>JAACJT020000034.1:23191590-23229845 GCA_009936485.2 Gymnarchus niloticus
GGGACAATAGGTACAGTGATTTATTGCAACATCATCTGATCATCTGTAATCATCTGCACCTGTTTCTTCACTGGTTCTTGCCTTAAGTTAGATGACTTTGTTATGCTTGACTGATTCATACGCAGATCACTGTGTGGCTTAACAAACAAAAATCGTTCCTCTGAAACTGGTCAGGTACAGAGACTGGACTGAAAATGAGAGCCGAAAAACCTTGAAAGTCCTCCAGGGAGCTGGAGAACTATTCCTCAAGATTACATTAACAAAATACAAGCCTGGCTCTTTGGAAGCAAAATATGAAGAAATTAGGGGTAGCTCAAGACTTTTGCACAGTACTGTATATATGTTTAATTAGGACAAACCCACAAGAAAATCTTAAGCACTTATTGACCAAGCATCAGTGGAGGAGGGAAAATGCTTGGTCAATTAAATAGACCTTGTTTTTGGTCTATTAAAAAATTATTCAGAAATCATGATTACATTATAGTGTTTTCACATCAGCAATGAACTTGAATCAATTATGGTGTACAATGACATACACTATGGGGGCAATGTCCATCCATCCATCCATGTTTCTTGTTGCTTCACCCTCCGAAAATTTTCAATGACATTGTTGGTATTTCTCGATAATTCATATCACTTTAAATGACTATTCAAAGACAGTGGCTATTATCTCACTCAACCACAAACTCAAATGGATATGGAAAGGCAGTGAAGCTCACGTGAGACGTACTGTTTCTTCAGAGCGACATTACAGTGACGGAAGCTGGGTGGCCAGTCACTGGGCATCTGAGCGGTTGGATGATGTCACCTACCCTGTGCTGCATAGCGACATGTCCCATCCTGCACTAGGACATTGTAGAAAGGCTGGTTGGCTCCATTGGACAGCTGATGGACCCTCATAGTGGTGATCCACTCATGGCTCATGGTGCATTTGGGGTCCCATCCATAGATCACACAGTTGTAGCCTGACCTGCAGAAATACATCCAACCTCTGTAACAGCTTATCCAGAGACGATTATGGAAGGACAGGGCACCAGGCTGGGGCACTCTGGATGGGATGGTAGATCATCACAAGATGGTACAGGATACTTTCCGTTTGTCATGAGCACAAGAACAGATACATAACAATGTGGTTTCTCCCACAGATCCTGTCTTACTCTCTATGAGACACATCCACCAGGGTGAGAGCAAAGCTTAGTGTCAGCCATAGAGCAGCATTTTGAGGTCAAAGCCCTTTCTCAAGAGTTCAGCTGTGATATGATCACTCTGCCGGCCACGGGATTCGAACTGTCAACCTTCCGGACCTTCCCACAACACGTCACACACACGAAGGACCCCGCAGAGACACGCAATCATTTATCAGCACGTTGTCCGACCCGCGAGAGGAAACCCGAGTTCCCGGACGAGCACGAGGATGGGAAGAGCAGCACGCACACATGGGTGGTTCCACGCACCTCCTGTGCTTCATGACCAGGCCCACAGAGAAGCGAACCTCGGCGTGCTCAGTGGCGCTGCGTTGCTTGGCCTCCGGCTCACACGGGTGCTTCTTGTGTTGGATGTGTTCCAGTGTGTGCTGGACCAGATAACCGACGGCACCATGCTGGGAAGGGTCCAGGGCCTGGATGTGCTGAAGGATATCCAGCACCTGACGGTGAGGGTAAGGACAGCTGTCTCAACCAAGGCTGGATTATGGACCGGCCCAGCGGGGCCAGGGTCCTGGGGCCACACCATTTTTAATGCACGCGAATAACCAGTGGCCTAACAGGACCATGATCTAGCCCTAGACGCACATCAAGTAGATGCTCGTACAACACTATAATGTACTGAAAACTTGGCATGGACAGCAACATTTTGTTATATGTTCAAATGTTAATCTTAAAATTTTTCATTCACTTTGTGTGCCAGTTTTCTCCTTTTTTATACAAATTGCTCTGACCATAAGAAGGTGGAAAAGGACCCTTTCTGAAACCACCGGGAACATTTCCCCAGTCTATTAAATACTTTAAAACATTATAGAGTGGCAATGGGGTGACCAGGAGTGTATGTGTGTTTTTTAACGTTTCATGCAGCTGGAACTGGACATCAGACCACATGTCTGACCTTTTCTGGCCAGATTCCCAGATGAAAGTACAGCCTGGCTTGCAAAAGCAGGTACTGGACATTGTCGGGGTTGATGGTGAGATAGAGGTCCAGGGAGTCTCTCAGGAGTTGGTAGGACTTCTCACTGCCCTCCCTGCAAGGCACAGAAGATGACAGAGCCTACGGTCAGACGGCACTTGGCTGGTGACGCTTTGTACACGCGGCACTGGCCAGGCTCTCACCCTCGCTTGCCGATGTTGAGCAGATTTCCCACCATCCTCAGCAGCAGCTCCGATGTGCTGATGCAGCTGTAGAAGTCTTCGGTCACCTGATGGCCAATGAGATACTCGCACTCTTTAGCGGTGAGCTGTTTGCCTTTCCCGAAGGCGTCCACGTAGATGTAGTCATAGATGTTGTCACTCCTCCAGGGAAAGGGAAAGGGAGAACGGTCAGGGCATCCAATGGCCATTTTACTAGATTATTATGGGGTTTTACCGACATTTTGAATGGCCGTTAGGTAGCTGTGGTTAGGGTAAAATTACAGCAGGTGTAGGATTCATGTTCTTTACAACCATCTAACTAACTTACTAACACTTGAAAAGGCACCTGCTTGTTATATACTGAATTAATACCTAAAGATTATATATAAAATGCTTAAAAAGAAGAAGATCAAAATTAATTCCTTGCCAATTAAAACCAAGTAGGTATTTAATGTAACTGGTCTACTATTTAGCATTGAGTAGATGAGAAGATATAATTTTTGGGGAAAAAAAAAAATATATATATTTTAGCCAATACGACGACGATGATATTATCATTAATAATAATAATAATAATAATAATAATAAAAACATTGAGACCACAGAAAAGCAGCAACATAGTGATTTAGTACACAGCTCTGAAATGACTCAGGTACAATCAGCTGCAATTATTCCAAAGCTAAAACGTGTTAATTTATTCAATAAACCTCAGAACATAAACATGCATGATCTTCAAATCCTTAATGAGTGAACAAAATCATACATTTCAAATTTCCAAAAATACTCAGAAACCTAATTCTTTTCCCTGTTAAAATGAGGCCAGCCCGGCCTCCCCGAGACAGACCTGCTGGAACTGTGTACAGCGAGGTACCTCAAGGTATCAAAGTGGAGGAGAGGAATGTTTATAAAGCTCTTTAAAGTCTATAACCAACTTGAAATGCACTCCATAATTAACACGATTGTATATGCAAGCTGCCCCCCTTAAGGCCAAAGGGAAAGAAGCTTCATTTCACCGTAAACAAACTAGGTCATGATTAGACAACAGAAAAGCAAAAGCTCTGTATTTTCTTTCAGTACCACAGAAATTGACATGATTGGATTTCCTCACATGATTAAAAGAACAGGTCTTTAAAAAAAAAAAAAATCCTAGCATCCACAGTTCCATATAGCTAAACACCATAGATAGATTCCTGTTTCTTTTGCATAAATGTCCTACTATGAACACCATCTTACGATTCTAGACCATTACTTGATTAATATTAGTGCCACATAATTCTCTGGCTTTCTATTGCTCGTGTACACCTTCTGAAGTTGGTCAAGAGCAAACTGAACCTGATATGGTCGACTTCTTAAGTCAATCAAATCATCTGGCCAATCACCATTCAGAGCACTGACCAATTCCCCCCCGCCACTGAGAATGTTAAAAAGACTTCTTACGCACACTTCATGAAACACTTATAGTATGCACAATACGGATGCTTCTCGGTTCATTCATGCTTACCTCCTTGGCCGCTGGCACCAACGCAGCAAAAAGTGATTGGGAAAGTTAACTGGTTCCAGGTACACACCCAGTTTCTGGGCCAGGGTCATGTACAGAACAGAGAGGCTGATGGGAATGCCCGTCCTTCGGAGCAACACCTATGAAGGGCCATACGAGAAGAGTGTCTAGCTAAGACTGCTTGGTTGACCGATGCTGCAGGGAGCTGAAGCAGACAAATTATTCACCGCATCTCAGAATGCGACAATCTACCTGGTGGATGTATGAGTTCAGAGGGTTGTAGTAGTCAGATTCATTGCCTTTATACTTCAACTGATCATACAGGACGGAGTTTAGGGCACAAATCACCTGCCTCTGCATCTCAAAGTCCTCGACTACAAGGCATTCACCTGCAGAGAACAGGTAGAGGGAGGACTCAGGGTGCCACACAACTGCATTGATCTTAGGTTGCCTAGATGACACGTAAACACAAGGAACACACATTCAGGCATTAGGATGCATTGCTGGAACAATTCCAGAACTATATTGCTAGATCAAAGGTACAACTGCATGGCCCCATCTGCAATTGAAGTAGTAAGCTTTAAGTTACAGGTCTTACAGCACCCACTGTCGTTTCATAAAGCGAAGCATTTATGCTGGCTTGCAAATGGCAATGTGTACTTCATCAAAAACTGTCCGAGCGTAGTAGCTTTTCTAATCTTTTTTCCACGGAATTGCTTTTTCTAAGCAGTTTTGCCCCAGAAACAGTAAAGATTCAGACTCACCTTGGTTCACTCTCAGGCTGGGGTGAGACGAGTTGGTCCTTCGCAGGGTCATCTTGACCTTGTCTGCTATTTCGTCTAGCTGGGCAGATATGCTCTGCAGGGAGACATCTGACAGCGGATTGCAGTACTGGTCCACCAGCACGGCACCTAGCAAATAACAGTGAAGTCGCCAACACCAACAGCAAAATGTCTAAATCATCGGCATAAATGAGAAGCTGATGTATTACAGTGAAAGTTCTCATGGACCGCAAAGCCCCGGTACCGAAGATACCTTCAAGTGGAGCTTGTTGCTCAGGCGGCTTTTCCAAGAAAGCCTTCAAGCTCTTCAGGATGTTCTGCTGACGGAGAAAGTAAAGGATTTTCTTTGCATAGTATTTCAACGTCAGGCTCTTCCTGTCAGCCAAAAGAAGGGGAAGGGGGGAAGTTTAAGTGAAGTAGGAGGCCTGAATTATGTCATTATATTTTAAAGGTGGATTCTGCCAATAACATGCTAACAACTAAAGGATTCATTTGTTTTACTTATTTATCCCCAAAAGAACACAACAGGGGCATAGAAAGTAATTCTTGCTTGCACCAGCCAGACGATGGTTACTTTATAAAGTGTACGTTACACTGAGGCCTTCTAAATATAACGAGGAAATCAGTCATCGAGTGGACTAGGAAAAAGGTAAAAAAAAAAAAAAAAAAAAAAAAAAAAATTAAAAAAATCCCCAAGCAAGGGGTGCCTGAAGACGCACCTCCTATCAGAGTTCAGTATAGAGATCAGCTCATCTTCACAGAAATGCTCTGGGGCTCCCAAGGACTCGATCTCAGCAAAGCTGTCCCCCAGCACCTGGCCAACGCAAGGCTGCATTACAGATGTCAGGGTTAGCGGCCAGACACGTGCCGAGTCCTCCGCCAATCGCCTTGCCCGACACGCGGGGCCTGTTAAAGTTAGCCAGCCCAGGCAGGAGTGCCAAAACAGCCGTGTCAGAGTGCAGAAAGTAACCCAGAAAAAAAAAACAAAAACACGATGACAAGGCAGATAAAACGCATGCATATTTCATTTCAAGGATTCCAAACATTAAGATCAGGCCTTCAGGGTCATGGTTCTGTTTTGGGAAATAAAATGAAACTGATGGAGTCTAGAAATGTGCAGAATTCTCACATTCAATTTACACTGTACAGATTATGTATCATATAAAATTAGTAAAAATATAATCATTAGAATTGTATGCATCATAAGATAATGTTTATACTTCATAATATATAATTCCAAGTTACAGACAGTATCACACAGATGAACATGACAGCACAGAATGAAAAGTCAATGATAATTTTAGAAAATCTTATAGCAAAAAGTTCTGAACCTGGTCAGGGTCTGACCTCATTTACTTTAAGCATTTTTAATTCATACAACTGAATCGGATTTCCTACATTATGATTATCAAGGCACGTACAACTTCAGTGAAGAATCTCTTGGAAATCGATTCCACGGTTCTTCGGATTTGCAGACCAACCACGTGCCGTGTCCTGTACTCCTTCTGCCAGTCCCACGACTCATTTTGTCTGTAATTCTTCAGCAGTCTTGGCCATCTAAAAAAAAAAAAAAATCAGGGGTCACTTACTCAAAAATGCCATGAGTAAGTAGGCAGTAAACAACGTGGGAGGACTGAAACAATGATTGACACCTAGCAGATCGAATCAGTAAAACAATATTTGCTTTTCATTGCCACTACCTTTTAAATTTTAGACCTAATATTGTCATGTTTGTTATCATATTTGGCTTCATTTCTCTAATTGTTAGTATGTCTCCTGAAATGATGTATCATTTTCTTGAACTGCTAATTGGATCTCGACAATGTGTTATATAGTCTTTCGCAATTTCATCTCACGGTTATTTTTGTTTCACATTGCAGGGTCACCCCACATGTCAGGGCTTGGAGGAAAACCAGGCACCTCATTAAGAAACAGGGCAATCACTGCTGCTTCCAGAACGACTTGCTCATTGTAATTTTAAAATCCAGCCAGCTAATCTTTCAGTACCCACCCAGTGCCCCCAGCTGCTCTGCTCCGAATCCTGGAGGGGTAACCTAATTCCCCGCGTTATTATGGATATTATTAATGGAATATATAAATTATATATATGTGGCTAATCATTCTAAATTCCAATGTCATGAGCTGGATTATCCAGAATGAATGCATTTTATAGCGATGGTCAGGCAAGCTGGATATTATCAGAGCACAGTGACCCGACACACCCTCACACAAGACACTTTCCCAAAATGCGTCCTTTCACATGCATGCTGGACTGCATCTCAGTGAACATGCAATGCGCTACTGAAACTGATGCATCAGCAGAATGTCACGCAAAAAAAACAAAAAAAACAAGTCAACGGTACAACAACCCCTCGATTCTTCTGGGGACTCCAGTGGACCCAGAGATGCAATGTCAGGCTTTCTAAATCGGGGGTCTAAAGCACCATCAGGGCTCAGCCCTGACATCTCACCTGAGTTTATACTGGTGCTCCCACACCTTCCCCCTGCCGTGGCACACGTCGTAGAGCCTCTTGCAGCTGCACGAGACGCTGGCGATGTCCACGTGCCCGAGGACGGGGACACACAGGATGTGCTCCAGCAGCTCGGCGGGCAGATCCGTCAGCTTCTTGGCGCGCGCTGCGGAGAGACCCCCGGCGCGCGCGGAGCTTTCGCCTCCATCTCCAGACGTGGCCATCTTTACTGTTTACACCCATTACATCATAGCTGGGGGGGACCACCCCCTTCGTGGTGCAGAGGGCTGAACCTGGGTGTGTGTGTGGCTTTGCGGATCAGAGCTAGGAAGACGAGCGAGCTGCGTCAGGCACGCGGCACCGTGTGTTACGCCAAAATATTGGGTGATACTAACTGGAAACGGCGTGTGGCCTTCATGCGGGTTTAGTGCGTGTAGATGCAGTTTAAGAGGGTGACCGTGTGTTTGTCAGACCATCTGCACACGTGTGGGATGAACAGAGCGAACCTTTCCACTCACATGTGCTATTTGCTGTGATCATACACACCAGAAAGTACGTGTCAAATTATCAAACGTGATGAAAATTTCCATCTAGGCACCCTAAGAAACTGAATTCTAACTCTTATCACACAATTCTGGCATATACTGCTGAACAGGGGGAGGGGAAAATACCGGTTGTGACGTCAACCGCGCCCTACTCGCAGCCAATGAGGTTGCGGGTGTCGAGTCCTCGGTAGTGTCCCAATACTCTTCAGGCCCACACTCGAGCCCTTCTGATCTTCATCCAGAATATGACGCGGCAATGTTGCGATTACACTAAATTACAGACGCTCGGTTTAACAATATAAATCTGCATGTCCGCTAAAAGCACCGCTTTGTGCGGCGTGGCGCAAGTCGAATTTATTCGCAGACGTTGAACCCTCCTCGTCTCAGCGATTAGCCCTAAGCGGTGGGACAAACGAGGCTTCAGAACTCGAGGTGGGTTGGGGTATCCTGAACTACCAATCAATTTAGCGCCAGCGTTGATTGGTTAGGTCCGGAAACTCCCGCCCACCTCGGGTTGTGAAGCCTCACTTGTGCCATCGCTAATTGGTCCGCTGGCAGAAGGGCCCGCCCACACTAAAGTTTGCGCTAATTTACGGCCGAAGTTACTTTGTTTCTACGTGCGCACCTTTTCTTTTTTTTCTTTTTTATTGTTAGACTTTTACACGTTATATTTCTTTATCCTCTTGAGTGTTTTTACGGAGCGGTTTCTGACAATTATCGCTTTTAAGGAGCTGTTGAATAAAAGTGTTTTAAATATCTCGAAGGCTTCTTTTATCCGTCGCGGTTATGGTCACCAGAGAAGCCTGACCGCGGTCCACTGGATGAGTGTGGGGGGGGTCACGTGGGGGCTTTTTAAGGTCCAACATGAAGGTCTCTTGAGCTGAGTAGTGAGGAAAGGGGCCAATGACTCAATCAGGGGGGCTTCTGGCTCACAACTGAGCCGGCGTGTCTGTTCTCCGTGCAGGTACGTGTCTGGGCATGGCGTTTTTATAAAAGGTCATTAAATGAATATAAGACAACACGCTGATCATTCTTCTGTAGCGCGTCATGATCAACAGTTAATGTACAACAGCTGATTTATGTTACCTGTGGATTCAGATCGAGACTGGATAAACATCTGGATCAGGTGGAATAGTCGATGGACCTTAGTATCCGTTTAAAGGGCTGTGTGATTATTTAGTGTAAATATATTCACTGACATCTTTAAGGGGTCTGATTGATTTTTTTTTCTTTTTCTTTTATTGTCTTGTACATCACAGAGTATGAGAATATTTCCAGTATTCTTTGGAGATTAATTCACTTCCCATACGTTTCAGGCTGGGATGCATCATTGTGGGTGGATCAGAAATGTTAGCCCTAATACCTTCTGTTCATTTATTATTTAGGAAACTGAGAAGCATCACCACGGCATCATGGCAAGTGCCTTGGCTTCCAGGATCGGTCTGAAAACCTTGCGAAAAAAGAAAACAAAGACCTTTAATGTCACAATAGCAACAATGGATGCTGAGCTGAAATTTACTTGTGAGGTGAGTGTTTTCTGTTGGCCAACTTTAATATTTCCATGTTTTTTTTTTTGTGTTCTTCACAAATATCTTGAGATTCTTAGGTATTTAACCAAATGTCAAATATAATGTCTGTAATATTCCAGAGGATGTTTTATTATTGAGGCAGATTGACATCATCTGGTATTTTTGAATAGAAATTTTGATGATAACTGAAACGCCTCATTTAATCATTATTTCATTCTGGGGAGGCCTGAACAAAGTTGATTGATTCGGCCTTGTGAGACCCTGTATTTATTAACTGAATTATTCAAACCGTCTGTTGTTGCTGCTTGGTTCTCAGCATTACGATGGTGAATATGGCCAGCCAGGTGCGTCTTTGGCTTCTTAAAAGGTTCTGAATAACCATCTGTTTTGCACCGCACATGATACAGCATTATTTTTCTCAGCTGGAAATATTTCAAAAGATGGCGGTCCCTTTTAGCGAGGATCTGGTAAAGGGAACCCCGAAAATGGCAAGGAAGGAACCCATCAATCAAAAAAAAAAAACATGGTGACTTCAAAACATACCTGCTCGCTCTTCACATCAGCACAGTAATCTCTGTCTTCCTCTTGGCCGGTTGTCTGAATGTGTTTAAATGGATGGCCATGTCCCCTGACCTCGGAACACATCATTATCGCAGTAAGAAACAGTAGTAATCATCCATACATAGGTGTCACTGATTTTGCATGCTGACTTCTCTTTACTGCAGTAAATAAACAGCTTTTTGAAATGCTGAAGGTGACATTTTAGGTATAATGTGGGAGAAAAGACTCGGCTTACATTAAAGGCAGTGGTTTATTTTATCTGAAGGGGTCATCTGGTCATTTTTAACAGCATCACTTACCAGTTCTCTATTGGTCATTAGAGGTACTCCTGGGTTATTATCTGAGATTGTGTTTCTTTTGCACAGGTATGTTGTAACCTTTCAGGCTATGTTGACTTGGTGGAAGATAGTACAGCCCAGACCTTTAGTTTTGACGGATCTAACTGCAGTGTAAGCTCTCTGCGCCAATGTGAATCGGCGCTGAATTCGCTATGGTATCCCCATGTCCTGTTGTCAAGCCAGGAGTTAGTCCCAGCTAAGCAGATTTTAGTTAATTGGGGTGATCCTCTTATATTAACTTAACAGACACTTTTTTCATAAGAAACATTCAAGTAAGGCAAGCTTGCAGTCAGAGAATAGACCCCTGGACCAGTTGGGGTTAAGGGCCTTGTTCAAGAGCATCTTCGATATTCTGCTGACCCCAGTGCTCGAACCCATGACCTTATGCACACGATCAGAGCCCAACCCCATCGAGCTAAGCACCGCTCTGTGAAATTGTGCGGATTCTTTTTTTGCACTGACAGTTTTACCTGACTTCAGACTGAATCAGTCAGTCGTTTTTCCTCGTTTTACCAGTTGAGGAGCCCTTGGCTGGAGTCATAAAAGCTGAAAGACAAAACACAAAACGGAACTATTAAGTTATGTTGTTTCCCAGACATTTTTGAGGGGAACAGTGATAAGGTTAAATGCATTGTTCCCTCATGTTGACTCCCAGGATAAAGACTGTTCATCTATGTGGCTTTGGACACAAACGGTCACAACCTTTTCTGTTGTGGCAAGAAGTTTTTAGGGCCCGAGACTGAAAAGCTGTTCTCGGGATAAGAGGAAAAGAGTAACTTGGAACCAAGGAATTCTTTTTTTTTCTTCTTTAAACAGAAAACAGATGGTAAGAAATGTGCCTGAGTTCTCTTTGTGTGAAGGCTTTGCCCCTCTTTTGAACCCCTCTCTGGCCATTTCAGAACAGAGTGGTCTCTTTCTTGCTGTGTCCTGTGTGAATCTTTTACTGCCAAAAGCCAGGAAAACGCGGCGTGACGTTCCAGTGAAAGGTTCAGTGCTGCTGGGCCTGGCTGTAACATTGCTTCATATTCATGGACAGAGATGTTCTGCCGATACTAGTCTCTAGTTCTCTGAAGAAATAGCTTCTTCATTGAGGTTATGCTTCCTGCTTTTATCTGTGTTAGCATTTCTAAGAGCTTTAATTTTTCAACACTCAATGTCCATTTCTTGAAGTGGAAGGATTTCTTTTTTTTTCTTTTCTTTTAGCTCAGCTTCAGGCTGGCACTTATGGGGGAAATGAGACAATGATCTGTGTTGGTGTTACCGTATGTAGTTTAATTAGGGACTTGGTAGGGTGCCATGTGGAGGACTGGTGTAAAGAACCAGGATGGAACCAGTACACACGCTGGGGTCTGTCTGTGAGGAAATCCGATGGCAGAGGGTGTGTGTGTGTGTGTGTGCGTGTGTGTGTGAGAGAGCGAGAGAGAGAGATGGAGTAATCATATATATTCAGGTCAGTGAACAACGGTGTTCCATAGGGATGGGACAAACGATGCCATAGCCAGGTAGTTCAGGATACTCCCACACACCACCTGTTTTGAAGCCTCATGTGTCTTATCGCTGGTGATCTAACCCTAATTGTAGGGCCTGGATTCTTGCAACTTTTATCAACAGGTTTTCCCTGTAGTCGTTTTGACTATGGACGAAGGGACCACCAGGTGGCAGCAAGTACCCAGGAATGGTCAATGGTGTTCCTCCGTTTTTAGCATCTGAATCTCCATCTGTTTTAGCCATGAGAGAGTAAATGTATTCCAAAGCAGTGGTATGAAATGGCTCAATTTTTCGGTGTTTGACTACAGCTGTGTTGTTCAAAGGGGCAAAAGTAAGGGGAAAAAATAAAATGTATACTGAATATTTTTAATATATTTCAGTTACTTAAAAGGTGGTGTCATTTTGTTTTGTCTCAGATTATGTTCTTTATTAAAATTAAACTGAATGTGTATCTGTGTTCACCAAATAATTATTCTGTTCTGGTTGAAAGTGTTTTATTCCCCCCCCCCCCCCGATTCCAGCATAACAAAATAAAGGACGATTTATTTGGTGTAGATTTCTAGCAGTAAAGAACAGTGTATGATTGTTAAAAAAAGACATTTTAAGGAGATTAATAAAGGCATGTTATTAACTAAGCTGTTGAATTGCTTTTACAGAGTATTCCCATTTAAATAAAAACATTTTTCACAAGGGTGCGTTTGCCATGGTTTGTGGTGTTAAATCCAAAGTTGAGACTCCTTTATAGTTTAATATGCACTTGTCAGGATTAAAAGTTTTTATATCGTGTGATGTACTGTGACATCAAAACTGAAATCGTATATAAATCTTATCTAAATAAAAGCTACAATAAAAAGCAATCGTTTAACTAAAGCTTTCATGAAGACAAGTATATTGAACGGAATGAAATTAAAACTGAAAAATGGAGGAGGCAGGAGAAGCCTCCTTTTGAGAATCATAAACTCTGAGCTCCTCGTGTTTTCCTGTACGGAGCTCTGCTGGCCTTTCAGGGTTTGACACTTTCTACCTTTATTGAATCACCTGAAATGTCTTTGCTCTGCCGACAGATTCCTGTTCGTCCACATCAACCATTCAGGTCTGGACGTCTTTCAGAATTGGCTTCAGATTTCCAGCTACCTCCGTCTTCCAGTTGCTCCTCACCTTTTTGATTTTTAAGATGACAAACATTCTGTTTTCATGCTGGCTGAGCTCAGTGGAATTTAGTGTTGTTGGTTTATTTTTGTGCCAGTTTTATTTATGAATGTATGCAGATGGTTTCTGTGGTTTTGCAGCTGTAAAATGTGTACGTATAAAATATGTGTAACAGCAGTGAAAGAACACTTTGTGGCCCTTCTTCAGACTAGGAGGGAAGTGAATAACCTTCAGTGGCCCAGAAACTAGCTAACTACTTTGAAGGATGTGTTGTTGGGTACCGATTTCCAAATTGTATATCATCTCAGGTGAATCACTCTGAGGTGGTCGCTGATCTGGAGCTTACTGTTTTCCTGTTTTAGTTTAGCCTCTCCAGTGAGCAGTAGCCACCCTTATAGGCTACTGTGTTGACACTGAGGAAGTCTGACCCCTTCCTGGTGATCCCCATTGCCTGCAGTGGTATGGCTCAGTCTGCCATAATCTCCTGATGAGTTTATTGCCTCTCCTGCTACGCTCTGGCTGCAGTAGGCATGGGGCTGCAAT
The DNA here is from genome assembly GCA_009936485.2 of Gymnarchus niloticus. Lineage (NCBI taxonomy): Eukaryota > Metazoa > Chordata > Actinopteri > Osteoglossiformes > Gymnarchidae > Gymnarchus > Gymnarchus niloticus. The sequence goes on from JAACJT020000034.1 coordinate 23,204,834, forward strand.
GTGATGCGCCAGACTTGAGTCACATCTTGCCATCAGCTTTTCTCAGCTCTTGACTGCATTCCTGGTTAGTCTCTGACAGATGTGTTCGATGGACTGTATCCAAGAAGGAGAAGTTCCACCTGCTCTCTGGGGATACGATGTTACTCTATCTGGTGGTGAGGCTACATGTTCCATATGCTGTGTTGCCTCCAGTTGTAATCTAATCATGGACAAGCTGCCGTGTTATGGACTCTTACGCCAAACAGCATCTTTCTTCTGTCAGGCCGAGTGTGTGCGTAACTTGATGACCGGGGCTTGGGATGTTGTTAAAAATCTTAACTGAGCCTTTGAATTTGGCTCGGTGGTCCTCCGTTACTGATCAAAAGCTTGCAGCAAGTAAGTTTGGCTTTTGTGTTTTTCAGCCCTCTTTCCTGGTGATACGGTGCTCCACCGTGAGCTTGACATTACCTGGGTCACATGGGCACGTCTCTTTTGTGTCCGTCCTGAAAAGTTTCACCCTGAGCTGATGATTCTCGAGGGTACTGTCAGCTGGTGTGGCACTGTTTGGATTGTGCCTCTGAAGATTTGCATAAAGATCTCATCACTGGTTATGTTCGTGGGTGTGGAATATGGGGAGCATTAAATGATAATTTGCAACACTTTCCATAGTCACCACTGTAGCTGTAGGACAAAGTACTTCACAAGTCAGTCATTAATATTCTGCCACTGTGTCAGTGTGTAGTCAGCTCTCACATAATCATTTTAACTGTGTAGTTGCATGCACATTGCGTTTTTATGAGGGTGTGATTGTTGTACGTTTTAATTGATCGTATTACTAAACATGTCTGAGGCTTCAGGATTTGGTGAGCTTGCCACACGGTGCCATTACTGTCCTGGGACTGGAATGTGTCCGCTGTACACCTGTTTAATGTGGAATTATGATGATAATGTCTCAGTCACAGTTAGTGGCTGTGGGTGGTAATCTGGAAAAATATGCGCTTTTGTATACTGTAAATGCAAACGCTTTGGTGAATGTCTGCCGACTTTTTCTGTGTTCCCCATTTTAGGCGAATTGGAAGGGCAGGGACCTCTTTGACTTGGTGTGCCGGACTCTTGGCCTGCGAGAGACCTGGTTTTTTGGGCTCCAGTACAAAGTGAAGGATGCAGTAGCCTGGCTGAAGATGGACAAGAGGGTAAGAAGGAACATCACGGCAGAGGGAGACCTTTACTGGCCATCTATGCTGTTTCACACAATACATTGACATATCCCAGCTTCCTCTCCATAGTGACACACACACAGGTGAGGTCACCCATTCATCTAGCTCCCCTGGAGAAGTCTTTGGCTAAAGCTCTGAGGGCCACACTCAAGGACCCAGTGGTGATATGGATACTTTTTGTCAGTTGTGGGATTTGAACCTGCAACTTTCCAGTCATGAGTAGTAACACCAAACCCAGAGAGCCACATATTACTTGTCTGCATACGACAGTGAACTATGGGGGGGTAAAACACCTACAGAAGCTTTACTTTCATTTTTGGCTGCCAGATCTTTTTGGTGAGAGATCAATGATGTATTTAGAAATGGCAGACATTTAGCCACAGTTTGATGAGTGCCCCACTTTGTAAGTACATTAGGGTGAGTCATTGCTCCAGAGGAAAGTGGGGTGTTCAGAATATAAGAGGCAAGCTGAGCTGATATGAGACCACTGGGTGATATCATGCCATAGCTCTCTGCCCTCATCGATCTTAATTTTACAATAACCTGTCAGGGTTGAGACGCAGCACATGCGTTTGCCATAAGTGGATGTGCCTAACGGCACTTGAAAGCACCGTATACTCAAAGAAGACAGTTGGTGTTGCAGAGGGGAGCGGAAGCATGGAGCTTGTGGCCTCTCTGCAGGTCCTGGACCATGACATTCCCAAGGAGGAGGGTGTCTCCTTGAACTTCCTGGCCAAGTTCTTCCCAGAGAACGCCGAGGAGGAGCTGGTCCAGGACATCACTCAGCACCTCTTCTTCCTGCAGGTGAGCGAGATGTGGACGGTGTCCAGGGCGCTCGCTCGTTTAATCACTTCAGTCACTGTTTTGGTGACCTGCTACTGGTTAGCACCAGCCGTGACCTGTTTGGGAATAATAACCAGACACCTTCGCTGTAACACAATTAACCCTTTTACATCAAACGATAAGTTGGGTTTCCATATGTTTCGGAAGATGCCTGGTTTCTTAAGATGATTCTTATGGACTTCCCGTTAATAACTGAATCCGGACGACACGTGATTTCGATGCCTTATTGGCAGGTGTCACACTTTTTTTCCCTGTCCGGTGGAGTGGGTTCACCTATTTCACCTCTGCTTTGATCCTGTGGACGCCTGGGTGGCCGGGCCAGAACCTGCCGGTTATTCTCAGGCCAAAACCCGAGTTGAAACTGGTTCTTATCGGTAGGTCTTGCATTTTGTGGTTGCTGTCCATCAAGAAAGTACCTCACTTACAGGAAATCACAAATGGTTCAGTGGGACCTAAGGAGTCTAACATTCTCCGTTTTCACTCTGGATTTCAGGCTCAGTGGGTACCGAAAGGGATGCGGCCTGTACTTTATGGTCTGTTTGTCAATGTAGCATATTCTTTAAACTTTGTCTCACAAATTACTTTTTACGTCATTTTATTTAACAAGTCGTTAACATTAAAGGTTTGCTTGCTGTCTGCTTTGTTCTCCAAACTGTTGTTGTCACGTGAAGCAGGGAGAGTGCAGCATTGGGTCACGTGCTGTAGATCTTCAGCATCTCTCCCAGGAACAGGTCCCACGATCGCTTTGATGCTGGGAAGCTGAGTGTTCAGTGAGTCACTAGGCTGCTCCTACGCCAGCACTGGGAGAGGCCCGTCGGTTTGCTATCTTGTTTGGATGCGATTTTGCACTCTGGAATATGCTATTTGTCAGCCCTCTCTTGTGTGAGTAAATGTAAAGATGAAAGGGTATTTCTTAAAAGCATGGTCCAGCTTTCTGGAGCGTTGTTTGTCAGGCCAATATCTTATTTCGTCCAGATCGATATCATTTTTCAAAAAGAGATCATTTCTGAAAAAGAGGAGGAAGGTCATACAAATCTGATCTCAAGTGCTGCCATTAATATTATATTTTTCTACTGCACCTCTGCATTACAGGGATCCTTATGAAAGAGCTCTGTTAGAATACCCTTGGTTTATGCGACCCCTGTATCCTGTCTTGGGAGACCCTGTAGGTCGTCTGCAGGCAGAATCTTTGCGTAAAAAATAAATAAATAAATAAACTGTTCATAAATGTATGATTATTGGATTTGCTTGTATAGATGCATTAGGGGACTCTGTTCAGCCATGCACCTAGAGGGCTGATTACATTTTAAAAACGACACTCTGCAGCATTATTAAATGACTGGCGTGTACCTTGCCCACAGCCGCCCTGTGCACTGTCAGGATCTGCATAAGCTCAAGACCCCGGGGGCTCAGCATGAATGCGTCTGGAAACAAAATGCAGACGGGGTGGATTCTTAATTCGCATGCAACGACGGTAAACATTTTGCAGTGGGAAATCCTTGTGTGAGTCGTTTGCTCTGCATTCGCGTAGGTAATTCCGTGTGATATCGTAAGTGCCCACCGCTTGAGACTTACCACGTGGCGTGGATAATGGCTTGATAGTCGCCTCAGTAGTTTCCTTTTGTTTGTTATCGGAGCTGCCGTCCTACTAAAATTATGGAGTTGCAAGTTCAAAATGACTCTGGTGTGCGAAACGACAGTACTCGACTCAGAGGAAGTGTCTTGCTAATGCGACTGGCCCCCACCCTTACCAGCGTAAGTGGTTAGAAGATAGATGGATGTGATTTTTCCAATACTGAGATCTTCAAAGCGAAGGTTGATCTGAGTCGGTCCGCTTGCAGGCTCACGCTTCCAGGGTAGTGGGTTTCCTGTCCTGGCTCTGAGTTTCTTCCCATAGACATGTGGGTTGGGTAGATTAGTGCGTCCCATTGTGTGTCCTGTCATAAACTGGCATGCCATCCTGGGTGTCCCCTGCCTTGCACTGTGCACCTAGTGCTTCCTGTGAAGGATCCAATCCTCTCCTCTGCTGGACAAGCGATAATGGAAAGCTGGAGAACACAAGGGCGTCTGTTCACTGCAGGCAGAAGCAGTACTGCTATGTTAACGGGCAACACATAGACGTCTGCAGCTCAGGTTCTTCACTTTGTTTTTAAAGGCCTCCTCTGTCAGTCATGTCGTGTCTGACTGCCTCCTCTCCAGCTGAGTGAAATCGTACATTTCGGGTGTAGGAATGAGGCGAAACTTGGTGGTGTCAGTGCTGGATCCAGTCCGGAAAAGAGATGGCCATTCGTCTCTTCATCTCCATCACCTTGATAAGTGTGCGGACCAGCTGGCTTTGTCAGAACACTGCTATCGTAGTTATACTGCCATCGTTTGATTGTTTGCTTTCAGTTTGACAAAACTAAAACCGTGTAAAGAACTGTATTCTGTTGCCCTGCAGGTAGCATAAATTAAGATGCTAGCGTTAATTAGTCGCACTATCGGTACCATATTGTTTTTCTTTGCCGTGTCACGGTCACGCAAAAAGCAGGTCACCCTGGCCCGTGGCCGTCTCTCTTTCTCTCTCTTTCCTCCCGTTCGTAGCGGCAGACGGAGAAACGGCAACGGCGGCCGGCGTTTAGTCTCGTCGCCGATCGCATTTCCACGCTCCGTAATGCGAGCGTCTCGCAAATTTGCATTTTGATTTATGGAGAGCATGAAGGACACCCCGTGGTTGTCTTTAACGTGGAGCCAAAAGGCCCAAGTGGAACACATTAACTTCAGCTTCGGCGCAATATATCAGGCGCATTCAGCCTCCCGTTAATAAAATATGAGCCACTGCTCCCATTCGTTCGCTGATTAATCTTCACTTCTGAAGATGCCTTGGCTAAATTATGAGTTATGCTGTTTGTTATGGGAATATGTTTACTGTAACCATTACTGTTTTTGTGCTGTATGGATTGTTTTAACTTTCGGTGTCGCAAATAGCTGATGCTAAAAAACGCTGGCTTGGTAGCAGGCTGTACAGGTGCACCCTGTGTTAACAGTAGATAGCCTTGATAATTATGCTTCTCTCGGAGGCCCAAACACACAAGGTTTCATTGGACCCGGTTGTGTAATGAGTTTTTTCTTCAGGAGTGACCTTAACGTCCGAACAAACGACTGCTGTTTATCGGAGGGGTCGTCCTAACCTTCCGAGAGGGACGTTTTTCGACTTGTAAGTGAGAAGCTAAGAGAGAGCGGAGAGACGGTGTTAGACGTTCCTCTAGCACTCTGCTGTTTCGGCTCCGGAATTTTTAAGTGTTCCGAATAGAGAAAGTGTGGCAGCGCCTCATTTTTTGGAGGGAAAGATTTCATTGTGTAAAAGACTCGCACATAATAGGATAAGAACATCACTCATGTTTGTTTGTTTGTTTGTTTTTTTTTTTCCCTTGTACTTGCAGTTTTTTGGAACTGCAACATATCTGTGGTATTCCTTGTATCTCCTCAGACCCCCTGACTCCAGAATCCTGCTTCAATGCTCCACAATGACACGTGGTACCAAAACTAGGGGCTTTTGTGGCATTTCCATCTGTGAGAGCTGCACGATTTCACAGGGCAGCACGTTTGCCTCAAGCCCCAGCTTAAACGGGAGCATAGACTGCAGATCTGTACAGAATTCCCGCGTGTGTGGCCCGTTTCCCGGACCCCCTTTCCAGGGGTGGTTCAGAGAGGCAGCTCCAGAGGGTCTGCTCTGGGAAACAGTGACTGATGGTTACATCAGTCAGCACCTGATTTACTTGTCTCTTCTGTGTACTGAAGAACATATCAGGTTACCTGAATTTTGGAGGAACTGTGGTCCTCCCCCCACCCAGTTCTTATCAGCTGGCCTGCCACTTCTAAATCTCTGTCCTTTCTTTAAGGTTCTAACATCTCATCCTCTAACAGTGCAGATTCTGTAAGGGTGACAGCTCAAAGAAAATCAGTCTGAATGTCTGATCTGAGGAGCAACGGGGTTGATCGTTCCACTGATACATACCTACATCCTGTCTTACAGGTGAAGATGATGATCCTGGATGAAGAGGTTTACTGTCCGCCCGAAGCATCTGTCTTGCTGGCTTCCTATGCTGTTCAAGCGAAGGTACGTGGACCTGAACCTAGCAGGTTGTTAATTGATTTCCACCTTAGCTATGCGGCTTGCAGCCCAAAAGCCCACGAGTCTATGAATCAGTAGGAGCCTTGAAGATTTTCCTGAGTTGAAGGCTGTTTTTGGCTGACAGCCAACCCCCTCCAGTAGGTCGATTTTTATTTTAAAGCGTCGATCGTTTTGCAAATGGGTTCTGCCGAGCGGTCTGAAAATCATTTGACTGCGTTCCTTGGTTTGCAAGCCTGCAAGCCTGGAGAGATTGTGCCATAAATACGGGGGTGGAAAAAAATAAATAAATATTCAGTCACTTCCTGAGAGTGTCACTGTTGATTTCCATCAGTTTTACATTCTTGACAAAATGGCAGACTGATGTTTGGCCTTCCCAGTAATCCTTCTGCTGATTGGCTCGTTCAGTCAGGGACTTCAGAGAGACGCTACAAATGGCTCAGTAATGGATGAAGTCTGGGGCCTGTTAATGGTCGATGGAGAGGGGGTGGTTGGTGTAGGGTAGGCGGTCAGTGGGAGATGAAGTGGTGATGGCGAAGCGCTAAGGAGAGGTGGAAGGATGCTTGTGTCATTCTTAGACTTTAGCAGGAAGGGGTCGATGCAGCCTCACATGACAGCTGGTTGTGGAAGACTGAGCGAAGGTGTCCGGGCATCCTGCTGCTGTGGTACTAAGCGGCTGTGTGGCTTTAATCAGCCTCTTTAAACATCCGCTAACCGGTGCTTCTTATTCTGAGGGAAGACGCGGTATGCTAAGGCCATACAAACTGTAAAGATTCCTGTTAGCTCCAAGTCTGTTCACTTGAGCCACTGATGATTGTCTTGACTCAGAAAAACAGTTGAGGGTGTTACATGCTGTGAGTACAGAGAGTAGAGGTACTTTCCTGGCATTGTGACAGTGCGTTTCACTTGACCGTTGCCAGAGTTTACGCGAGTCAGTGGAAAGCCTTCTCTGCTGACGGCTTTGAGGGAAGCAGACAAACAAGCGGCCTCCCTCTGCCCACGGTCCTCCCTCTATCCCCTCGAGCAATGGCTCTGTCACGCTCTGTCTCGTCTCGCCCTCACCCCCCTCCCCCCGTGCCAGGCGTGTCGGCGTGTCTGTCTGAGCATGTCACTGGACCTGTCCTAGCTACCTGTGTTAAGCCAGTGGACAAAACACATTTCTGTCTTCATAGTTCACCAGACCCAGGAAATATGGCGGTTTTGAACAAATATGTATTATTTATTTGTATTAGGAACTGTTAAATTCAGCAGACTGAGAACAATGACAATTTGTTGTTTGTGTTCCTTTTGTTTTTTTCATTTACATTTGTTTTATTAATAAAACCATTAAGAGCACAATCTGAGAAGAGACGGGGGCTGAGTGGCAGGCTGAGGTTCGTTGTGGTCTTTCTGAAGGAGAAGAGTTTCAAATGAGGGTCTGTGAAGACATGGGATGTGGAGGGACGGCTTGTTCCACCATCAAGAACGACGTGTGAAGAACATATAGCTGGAGATGTCTTTTCACATGGGTTTCCTCAGGGTTGTCTCCGGTTCTCTCCGGCGGTCACTTTAATGCTGGAAAAGGGTTGGCCGTGGATTCCATTTCAGTGTTTATGGCACAAATGATTCTGTTCCTGTAAGGCAGTGTAGACTTCTTTATATACGTCCATTGTAGGTGAACTGATGATTCAAAATTTCCCGTTGTGCGATTGCATGTGCCCTGTGATGGACTGGCACCGCATCCAGGGTGCCCACTGCCTTGTGCCCTGTGACGGACTGGCACCCCGTCCAGGGTGCCCACTGCCTTGTGCCCTGTGACGGACTGGCACCCGGGTCAGGGTGCCCACTGCCTTGTGCCCTCTTCTTTCTGTGATAAGCTCCAGGTTATTACAGGAAGAAGGTGGAAACAGGTTGTGTCTACCTGGTTATGGAAATTGGGTGGATTGAAGCTTGGATGTTGGCAAGCAGTGTAGCCAGTGTAAACCTTGAATAATGTTATGGGCAAGTGTAATGTTGCTGTGTGAAGATGAATTGGCACTATCCTGACTGATCTCTGTCCAGATGAGTGTTGTGACTGCTGAGCTTCTGTGTTCTGCAGTATGGTGACTATGACCCCAGCGTTCACAAGCCAGGCTTCCTTTCTCAGGAAGAACTTCTGCCCAAGCGGGTGAGTGTCTCAGCCCTTCCCCTGTCAGCCAGGAAGGCCCAACCCCGAATGGCAATGTCTCAAACATCTTCTCTGCTAATGCTAACGAGATGGTCCCTAAGGTCCTCCCTTATACCCCCCACCCCAGGTAATTAATCTGTACCAGATGACTCCGGAGATGTGGGAGGAGCGAATAACGGCTTGCTATGCAGAGCACAGAGGAAGGACCAGGTAGACCAGGCGACGGGCTGTGGGGGGCATTTGTCCTGCTTTTAATTCGTCACCACTGATGCCCCCAGCCTGGGAGTTTGTTGCTATGCATGTGGGGTGATTGAGAATTAATAATTCTCTCCTGGGTTTAATCTCCACTGCATTGTTAAGCTTTGGGAATTTTCAGGGAGTGCTTGGAGACCCAGGTTGTGTTAACAAGACGATCTGAAACCCCCAAGTGGAAAAGGCCGGGGGGGAAAATGGACTTTCATTGGACATGAGAGTAATGAAAGTCGCTATAGGACAGAAGCTGTGATCGAAAGATTGAAGGATTTTGAGTTTTAATAGTGGTCAGGCTGGGGTGTGTTAAAGGTATGGACGACAGATTCTAAAGCATGTTTACTGACAGGATCTCTCCTCAGGACATCGTTTGCTCCAGCAAGTGTGTAGATATCAGGGTTTAAATCGGTGTTTGTCTGTAAAAAGGCGACGGCGCCAAGCATGTTCCAAAAGCGGCACGTTGCCTGGAGATGGTTTTTTCCAGGCGAATTGTTTGCATGGAGATACAGGAGACTAAGAAATCCTTCTCGGATTTGGAAGTTTGTATTGCTTGAATGGATTAGCGGAAAAAAAGCGGGGAAGCCTGTTTTGAGGCAGTCGTATTTGTTCGCCGATGTTGCCCGGGCGTGACATATTAAAAACGTCTTTTGGCAAAGATCGTTTTAAGACATGCTGTCTGCTCTAGGTTTATCTCATACTGCTGAATCTGGCATGTGTTTGCACCTGTGACATGAACGGAAGGAACACTGAAGAAAAGAGTAAAACCTCACCTGCTTGTACAATGATAATTTAGGGCTGAGCTTTCCTAAATCGCTCTTGTTTGATCAGGGACGAGGCAGAAGTGGAGTACTTGAAGATCACTCAGGACCTGGATATGTATGGAGTCAACTACTTCTTAATTCGGGTAAGACACACTTTCTTCTCTTGTCTGGGGCACAGTCATCGTGCACATGGATGGAGTCCTCATTAGAGTCCTGAGTCTGTGGAAGGAAAGTGAGAAAGGGAAGCACACCCCCCCCCCCGTCACAAATGACACGCCCCATTAATGCATTGCTGTTCCATTAATCTCCTTCTAAAGCTCTCTGATTTATTTAACTCAGATTCATCGAAGCAGCATCTTTTAACTTTCTGAAAGGGTACATCGAGTCAATTTTTTTGGCTTGATCAACTGCACGTTAACTCAAATGTATGAGACATGTTTATTGAACATGACTTATTAATATGATGTACTGCACAATTAAAGTGGAGATGGCAGATTGTGCCAGAGTGTTTTCCTAGAACCCCACCTGCCTGACAGGCTACCTGAGATACTAACATGATCTTCGCTGATAGAACAAAAAGGGAACGGATCTGTTGCTTGGGGTGGACGCACTGGGCCTTCATATATACGACCCTGAGAACAAGCTGACCCCCAAGATCTCCTTCCCCTGGAACGAAATCCGCAACATCTCCTACTGCGATAAAGAGGTACGGTACGTCCTGACCCCGTCGCCCTGGCTATGGCTCATGGTGTCGTCGCTTATCCCTCTCCCCCCCCCAGTTCGCCATTAAGCCCCTGGACAAGAAGACAGACGTTTTCAAGTTCAATTCGTCAAAGCTGAGGGTCAACAAGCTGGTGAGTGAATCTACCATGGCGTCCCGTGTGTCTGTCACAAGGTGACACACCCCCAACTGTGTTGTTAGTGTGATTTAATCAGCACTAAGCAGGCTTTCACGTTGTAATGGATGGTGCTTTTGTTGAGGTTGAGAATACCTACGGGGATCTGAAATATATAGTTATTCTTGTGGTTATGCCTGGATATGAGTTATTTTTATATAGCTGTTCTTGGGTTTTTATGTCTGGAGTGTGAACATCATGAGGGTGAGCCTGCAGAGCATCATCTCGTCTTTCTCCAGAGGGGTGGGTGGGCTTTCAGCGTGCGGGGGGCTCTAGCTGTTTTGAGCGAGCCCGTCCACCCGCCCCCATCTGTCCCAGCAGATCCTGCAGCTGTGCATCGGGAACCACGACCTGTTCATGCGGCGGCGCCGGGTGGACCCGTTGGAGGTGCAGCAGATGAAGGCTCAGGCCCGTGAGGAGAAGGCCCGCAAGCAGGTGCGAGGGGCGGCCGGACGGCCGTCAGAACGACGTCCTCCGTTGGCTTATGAAGCGATCTCCGGAGGAGAAATGCCGGCATGATAGCTTCGGAGCCCTAGTCCTCCTCCCTTTGACGAAGGCTCCACTTGCCCCGTCTGTCCCCCACCCTCCGCTCTCCAGATGGAGCGGCAGCGGCTGGTGCGGGAGAAGCACCTTCGCGAGGCGGCGGAGAGGGAGCGTGACGAGCTGGAGAGGAGGCTTCTGCAGATGCAGAGCGAGGCGCAGATGGCCAACGAAGCCCTGGTGAGACCCAGTCTGAGCAGAGCTCACACCGGCGGGCAAGGCTGCTTGCGCCAGTCTGTCTTTCCTGTTTGAAGAGACCCTGCTGGTGTCACGAGTCACAATACGCGGTGTCGGCCTCCGCCGGCCTCTGTCTTGCTTGACGTCATTCACGCTCCCCCCCGGGTCCCTCAGCTGCGCTCCGAGGAGACGGCGGACCTGCTGGCAGAGAAGGCTCAGATAGCTGAGGAGGAGGCCAAGCTCCTGGCCCAGAAGGCCGCCGAAGCCGAGCAGGAGATGCAGCGCATAAAGGTGACGGCCATCCGCAGCGAGGAGGAGAAGAGGCTCCTGGAGCAGAAGATGCTGGATGCTGAGATGCTGGCACTGAAGATGGCTGAAGAGTCGGAGCGAAGGTACCTGCTCGGAGAACGTTGTGTGCTCTTATCTCGTTGGTGCAGGAGTCCTGCTCACTACTGCCCCCTGTGGAGGGTAGAGTGTGTGTGACCATCCTGCTGCAGACTACAGAAACTCCATCCCCGGTTAAATGTTTTTATTTGGCACAGTTCTCACTTTCCTTGGAGTCATATCTGGGACCGAGAGGTTAACAGTGGTTACCTTGAATTAGTACAGTAGAATACCCCAACTTTGTGACTCCTGTGAGTAAAATCACAGGCCGTGGGAGTGATGATCTGATGGTGCTTTAAGATGCCAGCTCTCAGCTGAGTCTTCGGACCCTCGGCCAGCCTGTCAGCCTGATTCTGGCGATCAGGGGCTTTATAATCAGGTGACAAGTCAAATGGTGGAACTGATCAAAATACCCTCCACAGAGATGGTCCTGTCCGTGTTTACCCCTTTCAGGGATGAATTATCACTGGCTAAGACTTTCTATTCTTTCAGGATTAAAAAAAATTATGAAATAATATAAATACTCCAGTCGTACTTTTTAAAAAAGATGTATGTATCTGGGTACTTCATTACAAGTAACACAGATTAAATTACTAATAAGTCTGACAGTGAATCACAATTGAATCCTCTGCTCCTTTTGGGGAAACGTCCCCTAGAGAGGATTCCATGCAGCTTTTAACTTGAAAACGATCCATATATTAGATAACGGGGTTTAAACAGTCGTCCACTGTAGTAATCACCATACGTGAAAGCGTTAATTTTTGTCTGTATTTTCTGCAATGTATTATAGACACGACATGTTTGTTATGGAGTGAAGCTGTCAGAAAGAACTGCATTAAATTGTCTGCCAGATTCACAGAATGACAGTATGCTTAAATGTTTCCCATAATAAGCACAATATCAAAGGCTGTGTTAAGTATCTTGTGTTCATGAACTTATTTACAAATAAAAGTTTTGGATGGGTTGAATATGGTCGTAGCTGATGCCTGAGTAGGTGTTGGGTGAAGAGGCCCCTTTATCGTAGCCAAGTGCTGCTTCTGACCCTGCTGGTCATGTGACACCCACTTTCTGTGATCTCTAGGGCCAAGGAGGCCGACCAGCTGAAGCAGGACCTGCTGGAGGCACGGGAATCGGAGCAGAGGGCCAAGAAGAAGCTGCTGGAGATCACCAGCAGGTCGGCCTACACGGTACCGTACTCCCGGCAAAAGCACGCCACCTGGTGTCAGGGTGAAATCTGAGGGTTGATACTATCGATGATTCAGTGATTCAGTGAGCTGAGCGTCAGGCTTCAAATCACACCTGCTTTGAAAATAGGGACCTTGGCTCAGTAACACCACTCAGCATGAACTACTGAACGAACTGAAGTCATCTTGGTCTCAAAGCTCTGCTGGAGGAGACAAGGGAAATTTTAGAATCTGTGGCTGCAGGTTTCATTAATGTTTTATGCCCTGGTTTATAAGGAGATTTCCCATAAAGAATGTCGACATGTTCTTCCATAGCCATTTTAGACCAAATACGAACGATACGAACGCAAGCAGCCGAGTGCTTTTAGCAGATTTAATTAAGAGGCTGCACCAGCCGAAGAACTGGACATTGAGACGTCATTGGGAGCAGAGACACATGGGAGTGTCTGCCGCTGAAAAGCAGCCCTCCGTCTCGCCGCAGCCAGCCAACCTGCCCGCCAGCTCGCTGTCCCCAGACATCCCCGGCGTGGCCACGAGCTCCGAGAACCTCTCCTTCGACTTCAAAGACACTGACATGAAGCGGCTCTCCATGGAGATCGAGAAGGAGAAGTGGGTATCTGGGTGCAGTGTGTGTTAGATTATGGGATGTCTGTGGTAGTCTACCCATTCAGTCTGACTCACAGGTTGCTTTATAAAGGCACTAGCGGGTTTCCGACGGTGAAATTTTAAGTAGAATTCTTCAGTTATTATCCGTGGAACAACTCAGCTGTTCATTTTGTTGCAAAAATGTCAACTAAACAGCTTAAAGTCTTGATCGCATTGAACACCTTTGGGTAAAAAAAACTACTGTGTGTTATTGTAAATTAGGGTTCTGGATCAATTCTGACACCCCCATGGTGTAGCTGTCTGTGTGGCTCTTTACGTTCCTGTAAAGCGTCATCGCCAAGCGAACTTCTCATGTTTCCAGGGTGGAGTACATGGAAAAGAGTCGGCACCTCCAGGAGCAGCTCAACGAACTGAAGACGGAGATAGAGACTCTGAAGCTGAAGGACCGTGAGACGCCTCTGGACATCCTGCACAACGAGAACACGGAGAGGGGAACTAGCAAGCAGAGCAACTTCAAGAAGGTGCTTTAGAATGGCCTCCGTGAGCCAGGCCCGTCTTCTGCCTTTGGTGCATGGGAATCGGTCAGAGTCGCCAGGGAGACGTTTCTCGCTTTCCTGAAATAAGCTGAAGGCCTTTCGTGCGATGAAAGCATTTCTGTGTCTCCCACAAACGATTTAGCCCTTGCCTTGGCTCCTTTTGTGATCTGTAGAACAAAATCGTTATCTGCCTTCGTGAAGTGCAATGGATTCCCCGATAAGCTCAACAACCTTGGCGAGCTTTGTACTGTTTTTCTGTACCGGTTTCCCCGTTGAGGCTGCGACCGTGTGATAGCGTGTGATTTGTGTTCTCACCAGCTGCCATGCTGAACAGGGAGCAGAGGAGATTTCGGTTCCAGCAGTTGGTAATGTTTCCGTTAGCAAAGCAGATGTGGTGGCAAACCTGGGATCATCATTACAATACTCACTTTGGCCAGAGGGGGGGATTGTCGTCCCTCTATTTTTTGGATATATTGATCAAATTTATTATTAATATCTTCCAGATGAATATATAATACACGTGTGGACCATTGTTAATCTTTATGACCCTGTTTATTTCATGGACTGGCTAAGTGTGGAGGAATTGGTGAATCTTTGAAGGCTGCCTTATTGCATAGAGAACAGAAATGAGTATCATTTAATGCTGCTGTGTGTCTGAAGCGTGTGGTCTGATTTTATTGGGTGGCTGCTTCCTGGACTCGTTTCTGTATTTTTTTAAGGACTGGAATGGGAGGCACGTGATCGATGCTTGCAATCCGCAAGCTGCAAATAATTTTTTTTTTTAAAAGGTCCTTTTGTGCAGATTTGGCTGGGTTAAATTGGATCTTCAAAGCTGGCCTGTGATACTTCACGGCTCAGTGAGACTATGGAAATTCTGATCTCAAAGCTGCGCTGGGAGATGCAAGAGAACCCTCCACACACACACACACACACACACACACACACACACACACACGCATGCACACACACTTCTGATCCGCAGGTTTTTTGCACTGTGAAATCCTTCCTGATCACACACAGCCATTGTCCTGTCTGTTGCTAAAAAAACCTTCGGTCGCCTTAAAGGTGCTCATCAGTATTGAACCAGAAGGTGCCAGAATCACGGTGTTAGCCGTGAAAACTGGCCATCACGGTGATGGGTGACAGCACACCTGTGTGACTGGTACTGACTGTCACCACTCGCGTTAAACAATGTAGGTAACGAAGACAAGAAAACACAAAGTGACCGCCTTTAATATTCACCTGGTAATAGATGATTTCATATGGTGCGCTTGCCTTTGCTTGGATATTATTAATATTCTACATTGAAAAATCTGAAGTTTAACAGAGACTTCACGATGACTTTAAAGGTGGGAGTTAGAGTGGCAGTCGACCAGTAAAAAGCTGTTAAGTTTATAAGTAGATGTGTCCCATTTTTGTGGGGGGAAAGTACGCCTGAGCTCTATCAAATTTGTCACCCGACAGCGGAACCCATGAAGCACACAGATGAACGCATACATGCTTTTGAATTAATTTGAAACATCTTAAGGCAAACGGGAGGCGATGCATTGAGCCGAAGCCGCGTGATTATCCTACAAGGAGCACCCCTGGGGTTATTTATGTATTTTTAATGTGATGCAGTCGATCATGAGGGTGCTGTTTGTGGCACGGTTTGTGTGACGCACCTGTTAGCATGGTGCTAGCGACTGTGGCTTGTGTACTTTTTGCTAATCGACGTGTTGGTCGGGTTGTTCCGGGGCATTCACGCTTCCGGAGTAAATCCATAGGTTTAACTGAACGGCACAGATCGTGGATGTCAGGGGCTTGATGGGGTGCCGCTCTTTTCCAGCCGCTGCCATGACAAACCCGCTCCCGTCCCCAAGGGTGTAATGAGGCCACAGGCACTGGTGTTCCGCTGCTTTGGCCCTCAGGAAGATTAATGGCCTGAGCTCGAGCTCCCTGGTGCTTGACTGACCCGACCCGCTCCGGACCACCATTTCCTGAAGATAAATGACCGCCCCCCCCGGCTCCTGCTGTCACCCTAAGCACCTCATGGCAGATGGCTCTTTCCTTCCTGTTACCTAGATGGCAGAAAATGCAGAGAAAATCTTTTAAATAGGAAAAAACAAATACTGTGTGTTCTGACGCCATGGCGACAGAATCACTACAGCATCACGCTCCCCGGCTTGGACGGTGAAGACGCTTACCAGGACCAGCGACCCCCTGACCCCAACGCGTCTCTTTCTGCCGCAGTATGACTTCCTGCAAATAGACAAAAGGGTTATTAGAGGATTTTTGCAGCAGGGATGGGAGGCTCTTGATGGAGACCTGATGGGCCGTGTAGCTGATAAAGATTTTTCCGTAACATTAAATGGACTCGCTAAGACAGCCAGCGCCTGGGAAGGATGCTGTTTCTCATCCTGACACAAACCCAAAACAAATAGCTGTAGTGGGGCAGAGAATCTCAGAACGTTGTTCTGTCTGTAATCTTGCCACATCGAGGCTTTCATTTTTCTGTTCGGCACAAGCGTGCGCCTTTCCTGTCATTTACAGTGGTGCTAGAAAGGATGACATGGAGGTGGGACGTGAGAATGTAGCTTAGGAAACCCTCACGCCCCCTCGAATGGGGGCAGAAGGGGACAGAGCAGCGAAGACCGCCGGTGCGTGTTCCTGAAGGATCCCGGCTCCAGACCCGTTAGAAGCTGAAGTGGCAGATGAACGTCAAAATGCTTGGCATTGTTTTAGTTTAGCTTTTAGAAACCCCCGTTTCTTCAAGGCAAAGCTGAATTTCTTCAAATTAAACCTGCTGTGGTGCAGCTTAGAATAGATGCCTCTCATCAGAGCGAATCTCTTTGGCTTCTTAGGGGTCCCATAGGGGTGGGAGTTAGACCAGAAGATGAAAGTGTTGGCAGTCTTCGAGTTTGACTTGGTAGTTCACATGCTGCTTTCCTGTTCTACACTGATAAATGCTCATCATTCCAGGTGACGGTGAACGTTAAATCTGACCAGATATTCCATGGATCTGGGGGTGACGACCTTTGGGTTTGTCCTGGTCTTCTGCTTGTCCTGACACCTTTTTCTGTCTCGCAGCTGACCCTTCAGAGTACCAAATCCAGGGTGGCTTTCTTTGAGGAGCTGTAGACTGGGAGGAAAGGTACCAGCTGGAAGCAGACGCCACCCGAAGGACGACAGAGAGCTCCCTCACCGCCCCATGGCCGAGCTGGCAAATTTCACGCTAAAGAGAAGCCCGGAGGTCACAGTTAATGATGAGTACAGAACAGCTTTTCACTGTAACTCGCAAAGCACAAACAAATTAACCTGAACCAGTGAAACTCATGCATTTTTGTCATCAGCATTGGGAGAGCATGTGACAGGTGCTTTTATGATGGATTGAAATGTTTTTCTGGCCATGTGAAGGTTTACAAACTAATGATTTCATAAAATGGGTGACTGAAGTGGTCAGTGTCAAAAATTATGTGAAAGAATTGCATTAAACTTGGAAGTCTGTTTTTTTTTTTTGTTTCTGATTTTATTGAATCTTATTGTTTCATTTTATACTATTTTGTTTCAAGAGTGATATATTACGTTTAAACCAGTTAAATTGTGAAAGTTTCACCCCTAGGTCATCTGGGGGGAACATGACAAAATGTAATTTACTTATTAAATTAAACGAGGGTTTTCCTCAGTGCATGACCCGTCTAGGATGATTCAAGCTAATTTCTTTTCTGGAACAGCTCAATAAAAACGTATTTTTCTTTAGACTTCTTCAGATTCTGTGGAGTACCCCAATAAAAATGTAACATTGGTATTTTTACTTTTTATATTGGAGTTTTGTGTTCACAAAGTGGTCAGGTTTGTTTGTGTAGGTAGGGATGATGGCTTGGTCGCTGATTGTCATGCCGGCAGCGAAATCTGTATGCTCGGGGGAGAGAGGAATCTCCCTTTTTTCTAGAATGCTCTGTAGCTTTTCCCTCCCGCTTTTCTCATTTGGTTTAATGTGTGAATTGGACCGCTGTTCTGTAGTGAAGGGGATTGGTGACTTGTACCCCCTACCCAGGGGGACAGCCCAATTTGAAAGGGGATGGGCCATCTTCCACATGGTAAGGATCCATGGACATGTGAAAAGTCATACCAGGTTTATCAGAATACCCTTGATTCAGTGCACTCGCTTCCGCCATACTGTGTACGTGTGTGTTTCCTGAACAACGAGAAATGCATACAGACACACATGATTAAAAGATCGTCCCCCTTTCTTCTTTATGGCAGTAGACATTTGGTCCCTCCTCTTGTAGCCCCTCCCTCATCCCCGGGTTTCTAATTACACTCTCCAATCAGGCTGTGATTCTGGGCCATCGGTGCGAAGAAGAGCGGGAGGTTGAAGCACCTGGAGATCAGTAACGTGTGCCATCCCTTGCATATCAAATCCCCTCCCCCCCTTCTGCCGATGGATTGGACGCGGTCTCATGCTGGTGCTCGGTCACATGTTGCTGCCGTTGCTTCTTTCCTGCTCCCTAAACGTTGACACATACCACCGAAGTGCCCCTTCCCTCCCTGCCTCCCACCTGCTACCCCCATAAGTATGCGCTACCTGTAACTCGGCCAATGAAAGGGCGCCATTGCTGGATGTAATGAGAATGGAATGGTCTGTGCCTTAATGAAATCCAATCGTGTTTAGGTGTGTTGGATTGCTCGAATCACGTCTCCTGAAAACCATAGCCCTCTGTGTTGTTACGCCCCATTAATGTCACGCACCGTTTTCATTATGCCATCTGTTGAGAATCATTTCTGCCGCCCCCCCCCAGCCCCCATCCTTCATATGTTTTGCTTTGTTTGTGGAGATTAATTTCTCGCCGCGTCTCTCTTACAGTGATCCATGCGGCATGAGGAGTCGGTGATAAATTGCCTTGACTCAAGCCGCACTCCCAGGTCACGCAGTGCACTGTGTGAGTGCGTGTGTGTCGCAACCCGAGATTTTGCATCGTGAATTTTAAAAACTGTGGTGGACTCTCCTGGGACTTGGGCCTATTGCACAGGGACAAATCTTTTCTCATGTCATAATCTTGTCTGAAAAGTGTACATGCAGTATGGCCGGAGGGGGTTGGAGTTTCAATGCCAGTTAATTTTGTCCAAGAGCAAGCATGTGGTCTTTGTTACTAGAGAGTTTGTCTGCCTGTCCTGACCTTGATGGGAAAACAAAGGGAATCACATGATAAATGAAATGGAGGCCACTGAGAGCTCCCTAACCCTGGCTCTGGTTCCTGTTTGGGTTTTAATCTGGTCCCTCTGACACTATAGCCAGCAACTGCTCTAATGATGAGGAGGAGTGGATGTTAACTGTTAACCAGATGCCCCCCCAACACCCGGCTTCGCTCTGAGACAGTATTGTACTCCTTAGAATCGGAGGGAAACAAGGATAAGAGATTATGAAGGGGCTGTCGGATCTTTTAATGTTTGAAGCTCTTGTGTCTAGGCCCCAAGCACCCCCAGAATGGGTAGGTGACTGGCGGCACACAGACTATGAAATTGCATTCCTACAGGTAGGATGGTCTTCTGTGCTCGTGTTACTGACTCGGGGTGAAATTCTCCTCAGGTCGCCCCTTGCCATAGCTTGAATTTATCTCGCGTCTTCTAAAGAATCGTCAATTTGGGCTGCGAGTGTTCCGATTTGTGGTGTGGATAGGAAACCTCAGAGTTCATTTATTCCCGTCCTTTTCATCTTCCGTGAGCCCTCATCATTCGGCTGCGGTCTGGGTCGGAGTTGTCTCAGCACGTGTCTCCATGGGATGGATCTCCACGTACCACGTGCTACCTTCTCCACTTTGTTTTTTTTTTTTTTTTGGTTATGAGAATTTGTTGCTGTATGGTCACAGTTGTGAAAGCCCCTTTGAAAAGAGGATAATCCCCCGCATCTGTACAGATTAAGCACAGAAAAGTTTGAGCAGGGCATGCTGTGTGTGCAAACTACATAACCAGAACCGGAACATTGGTTTATACTTTTTTAAAATCAATAGTAGGTGTTTTACTGACAGTTGTTAGTGTCGCTATGATGACACTCTGTTGAAGTGGGAGCGTGATTTTTCGTGCTCTGGTCAGCCAGTTAACCAAAATTAGTGCCTCTTCAATCTTGTACCTACTGCCTGTTCATTTTCCAAAGCTTACACATGTATGTTAGAGTTCTCAGTTCACGGTGGTTATGGGTAAAAGTAGAACGTGTGGATTTTAATGTGTATGTCGCATTTGATTTGCTTATATACGAATTCACACAGTTTCTATGCAAATCTCACTGTATAGATAGTGGAATCAGAAATGTGTAAACACCTTTTCACCAAGTCCAGCGATGTTTCATTGGACCCCTGTGGTCTGAGCTGTTTCCTCCTTTGATGGCGATATCCGCTGTAACAAACAGGCTTCTCTTTGACTGACAGATCTTAATTAATGAACTTCATGTTACTCTAAAATTCATATGTGGTAGAATTAACATTAGCATTTAAGAAATAAACTTGGAAGGACTTTTCACCTTGACGCACAGACCCCCACATAGTGTTTAAATGTTTACCTCAGGGCTCCTCAAAACAGGATTCTTATGCAAGCCTGACACCAACTGTCCACGCACTGCACTTCATACCCAAAGGCAGTGACAGCGTGATTCACGTTCTGCCATTTTGATATTGTAGGTTCCGCTTTGTGCTATTAATGAAAATTATGCAAGATCATAGTCTTCATTCTTCATGTGATCACTGAGCTTCTTCCAGGTTTACGCTATGCCTCGGGAGACATCTTAGGTTCTTTCGACCGACATGTTGTATAAAAGGCTTTCCCGTGGCTGTTCAGATCAGCAGACAGAAAATTCTGTCCCTTCGGTGACTTAAGAAATCAAATACCTACCAAAATGTCCTGTAGCACCCAAGGCAGGGTCAGGTCTTCTGAATTTGTCAGCGTGTGTTAAATCCTTCATATTTAGCTGCATCCCTAAATATCACCAACTCAGCAGTGGACAGAAAAGTCTAAATCATTAAAAAAAGTTAAAAAGTCATAGATAAATTACACCTTAAAAGAAGGCTCTCTAATTGATTCGATATGCTTTAAGCTGGCCGGTGTTAATTAAACATGGTTGAAAACATTGTCATATTTGTAACATGAGCCCTATCCAGTCACCATGATCCTGTATTGGATAAGCGATTAGAGACGATAGTTTGCTATCTTTACTATGCTTCTGGAATGCCCTTGTGTACACCAGCACCTTTGTTTCTAAAATAGCATTCTAACCAAAGCATGCGCCTTTATGTATGAATGTTTTAAAGTAGCTTTTACTTTAGTTTGCTTGTATGACCACCTGTTAAGCAGTAATGGGACAAACGAGGCTTAAGAACCTGCAGTGGGTGGGGCTCCCACGTGCTGTCAGTCACTACCTGAAGAGCCAATGGAGAAGTGAGCTAACTAGCTTGTGATTGACAGCTCACAATAATCCCACCCACTGTGGCATTTAAAGCATCTTCAATTCTGTCATCACTTTTTAGTGCTGCACTAAAAGGTAACTTTGAAGGAAAACCAAGCTGACTGGCATTTTCAGACCTTTAAATCATGCCAGATAGAACAAAGAAAGCTTCATTCACATTACTTTAAGAATGCGTGAAAGTAAATATGGGAGGCTACATTCCGCCTTTCTTTTTAATGTTCTAAAGTCGCTGAAGAATGTTCTCCATGCTTTGTTTGGGATGGCGTTACTGTAGATACAAACTACAATACTGCTTTAGTGTTTCATATTTATATTTAAATTTAGAAAAAAGTCCTTAGGAAATCTAGACTTCCTTAGGAATCTACAGCCTGCAAGTCAGGCTCATCGGAAAGTCTCAGTCATTAAAATATAATTAATTCGAAAGTTCGTTGGCAGTTTAAAACTGAATAATAATTGAGAAAAACTGAAAGAGATTTTGGGACCTCCTGAAACTTCTTCCAGAAAGCAAAGGGCAAATGGCAGCAGACTCCTGGCTGGCACAAGGTGCCACTTCATGGCAGTGCACACATTTGCACGAGAACAACTTGGACACACAAATCTATCCGCATGTTTTTGGACTGCAGGAAAACATATATACAGATAGAGAGATGGGATTCGAACCTGCAACCCTGGGGGTTTGCAACTGCAGTGCCTTCTACTGAATATCTGTGGAACCAGTCTCAAAATCTCATTTGCTGTCAATGTAACAATGTAACACTTTTCATGTGTGTTTTTTTTTTCTCGCTTGGGATATGGACTAAGTGAAGATTGCTTTTAATAAGGTGGCATGTTGTTGAAAAGAGAAAACATCACCTCACTGGCAGCAAGGTGCAATGTGTCAGGTGTATGTTGAAGACTCAATATATTCCCCTTAATCTCAGCAGGTATAACATTTTCTGACCCACATTCATTCAGTCTCAGCAAATGGAAGCCGAAGAGAGAACCATCCTGGATCTGGATCTAAGCGATTAAGGACTGATCCTCAAATGTCTGCAGGCGGGCACAAAACTGGGGCAAAACCAGGCATCAGCATTATGAAAACGATATCAATGCCTTTCCATCGTCGGCACAACCTTAAGTAATCGCTTCACTCTGGCTGCAGTAGTCATGCAGCATTTTTCAGGACACACAGAATGTTTCCTGCGTGATTGATGTGCCAGCGCCTCAGAGGCTTAAATTCAGACTGGCTGCGGCTGCAGTTTGTCAACAGGCAATTCAAAGTGTGCCAGTGGACGTGTGCTTTCAAAGTTGGTGCCGATGCCTTCCACCACTGCATTGACGCATTTGTTACCCGTCAACACAAAATGTATGATTTTGGAATGGTTATTATGTCAGACTAGAGCGATGGTCGGTTAGCTACACGAGTCACCCTCTCCTGTCAGTGTTGTCACCGTCACTGACTCCAGGGCTGTTACCAGCCTTACCCTCTTCTTCGTGTCCTCATTTATTTTTCAACTTTTGTTCAAAGGCACCCTTCAGGCATTGCCTATAAGAGGACATGTTTTATATTTTGTTGATGGAAAATCACTGTAAACTTCCTGATAATCATCTGGACATGCTGGAGTGACATGGACCTAGTCTGGATTGTAATGGATTTCTGATGTAAGCCCATGTGTGAGTGAAGACTCCAGATTTCAAAGTGCAAGACCCGGAAAGTGGTTACCAAGCAACGTGACGGTGTGTTGTATGCTAACAAAATTTACAAAGACTCAGATGTGAGCGCTACAGAGCCCTCACCTTGGCACCTATGACCTCTTTCTGTCATTTCTGTGTCATTTTTTAGGGTTAACATTACTTCTTGCCATCATTTACAATTTGAATGCCTTCCTAAGATGCAGTTATCCAAAGTAACTTAGACTGCTTATGAAAATTTACCGCATTTATATAGCTGAACTTATTTAGCAAGAAATCTAGTTTAAGTACCTGCTCTGTGGCATAACCGTAGAGATGGGCAAAATTCATATGCTTAGCCATCGTGGTCATCATAATATGAAAAGGACCCAGGAAGACTATCAATAACACATGGCTTCAATAATCTTTATTAACCTCTGAGATTTTGCTACTGTATATATCAGACTGACAGACATCCTTTTTTGATCCCATTGGCAAATTCATTGAAATAATATAAACGGTACTATTGTATATGTTTAAATCCTGTTCATGTTGGTGTAAAACTATGACTTCATGTTGGTCAAAGTGTGTCAGCTTACATATTACAAAACATCACCCCATATATCCCCCGAATTTATAGTTACCATCCAACATATCCATGAATTCGTGGAGCTCAGCTAGGAGTTCACAAGAGAGGATGTTGTTCGAGCCATCCAACCGGATATCAATACTATATTGGAGAGCAGAAATTATTTTTAAGTCTTTTTTATTATGGTTTATTAGTTTATATTCTGATGATTTTTTTTTCTTCTGACCAAATATACAGTTACTGCCCAGATAACGGCCTTTGACATTTCCTCAGACTTTTGCACCATACTGTAGAATCTTCTGAACAGGATGATAGGGCTGTGCTCACAGGTACTGTTTATTCTTAGGTCTCAGATCCCAGGGAGAGGTCCTTCAGGGTTCTGATCAAGGCATCTCCCAATGCCCACCCAGAACCGGACAGTTTCATTATTGGGGGGCGGGCACTTAACCCATGGAACTGTGAAACGGGCCTCTGTGCTGCTATTGATTTTGCCAAGGAGGAGAGGGGATTTTCTCTGTTTTGGCTGTGGTGGGCTTTCTCTCTCTCCAGCTTCAGTAGAGCTGTTGCCCTTGGGGAGACGATGTCGTCAGCCACAAAAATCTACACTCAAAATTCACAAGACTGCAGTCATTCTGTTTGTTTTTTTGATGGGTTATTACATACACTCAGTGGTTTGGTCATATGCTATTTGTTTGTTTGTCTATTCATCTGCATTTTATGTAATTACATAGGTGTCATCTAGCAGATTATCATGGTCAGGTTCGCAAGGATGTATTTATATAAGTAATGTATATAAAATGATTAATTCAGCTCCTGTTCATTGCCTGTGTGCCTCAAAAACATGGAAACTCTTTGCAGGACAAATTGAGATATCATTAAGCACACACTAAGGAAATGTTCCTGTAATGACCATGTCAGGATCCAGGGGCATTTGGACTTGTCTAGTATTCTGGGGAGGAGGTTTGGGGCAGATCTAGGTATGGCTGGCTAGACGAGGGCGTGACAGTTTCTCGATGTCAATCTTCTTTTTGTCCCTCTAAGATGACCGGTTCATTTATGTGGATAATCCACAGCTGATTTGTTGCCTAGGTCTGAAAAAACTCTAGATAGTATATGGATAATGCAAACTGCTCAGCCCTTTAGAAAATTATACCATGACCCGAAATAAAAACATGCATCTTTGACAGACAGCCAACTTGTGAAACGTATGGTAAACTAGTGATGGGACAAATGAGGCTTCAAAACCTGTGGTGGGTGGGAGTATCCTGAACTATCCAATCAGTGCTGGTGCTAAATGAGGCTTCAGAACCCATGGTGGGCGGGAGTATCCTGAACAATCCAATCAATGCTGACATAAGCATTTTCTTCCTAAGTGGAACAACCAGATCAAGACTGCTACGAAGTGAGTGATCAATATTTATCGAGATTTGTTTAAGTTCAGATTTGTTAGTGGCCTTACCAATCTGAGAGAACGCCTGGGGAAGACAGTTAACGATGACCACCGCAGTCGAGGCAGTAAAACTATGACTAACACTCGATTTGGAAAGCATTATTCTTCTTACAGGATTAAAAATAAAATTCTGAAGTGATTTTACTCCAGATGTACTTTTTAAAAAGATGCATGTATTTGGGTACGAATCAAAAGCTGGAATTAAAATTGCTGGGAGAAATATTAACAACCTCAGATATGCAGACGATACCACTCTAAT
>JAACJT020000034.1:23247342-23275982 GCA_009936485.2 Gymnarchus niloticus
GCTTTACAGATGTTTCTTGGGTATAAGGGACATCGCTGGTCCTAAATACCTGCTTTACAGATGTTTCTTGGGTATAAAGGGCATCACTGGTCCTAAATACCTGCTTTACAGATGTTTCTTGGGTATAAGGGACATCGCTGGTCCTAAATAGCTGCTTTACAGATGTTTCTTGGGTATAAGGGGCATTGCTGGTCCTATATACCTGCTTTACAGATGTGCCTTGGGTATAAATGTCACATGTTAGTCTCCCTGAAGTAGTAAATGCTCTTAACTAGACAATATAAAAGCATCATGGCATCATTATAAGATTGTAATCTTAATCAGAATGTCTTATCACTTCTGTTTTTGCATCGAATGTTACCCATCTCATACAATGAATCTGTTCTTCCTCTGAGAATGTTTAACTATGACAGTAAACAGATGGTTTACTTTGTTATTCATTTTCCTGTTTTTTTTTTTTTTCCGTTTGTTTTAATCAAGATACCCATGGCTCTCTGCTTGCTCATTTCACATATTTTTCTGTTTTTTTCTCTGTAAAAGTTTTTAATGTCATTCCTGTTGTTAGGCAGTTCATTCATACAGTAGTAATTTTATTGCAGTCATTCAGTATTGCACAAAGTGATATTAATCTATCAAACTTATAAGAACCTAGATCTTTTTTCAGTTAATTTCAAAGATAAAAATGTCAGTAGCTCTCTCTGACTATCATAAAGCCAAAAAGCCATGTACAGTTTAAGATTTATAGTTTTACTGCATCTGAAATAGCAAGTCATACAAAATGAAAAAAGAAAAAAAAACAAAATGAGATTTTAATATCTCCAGGTGGACATCTTTCATACATTCTGTGATACAATGTTATTTCCTTTAATGTCAAAGAAACAGTACAGTATGGCACAGTACTGTGTATCAGAAATGGTCAGACCTTCTGTTTCTGTGAACTTGTTCTGATTTTTATTAATTAATTTGTCCTGCCTGGTGCTGGCCAGAGGAGGATGGGCTTCCCCCTTGAGTCTGGTTCCTCCCAAGGTTTCTTTCTCCTGAGGGAGTTTTTCTTTGCCACTGTCAACCTTTGGCTTACTCTCTGGGGTCCCTGGGCCCGGGACTATGTAAAGTGCTTTGTGACAGTGCTTCTTGTTAAAGGCGCTATATACATAAAATTGAATTGAATTGAATTGAATTGAACTAGGAGACATACTATCTGAATGGTATGAAGAGAAAATAATGGGGTTCTGAAGCAAAATCGTCCATAAAAAATCTTACCTTGCATCTCTGGGACCTGAGCTTTGTGCCCAGGTTACGTTTGTAAAGCAGACTTTCTCTCCGCAGAGTGGGTCCTCTAGCCATGATTAACAACATACACCTTTAATGTATTGATAAAAAAAAATTCATGTGCACAAAGGGATTCTCCAACAAAACATCATAAAAATATAAAGCGTTTTCTGGCTGGACAAGTCGAACTTTAACATTAGCCTTGGGGGATATTTCATGCTGAATTTTATTGATCTCAGCAGGAGATAGTGTGTCCTGAATAGGACTACTCAAGCCCAGTTTGCAAACTACACATGCAAAGTCCCACCTCATTGTATTTCGGTTGCAAAGGGATCCCACCATTCCGCAGGATAGCTGGGTGATCCTAGACAGGAAGCCCTGAAGTCATGTGATTCAATGCAGTGTGGCAGGTCATGCAGCTGGCTGATGATGTAATATGGTGTAAACGCAGGATCGGCGGCTGCTAGCAAAGGGCAGTGCAGAAGAAATCAAGTTCCCTATGTGCTGGCCTTATTGCCTTGCTTTGTTCACTTGGCATTAGGAAGAATAGAAGGCTGATAGGGACTGACATGAGGAACCTCTACTGGAAGAATCAACCACACATACACAGTTGTGTTTTTATAGCATCGTGGGGACCTTCCATTCAGTTCTATTGGCCTAACCCTAATCCTAAATATAACAACCCTAATCTTTACCCAGCCCTAACCTTAACCATAAGTAACCCAAATTCAAGGCTTTTGGTTATATAGGTTTAGGAATTCAGTCAAAGATTTTTATGAGCTTGTTTTTTTTCCCTGGTGGAAATGTGGTTCAGTGGTTGTGGGTTCGAATCTCGACTCCACTCTGTGTATATGGAATTTGCATGATCTCTCTGTGCTTTGTGGGGTTCCTGTGTGCAATCCATAGACATGTGCCATAGGCTAATTGACATGTCTAAGTTGCCACTAGTGCCCGTGTGATTGTTCCCCACAATGGGTTGGTCCCCTGTCCTAGGGTCTCCCATGCCTTAAGCAGCCTGGAATGGGCTCCAAGCACCGAGCCCACGTGACCCTGAATAGGGTAAGCGGTTTGGAAGATGGGTGAACTTTCCCTCATGAGGATATGGCAAATGTCCCTACAAGGTAAAAAAAATGACAGGTTTTCATTCCTGCAGAGGCCTTGTGTGCCCACAATGTGATAATAAACATGACCACACAAGCATTTTCCCAGATTGTTCTTTCCATCTTTTCATGACGTTTAAACTGTTTGGTCTTTATTTTAATTCATATGGAAATTATTTTTTAATAACGTATCAGTAGACCAACAGAAGCAGTTGCTTGATAAATTTTCTTAAATGATGACATTAAAACTAGCTCAAATGCTATCAGGTGAGCCACACATTCTGAGCTCAGAATAAACATTTTTTTAAACATTTCCATACTTGCTGTTTTGTAAAAGGGAATTAATGTTAGATGAGATGTAATGTTAGAGGGAATCTTCCGAAGAGATTGTAAACCCGAGGATTTCTTTAAATCCGAGTTTGTATGGGAAGAAGATAAATCAGCATTTTGGATAACCGTAAAAATGCAATCAGTGGAATTCAGGCTGTAATTTTGTGCCTATTAATTTTGCACAGGCACTGCGGGATACTGCACACTGAATTTCTAAATCACGAAACAACCGTAAAATAACAGGCCTGGTATGTATATTTTCAGGTCTAATTCACGGATGAGATACAGCCTTCATTTAAGCAATTTGCCATTATTTAATAAGGATCTTATTTAAACACAGTATGGTTTGGGACAAATATAATCAACACCATAGGTTTTTGTGCGTATTTCTACGCAACTTCGATATATCTCAGTTTTCTTCTGCGTACGCACATTCTGAATTCCATGCGTACGACAGAACTCGCAGCTCTTTCTACACAAGGTTGATAAAGGATGCCCCTGGTCCCCTTCTGTTTGTGTGGCCTACTACATCATAACTGAATTACTTTTGTCTTTACAAGTTTCCAAATCACAATCGCTTCACTCGCAGTCTAACCGGAAGAGATATTTAATACTGAAAGTCACCAACCACTTTAGTATGACCCAGTGTTTGTTGTTGAAGATTGCATGGTCGTGTGCTTAATTTTATACCTGCGTCAGCAATGATTATGGCCTAATTATGTGGACACGCTTATTAATTGGTATGCACATACTTCTAGCCATACAGTCTATTTCTCGTGATTTGGGAAAATGTCCTGTGTATGACTGTTACAACTTGGTGTGTCTATGGGCGTGTCGTCATGTTCATGACCCCACCCCCATTATATCACACTCCACTCAACTTCAATTGGCTAATAACCAGTTTTTAATTTAAATGTCCACATAGGCTGAATCCGTAGACCATGATTTTGCTTGTCTCATTTCTGCAACTTTGGCCTTTTGTACTTTCCGTGATTTTTTTTTTGGACTTGTTTGCATATTTTGTGCTTGGATTCCACTTTAGCCATTTGGATTTGTTGGCCTCGTTATTTCTGTAAATAGTTTGTATATAATTGTAAACATTGGATGTTTTGTGAGCGCTTTGTGATGCTATATTCTGTTTTCTTTTCTTGTTCCTCGCTCTTGGTGAGAAAGGGAGTTAGCAATGTTTTGTTGTATATTTATTTAATTTTTCTTTTGGATCAGGACAGATGGATATTACAATATGTTAGCAGTGTTTCTGTTTATTGTTTGGCCTGGTTGGCCAAAGAAGTTGTCAACCAGTAATAAAGTCAAACAGACATACCACAGACATACCCTAGCTGACTACTTCAGTGAACAAAATTAAAACAAAAAGTGAACAAATCTGAAAACAATTTCCACAGGCTAGACAGAAAGACATCAAGTTTGAAGAAAACAAACTAACATATCTTTGTGTGAAAAAGGAGACCCATCAAATTGTCTCAATATACAATCCTGCTTTAATGAAAGCTTTTATTTCGCCGAGTTTGGAAGAAGATAACTGAGGCCATTAGTAATGGCAAAATCTGATGTGTACATATCGCCTGAACGGAATCCTGTATTGTCATGGATTTGGAGATAGATTGTATCTATTTGCCAGGCTGTTTCAGAACTTAGAACTCAAATTCCTTTATGCAGCTGTAATGTTTTACATTCTAGTGCAACAGGAGGGTCTCCTATTGAGTCTTTAACTGGTAAACTTCAGATTACTGGTCTACGTGCTTGACCATTACACTAGCCACTATAATGGATATCGGATAACAGCACAGGGAAATACAAAACAAAGAAATAATAATAATAAAAAAAAACTAACTTGGCAGTACTACTTCTCTCGCCATAGAAATAAAATGTTATATCAAAGTTTCATTCATCGGTAAAAGTGACTCTACATCATGATCAGTGTCTGTATAAATAGGTGAATTCCCGTTTTGTAACCAAAGATGGCCATTGTTAAATTTATGTTGCTGGTTCTGCTGAACGTGGGTACTGACAGGGCTATCAAATCTGTACAATAGTCTAAACAGAATATATTGTTTCGGGGGGGGGTGTTAATATATCTGGAGCCACAGATGACTCAGCCCTTTCTATCAATGAAACATTCAGCCCAGACTGTCAGACAGCATCGTCGACTTGGGGAAATGTGACTGCGAATGTCTTGCTTCCACCCAGGCAGAGTAAATGATCTGTCACATCGCTGTTATGGTGTTTTGCCAGTCTGGCCTTGTTAAAGCTGGCTGTCTATCTTCTCAAGCTTCTCATAGAATTAATACAGATCCCTTGTCCTGCTAGGATGCGTCTCCTGGCAACGATTTTCACACTCGCCGGCAATTTCCATCACTGCGTCGCCGACCCTGCCGTCGGACCCTGGTGCCTGCTTGTAAATGATGGCGATTCAGCACACGTGGGCGTCTTTAAATAAAAACCAATCAGTAGGCAAACTGACACAGTGGCACACGACTAGTGTGACATCTTTCCAAATTGGCGTGATAGCGGCTGACATAGCCCGACTCACTATGGATGCATTCAGAAAATAAATGATGTTTTGAAAATGGCTGTTGCGGTAATAAAAAAGGCAATGAATAGAACAGCAATGACAATAATGACTCACTTAAAAAGATTTCTGCAGCAGTGTGCCACAGATTTTACATTCGGGTGACTGAAAATCGTTTTGCAGTGACAAATTTTTGTTTACTCATCACTAATACTTTAGATTGGTCTGTCTGTATCAGACTGAAGGAAATAATTATGATAGTGTAACTGTGCGAGTTTCTGCAGTGAAATGGATTCTTGTGGCGATCGCTGTTCATTCTGAATGTAATTGTGTTGATGAGTGAGATGCGGCATTCTTAGTTGTAAAATTTTTCCATCCGTGTTTGCTATCAATGCAAAAGTGAATTTGCAGAAGCCAGTGATAGGAAAGCCAAAGAAAAACCATTTAAATATGGCACCTGGCTTAGCAGACTAGAAATGATCAATATAAATACAAAATGTTTGGTTATTAATACTGCAGTAATTCAATACAGTACATAGGTCTTAGCAATCTACTTTATATGTATGTTTTTAGCCTTTTGCCCATGCACTGTGCAACATGTTGAGTGATGGTTGTTTTGAAATAGTAAAGCAAGGACAAAATTCGAGGCATTAAAATCATATTCTATACGATATTTCTGCTCCATTTTCCTCATTGTTAAAGCTAATACCTTAGACTGTGTAATGCTAATGTTCAAAAGCAGGATATTTTAGACACTTTCACTATTCCCCCGGCATGCTGAAAGTTCTGCTACCTTGGGTAATAAGATTTCTCATAATGCCTTGTGTGCTGTTCATTCTTTGTAGTTTTTTCATTGTTGTTGGAGAGCCACATCGGGCCTGCCCCTCTTCACTGAGCCAGCACGGTTTTCTTTGTGTATGTCTGTGGTACTCGTAGAAAATTTAACTAGTCATCCGTGTGAACACCTGGTCCCGCACCCTCTGTCACTGCCTGTACTATTTAACTGAAAAAAAAAAACATTTTTCCTTAGGAATACCAGGTGTATTTTAGACTGGAATTATGAAACAGCTATAAAACAACCTATGTTTCAAAGAAGCACCTTTCTTAGAAAAGTGTGGTTATGCATCCTAAATTTGATACCAAACCATAGTGCCCGAAAATCCCCTAAAATCACCCAGTTTACATTTTTAAAGGATTGTTGCCTAACCAGGATCTGCTTGGTTTACGTTAGCTTATATTACATTACTACCAACCAGCTTAGGCTAAAAATGTTTGCTTAATAAGGAGGTATTGAAGTTATGCACAGAAAGTGCAAATAAACAAAATACAATGAAAACTCCTCAGTGATGACCTGCAGAAGACTTTTTAATGATGGGAAGAAAGGTCAATCCGCTACTGCCATGCAGAGATTGTCACATGATTGTCCTCCTAAAGAATGGCGGCATCTAATGTGTCATGGTTCCACATGGATTTTTTACATGCTGTTGTACTTTCATTAAGAATTGGAAACAGAATTGGAATTACAGGAAACAGAACTGGAACTTAATTGGAATTACAGGAAACAGAATCGAATACCACTAAATTCCTAAAAATTCCACTTTTAAGAGGTTGTCTTGATTCTCTAAATATTATCTATGCAATATTATGTATTTTATAAAAATTACAAATAATTTCATCATAATTAATGTATTGCAAGTTATACAAGATAATTAATCAACTTGTTTGTGAATTTGTGCAATGTTCACATTACAAAATTATTGTCCAGAATAATAGTGTTGTTTGAAATTTGATTAAAAATACATTATTGAAAGTCCATTCAGTCACTGGTCATGATATGTATCTGTGTAATAACTTGAAATAATATAAATCTCAAAATATTTATGTTCAAGTAAACCTTTGCTGGTATTAATGGTATATTTAAATCTACACCATGGCCTGGATTTCTACAGGTATCTCGGTTCTGTTATACTGTCCATCTGTCATTCCTCAATTCCCTCAAGTTCTCCTTTTTATTTACTTTATGTAAACTATACCTTGAACATTTTATCATATTCAGGAATGGAAATATGGAAACATCACTACTTGTAATCTGAGACATGTTCTAAAGAAACCCACGAAACACGGAAGTGCACAAAATTTCATTGAATTTTATTCTACTTCCTGATTTTCCAATTCTGCTTTCTGTAGGGGTGTTTCCAATTTCAGCTCCAATATCATGTCCTTATTAGAATTGGAATTGGTGTATTAAATTATGAATGGCACCAACCCTGGTCGATAGTCTCATCTAAAGTTTCCTTCGGTATTAAAAGGTTGTCAGTGAATAGACATTTAATGTAATACCTCAAAGGAGATCTGATTATTTGAAAACTTCCAACGTGTTTTGTTTTAGGGAGGAGGAGTGATTCTTGCCATTTTAGATCAATGTTCTCTCGAGCAAACATGAACATGCTTTCAAAGGGGGATAAAACACACAATTCCAACGTCATGCTTGTAACTGATTCATTCTGTTGCAAACTAAAAATCGATCATGAAAGTCTTAATATGTATACAAAGTGCAAGAGAAAAGGCCATTTTGAGAAAGATTCATCACCCAAACCGATATGTGGCTCTGCTGAATATTTTATAATTAACCATTTGACATTAAGACTTGACAAGTGGAAAACTGCAGATAACTGAATGTCTTCAATGCATACAAATGATTTAATCTGCCTAGCGTCTACAGGAACACGGTTCCAAAACTTTTCAGGACGTATGCAATATTCTTGCCGAACAAGCAATTAAACTACCTCTTTTGTTTTGAAAGTTTGAATTCACCTTTTCTTCTGCACCTTTGCATTGCTGGATAGAAAACAAATGATTTTTTTTCAAAGTATGAAAACATAACAAACAGCGAGTGACAATGTTAGACTCTCTGTAAGACCTGTACTGAGGATATCAAAACCAGTCTCCTGTTAAGCTCAAGTCTTCTTAAATTAAACCTTCACAACAACAACAATAAATTGATCAAACCCAATCAATACAAACATAACAATGGTGGTTGACTAAGCATGTACAGAGTTACGTGGTATCTTCTTACCAACTCTATGGCCGCCATTGTGGCCACAATAACTTTTACATCATATGAAATCTTTAAAAATGCATGTAAATTTACAACACTGACTGTAACAACTTAACGCCAACAGTAACATAAATACCAATGGGATAGGATTGTGCTAATCAATGTCAAATCCCTAAAATGCAATATGCACGCGTGGAAATTTACTGTGCATTTTGACCAATCGGTGAATAGTACTGAGGTAAGACATGGCAGCACTTTGGGACAAAACACACTCAGGATTGTATTTGGTGTACCTGATAATGCCTTTTAGTCAAAAAGTATAAAAATAAGTAAAAAAAAACCTAGTTTCTGGGGATAGCTGCTATGCTTAAGTTAAAAAAAGTCTCTGATTCCTGAAATACAACATTGAAAGCTCAGCTCGTTACTCCTTGTCATCTTCTTTGCCCCCCGGTTTAAAACGCACCGTCGACGCACAGAGATCCGCGAGGCCTTTAAGGTGTTCGACCGCGATGGAAACGGCTTCATCTCCAAGCAGGAGCTGGGCATGGCCATGCGTTCCCTGGGGTACATGCCCAACGAGGTGGAGCTGGAGGTCATCATCCAAAGACTCGATATGGATGGTGAAAGCAACACGTCGTACACTTGAAAACGTTTCAGTTCCAATGGGGCTTCTACACTTCAGTTTTCTTACCGCTTTTTCAAACCAAATCTATTGTCAGTTCATCTGCATAGTAGTTACATTACCGCTATTACAATGTAAATGATAAAGAGCATTACGCTGCATTATCTTGTGACACTTCAACAAAGAGTGTACGGGACCGTGTTGGATGCTGCTAACTGATATCTGCCTTGCACAAAATTACACACTTTAAGCAGACTAATAAGCAAGATATTGGTTCATATTTGCAGCAGGCCTGAATAAGGTATTTAAAGTGGATAAAATATCTGTAAACTCCTCTTTCGTTTGT
The DNA here is from genome assembly GCA_009936485.2 of Gymnarchus niloticus. Taxonomy (NCBI): domain Eukaryota; kingdom Metazoa; phylum Chordata; class Actinopteri; order Osteoglossiformes; family Gymnarchidae; genus Gymnarchus; species Gymnarchus niloticus. The sequence goes on from JAACJT020000034.1 coordinate 23,256,598, forward strand.
CCGTTTAGGGGACGGTCAGGTAGACTTTGAGGAATTTGTCACCCTGCTCGGACCGAAGCTGTCAGCAGCCGGCATGCCGGATAAATTCCACGGATCAGACTTCGACTCAGTGTTCTGGAAGGTAATCCCTGTATACCGTCAGTTACCAAACAAATACTATTATGGGCTGTCTGAATGAGATATCCCAAAAAAAAAAAATCATATAGCAAGACAGCAATGGCAATTAAGAAAGTTTTAATGAATTTCAGCGGTTCACAAAGATCTCATGGTTCACTCGTTGTTTATGACGAAACCTTTGTTCCGCTACTCTAACGGTGTATCGCCTCAATTTTAAATCTCTCTGTTCCTCTGGAACATTGTGCCAAATTGCAATGAAGCACCGAATGTACCAGATGCCCTAATGAAAAGTAATCAGGAACAGGGAATTCCCCGATGACGTGCTCATTCGGAATGCGTATAGGCCTCTATAACGCAGACCCCATCCGGCCTGGGATGCCAGCTGTCACCGACTAACAGCTCCAGAGAATGCGCAGCATAATAGGTGTCGTTACGCTAGCAGCAGAGGAGTGCATTTGTTTAATAGTGTGAAGTGACACTGATTGTTATTTATAAAGCTGCCACACGTAGCTGTAATAAAATACGCTGAGAAGTCAGTAACTGATTTGTTCATCAGAAAGTCTCAATGAAATGTGCTGAAGAAGAAAACAAAAAATGTTAGATTATTTGTAAGATTTTTCATAAGAGTGAAAAAGAATTCAGTTGGCAGCTCTGCATTCAGTGTCCATGTTTGGAGCTGTAATTATTGGAATAAAGGTGATGTTCTTTTACACTTTTTGTGGGATTTAAGGTGAATTACTTGTACAAATAACACTAAGGCCGGTATTTAAATTATGGCCATAGTATTAAGGTGAATGGCCAAGCACATCTTAAGAGTTAAGGATAACTGTTCCTGTATTAACCCTATCCACTCCAGTCTACAGGGCAAGAAGAACCACATAACCAAGGAGTAAAGCATGGAATGTTGGTTACATTGAGCTGCGTGTTTGACGACACACTGGAGAAGAACAGAAAATAGACTTTGCTGCTTCTTTTTTCCTTCAGTGCGACATGCAGAAGTTGACCGTGGAGGAGCTGAAGAGGCTACTGTATGACACGTTCTGTGATCACCTGTCTATGAAAGACATCGAGAACATCATCATGACGGAGGAGAACCACATAGAGAATCCAGAGCAGTGTCAGGTGGATATCGACAGTAAGAGGCCGCAGTTTTAACATGGATCTTCCGTCCGTCCATCATACAAATTCTTTTCCCTCTCAGGGTAATAGGGGGGCCTCCTTATCCCAGGCAGCACAGGGCACCAGGCTGGGGCAGATCATAGATGGCATGCCTGTCTATCACAGGGCACAAGGCTGGGGTACACCCTGGATGGGATGCCAGTACATCACAGGGCACAAGGCTGGGGTACACCCTGGATAAGATGCCAGTCCATCGCAGAGCACAAGGCTGGAGTACATCCTGGATGGGCTGCCAGTCTATCACAAAGCACAAGGCTGGGGTACACCCTGGATAAGATGCCAGTCCATTGCAGGGCACAAGGCTGGGGTATACCCTAGATGGGATGTCAGTCCATCACAGGGCACAAGGCTGGGGTACACCCTGGATGGGATGCCAGTACATCACAGGGCACAAGGCTGGGGTACACCCTGGATGGGATGCTAGTACATCACAGGGCACAAGGCTGGGGTACATCCTGGATGGGCTGCCAGTCTATCACAAAGCACAAGGCTGGGGTACACCCTGAATAAGATGCCAGTCCATTGCAGGGCACAAGGCTGGGGTACACCCTGCACGAGGTGCCAGTCTATCACAGAGCACATGCATTCACACACTCCTGGCCTGTGGGCAATTCAGAGACACCAGTTTGCTAAACTGCGGGACCACACTGGAGTATCTGGAGAAAACCTGCATTACATGGTGAGAACGCAGAACGTCCACACATGGAGAACAGAAGGTAGGAGTCAAACCCCGGAGGTGTGTTACAGCAGTGCTAACCGCTGTGCTGCCTAACAGGGAGCTTCATGGTTTCACATGTCCTTTCTTAAACCCCGACTGTATTTTATTTTTACTACTTTAAATTGTGTTGCTCATACATACCTGCTTCTGTATACATGTATGTATGCTGTATACATTTGCCATCAAGAACAGAAATTGTTGATATCTTTTTACGATGCTTCTGTGACTTGAAACTGAAGTTTCCCCAGGAGCACCCAGAAGCTCAGAGACAGGATGCGATGTTTATTCTGGATCACATTAAAGCCCAAGTGTGCTTTTATTCTGGTTGTTCCTCTGGATCATTAACAAAGTGAACCATCACAAGGATAACCTTCTGTGTGGATTTGAAGTGTAATTATTTTCAATTAAATTATTTAGGGGAGTGAGTTTGTGGTTAAATGTGATATTTATCATAACCACCACCATCAGCCACGTTCCCATTGCTTTACTCGTGAGAGCATGGTGGTGGCATGCAGAGCAGGTCAGAGCAGACCTGAGCAGGTCTCTCTCCATGGCCACAGACTGTAGCTTGTTCTGGGGGACCCCCAGGTGCTGCCAAGCCAGCTGGAAAATATGATCTTACCACCAGCATGTCCTGGTCATATGTCTGGCCACAGCTCATTGTAGCCATTGCTGTGATTGAGACCTTCAGTATGGTCCATTCAGCCTCAATGTCCATGTCATTGTAAAGGAGAAGTTCTTGTGGAGCATTGAGTTGAATTCTTCCTGCATAGAAGCTTAATCCAGATGTTCCCAGCATATTCTGACGGTTTGTTTGGGTTGTCCTGGTCCATGTGGACTCATGCACATGTGCCAAATTAATCTCACCATCAAGTGGTGATCAGGTGCCTCTCTCTTCACCCAGGTGTTCATCACACACCAGCTCAAGCCAGATAACATGTCTATTAATTCAATCATTGAATTTTGGTCTATGCTGCTCTGGCGTTATGGACCCTTATGAGCATCCTTGTGTTTGTTGATACACACAAAAAAACTTGCAGTCGCATTGAGATAACCCTCTTGTCTACCGGGAAAAACACTCGCTATACTGCCCTCCAGAGGAGAGATTCCACCCTCTCTCACAAGGTTTGGTTCCTGAGCCTACACACTGTGAGACAGGAAGGCCAACTGTATTTGCTGATGTCTATCTATCTCCTGCACTAGAGGCTCTTTCCCCTCCAGCATTCCATGTTCCCAAAGCCAGTGTCCGTTGGCAATGTCTAATCCACTTGGGTCCTTCCCAAGCAGGCCTGCCACCCCAATGTCACTGCACCTGACACTCACGTCTCATTTCCGGAGTGCTGACCCCATTTTGGGCTACGCCCAGCCGAGTGACCTGTCTGGCCAGTCCACCTAGCGCTCTCCAGGGATGGTGCCCTGTGTTACCCTGATCCTGGCAGGGTTTGCTTTTTCTTGGGGGTTTCTGTTGGACCCTACTTTTTCTGACCTCTCTCCACAATCTTGATCGCCATTGAAGGCCCTAAAATCTCTGTGACGCTATAAATCTGTGGGTCATTAAGGCATGGAAAGCTCAGCACCAGAGTAATGTGATGATTCTCAGAGGGTGCTGTCTAACTGCTTTTAGACAAGCATTTCTGTATATCCTGGCCAAGACAGACAAACATTTAAAGGAAAACTAAGTAAGTGGGAAGTTAAAAACATGGGTTTGGAAAAGGTAATGGGGTGTACATTTAGAAAGGTCACTGAAGGATTATTTCGTTAACACATTTCACATGTGGAGTGTTTTATTATTTTTTAAATACTGCTTTACCTCTCATAAACGTGTCCTGCACATGTTCACTGTTTAATTTACAGTGTGTACTAATGTATGTGTCAATATATGTAGACACATGGTGACGGAAGTGTAGAGAAGATCTGTATTATTACACTCACATCTGTCTCTGTCTGTCTGTCTGTCTGTCTCTCTCTCTCTCCAGCCAGCCCTACCCAGCAGGTCAAGCAGACCTGTGTGCGGAAGAGTCTGATCTGCGCCTTCGCTATCGCCTTCATCATCAGCGTGATGCTTATCGCGGCCAATCAGGTGTTGCGGAGCGGCATGAAGTAAGAACTTCACCGGACTCTGACCGATACAGACTACCCCCCCTCCCCGTCGTCACCATCGACTCCTAACAAGAACGGCAACTGTCATATTCAAGAACTTTGAGAAAGAAGAGAGACTCTCTTTTTTGGGAGACACAGAAAGTGAAAATGGGCTGAAGTTGGTCACACAACAGGACCTGCTACAATTTATGCATGAAGTGCATGTATTTTCATCAGAGAAACAATCCATGCGTAGAAGTTATTATAAATGTTATTATCAACCGTATGAATGACAGTATAAAACACCGCTGTAAGTTATTAAAGACTAACTGTGACCAGTGACACGCAAGGTAGGTAATGTCTCTGGTAATCTGTGTTTTAGAAATGAAAAGGGCTGCTTAGGAAAATTCCCAGTCTAGTAATTAAAGTGCATGACAATTCCTACACTATTGACTGCTTCATAATCAGACTCACAATGCCTCACAATTATAATCTATTGTCTGGGGCATGTACTACTCATAAATATTTCATTAGGATTGGCTGCAAAAAAAAAAAAAAAAACGTGATTGAGTAAGCAGCACTCCTTCTGAAGCATTGGTTATTAAAATAATAATAATAAAAAAAACACCAGAACTGAAAAATTTCAGGCAATGGATGGGGAAGCCGAGAGATCTCCCTCGTGCATCCTCCTCACGTCACCAGGAAGTCAGCATGCCTGCATCTTGGGCGATAAAAACCCAACGTTGGTATAACTCTGGTGGAAGAATAGGGACTCTGTGCAGAATAGCAATCTCGTTCAAACCCCGTTTTGTGTGCTCCATTTTCCGTGAGGTCGTGGTATTTGTGATGGTTTCTCAGTAGCAGTAAGGCCGTGGTCACTCCAAACAGCAAACATCCACAGTTATCAAATGATAAATTAATTCAACAAAATGGAACGAAAGACACCACAGTTCTGAAACAACATTTTTCTATAATCTCAGAAAGTATAAAAGAGAGTCTGCAGTTTCTGTGGTGATATTTATTTGTAACATGGCTGTTTCATTAAGGCAATAGCTTGAGGGCACTTGTTAGGACTTTTAGAGTTAACGTTCTATTTTAAGCAATGGTGAAGCAAAGTTTTACAGTGCATACAGCAACACTATGCTCTCTGAAGAGGACCAGCCCTTATTAAGCTAACCTGCTTCTAATTACCCACGAGTCTATGCACAAATATGGAAGGTTGATGCACCAATGACCTATTGCAATAGTATCTGTACACTGTTGATACCTGTGTGTAGTAGAGATGCCATTTCAGCGCAGTGCCAGAAAGTGCCATCAGTGAAATTGCAGAATGGATTCCTTTTGCAGGGAGGATGTTAGTCTTACTGACTGATAACTCTGAGAGCAGAAGCTAAATGCAAATAATGTTCATTTGGAATGACGATTACTGGAGCAAATGAGAAAAACAGATAATTTACTGCACATGAACACAGGAGAATTGGATATTTTCAGTTGTGTTATCCGTTGATTCCAGCAGACAAAATCTCCATGTTGTCATTCAGTCTACTGTGAATATATATATTTTTTGGAGTTTCGAATCCTCCTACTAGTCTGGTATTAAGGTGTGGTGCTTCAACTGAAACGAGAGTCTAATTCTTGTTTGTCAGAGTGTTATCTCAGAATGACCTCACTTCCTGTTGGAAAAGGAAGTGCTTATGTTGCCAACCCCTTGCCTTGCCTCCAGACAAGGACAACGGAATTTGTTGTGTCTAAAATAGCCTTTCCAATGTATCAAGATGCCACATGTACTGTACATGTTTACAGTATTCTTTATTTTGCAAACAATTTGAAATACATTGACATGCATTTTAGCGTAGCATGGCTTCAGTGACATCATGAGTCTGTTTAAAATGATATCGAGTATCTATCCAAAGTTACAACAAATGTATAAAAAATAAAAATCATGAAATATACCAAACATGTTAATGTAGTAGCTGTAAGATATTCATGCTGATAAAAATTTAAATTATTTGATAAATTATTTGACTTTAATTTTTTTTCCGGTATCATTTCCCCATTCATCTAAAGGTACTGCGTTACCCGAAAAGAATGCTTTCATATAATTTATTTTTCTACACCATTGTTAAACTTTGTTAAACTGTTCTTACTTTTAGCAGCCATTTACTGTCTCATAATAATTTTTGATTTTGGTTTTAAATAGAAAATATATTTTGTATATGCTCTTTTAATCACTGGTGTTTAAGATAAAAATAGCATGCTAGTTATATTATGGGAAGATAATGGATTCTTTCACTCAGAGGATCTTAGTGGGCTGTTCAAAAGAGCTATAGATTATATTTAATTTGCTTTATGCCACTGCAGTGTTCATCTTTTAACTTAAGTATATTCCCATGGATTCTGTGCACGGAAAAGAAATGACAAAGATTCTATTTAATCAAAGAGTCCATGTGATCTGCTGATCAAATTATCCCCGCTGTTGTATCTTTTTATTGCATGTGTCTAGACCTCACAGCACGATGTGTTGTTTAATAATGTTTGGAAACGCCCGTCAAAAAAAGAAAAAAAACATGACCAAAGAAATGTAGCGGCCTTTCGGTTCAGAATGTCCGTGGGAACAATTTAGAAACAATTAACACTAAAACATCAAAGTGTCTAATATTCTCATATGGTTTTAGAGTTCAATTTCAGTGAAGTGTATGTGATTAACGGTTCCCTAAATGCTGAAATTGTTTGCTGGAGTGTTCTTGTCCTTGTTAGTTTCCTCTTGAAACTCAGCGGTCTGCTTCTGCAGGCTGGGGTCTCTGTTGGGCAGCTATCACATGGTAGAATGGACTATTAGGCTGTTTTTTGATTATTCGGGATTGGCAGGATTCCTAGTTTCCCCCCGCCGAAGTAGATGTGGGCTTCTGGTGCTGAGGAGGGCAGGCCAACTACTGATTCAGCTCCAATACAAAAAAAGTCAAGAGCAATCTTACCAGAGCTATCCGAGCAGCCTCCAGATTTATTATTTACTTTTTTCTTTTTATGCCCATCACTTTAATCCTTTAGAGGTGTTCCTGGTTGACTGAACAGTGAGCTGACATCATTAAGACACACACAAAACACCAAGTAAGCTCGCTTGGCGAAATCACACAGTGCGGTCTGTCGAGCGATTGCTCAGCCACTCTTGATCCGCAACCCACCCAGAAACGGTGGGACGTAGCCGGATAGGAGGTGCTACAAAGCGTCCATTTTCACCTGCTACCCTCAGACAGCTTTAATTGGATAACTTTCTTATGCATTGGGACAGAATGATGGAGAAGAAAGAATTTGAAATCTTCTCCACGTCAAGATCCCAGTGAGTCTGAAGCTTATCCCAGGAAGTATAGGACATGGGACGGGGGATGTGTAAGGGATGCCCGTCCATCACAGGACACACGCAGGGCATTCCGGAGTATTCTGTCACCTCATGTCAGTGGACTGTGGGAGGAAATGTGATTACCCTAAAGAACATTTTACCCTCACACACAGAGCTAAGGCCAAAATCAAACCCACTGGAGGTTTGAGTGCCATGGCACTTTAAAAACAGGTCATGACGTCTTGTACCATCCAGGGGTGAGAACTCATAAATATGAAAGCACGGCAGATGTAAAGAGATGACCGATCTCGTGGGTTCTCAGCATATACATTTTGTTCATCATTGGATATAAAAGTACAACTGAATAATGAAACGTCTTTGAGTGACTGATTTTATAATAATCGTGCAAAAATGTGACTCATTGTTTATGCCTATAATTCAGCCATGATCTGAGAACAGATTTATAAAGGCTTACTGCTATAGGACCCTATTCTGCCTTTAATCCCTATTCTTTCTATAGATATTATACAATTATATATATATATATATTATGGTAATTTGATCGTCAGACGGACCACGTATGCCACTCAAAACTCAGCGATCCAGGGTATCCCTAAGTGACCTGCACAGAGACGGACGTAAATACAGAGCTTCAAAGCGTGTTAAAGGAAGGCTTTTCACACAGCCGACGTAGCTTTGAGAGAAGGTAGTCTGAGTCCATGAAGCGTTAGCCGCCAGATCAAAAGTGGCATCAGAAGAGTCTTGTTCAACTTAAGGTCAGAAAACACAGTTTCATCAGTGTCTGTTTTGGTTCACAGATTAGGACAAAAATGAGTACTAATAAATGTTATTGAATTACCACCCTGTATTTTTCAGTTTTATCTCCTCGTTGTTTTATTCATTGCCATTCTTTAAACCAAGTGAATGGAGCACATATTATGAAGGGAATGATGGATGCTAATTCTGTTTGAAAGCATAAATAATTTTAATACATCTGATATAAACTGAGGCAAATTCAGTTTTCCCTCCAAAATAGATAAGAAATTTCATTAGCCCTGGAGTGTCGCAGTACCAAATATATTAAAGCACCACATCAACTGTGGTTGCATTATTGTGCCGGCTCTACACAACATTTAGGTTTATCCTGACAATCATTATCATTATCATTATCCATTAGCATCATGATTTCGGTGTCCCAGGTTGCTGTGACCGTGCTATATAAACACTGACAGCAGGGACTAAGTAAAAGAAAAAAAAACAAAAACTCGAGAACACAATTTCACTGCATCTTAGCAGAGCAGATCTATGGTCCAAAGAGAAAGAGGATCAGGGAATGGTGACATCTCCTATCTTCTACTTCATATGCACAAATTGTACTTGAGATTTGCGCATATGAAACCATTACTTTAAAACCCATGTACAAATGTGCTACAGTATTTAAGAATTTGCAAAAATGCCTGGAGACCAGAACGTGGCATACAAGATGGATCTCTGGTCTTATTAAAAGCCTCAAATTCAGCACGGTGCCTGCAGAGACTTTGCCGACGAGCTTGGTCGAGGGGGAACCCTGCAGTGTACGCTTGGTGCTGGAGAATCGGCAGATGAACGGTGACTAAAGGCTGCTCGGCAGTCAGGTGGACCTAGCATGGTTCACCTGCTCACGGTATGTCAACGCCTCAACCTCACAGCCTAAGGATACCCGGGGGGGCAAGTGGCGATTAACAGGCATGGCGAGTTCCAATAACCCCATTAAGTCCTGATTAAAAAGCAGATCCTCTCTCAATTCCGTGATAAATGGATATGCCTCATTCTGCATTACAATGAGTTTCCTGCCTTCTCCAAAGCAGGGGCCCCGACTTTATTAATAATTCATGCCGATCTTTTCCCAATATAAAATATGACCCAATTACTTTTCGGACATCATCGTTACTCCACACAATACGTCATGTCAATTGAGTGCAGGTGAGACAAATCTGTAGTGTTTATGGGTATTGTTTTAAAATACTGCCATATAGCCTGCAACAACATTATGCGGAAATATTTAATCATTTCATCTTATGATGCAAAGTGTTCCTGCAAAAATGGCCGTGACATTTGGAGAAGCGTAACATTATTAATTGATGAGCAACGAAAGATCATCAGATCATTCAAACAGCATTTTTTAAAAGCCAGAAATCGACCGCGAAGAGAAGGGGACGTACTTGGTCAAAGAAAGTACAGTTGCTTCAAGAACCCGCTAAATAGTCAATTCAATTATTGGATTACGATGTTACTCAGGTGGCATACTGCTTTACGAGCAAACACCTAAATAAAACGTAACACTAAAAACATGAAAAGTCAGTTGTACGTTTGGTCCATCACACTCAGAATACCTATCGAACTATATAAAAATATTTGATCAATGATTTACTATAAGTCATAGGCTTTGATTTAGGTCAGTATGGTAAGGACACATCACAACCAACTTCCAGGAAATCTTAAATTATCTCCACCAATGTTTATGCGTGGATAATTGAAGTTATTCCTTTGGTTCCACCTATCAAGCCAAACCAATGCCCCCGGTATGAATAATTGAAGCTTTTTGGTGCAAGCAGATACACTCTAATATCAGTGTAAGAATTCAGAACACGGTAGGATCCAATAGCAGAATCACACAGTTTAATTGCCGTCAGAACAGGCAAGGTCAAAACCAGAACAGGTAGGATTTCCAAAAGCCAGGGGAGCATAGAAAACATAGTCGTGGTCACAGGCAGTAGATTAATTCCAGGGAAGCAACAAACACAGCAAACAGAACCAAACAATCAGGGTCATACACTGGCAGAGACCAAGAGAGTCAGGACCGCTCAGTAATGGTCTCAAAACTCAATACGTTGCAAGGAGGCAACTAAAATGCAGGGAATATATAAAGGATCAACAAGGCACGGCCGGAAGCTACTTAATGATAATTAACAAGGCATAGCTGGTCAGTATTCAGGGGATGATGAACGGGAGTAGTTTGGGCGTGGTAGGTTAGATGTAGGCTGGCTTGGTGTGGGCGTGACAATTACCCAGTTGTCACGAATATTATATGATGTCAGCCAAATCATTTCCATTTAAATGTTCAAAAGTTAGACCTTTTCTCTTTTACAAGGTGACATCCTTAAAGTCTGAAATGCCACCGATAAAACGCTGATGTCACAGTCTTCCACACCTTTAACTCGTTCTTTAAAGTCGGTCACAGAGGAAAGCAAAGCAAACGAATTTGAATTGAATTTGTCAGAAGCCATTTTATGACCACAATGACACCCTGGATGGGGTGTGAGTCGATTCCAGGATGCATTCATACACAATCACACACCATCAGCAATTTAGAGATACCAAACCCAAAGTCCAACCACTGAGGTATTGTAACAGCTGGTCTAGTTTTATCTTTCACTACCATTTGTTCAGGGTGTACTACAGAGGTAATATACCGATGCTCAAACAAAAACATAAACTCTACAATGTAAAATACTAACATGCACCAATCAGAGGGTTTAAAGTATTAATTAACAAGGTAAAAATGAAGATACAAGTCTTAAAGTCCACAAACAGATGAGTAGACTGCCAAGATGATGAATCACAGTCAACGTTTATGTCCTCGGCAAGCTGAGGAAATGACACATTTTGAAGCCTAAAAAATTGTAAAAATACGTACTGACACAATATAAAAAAAAAAAAGAAAACAAACAATGAACACTTTGATTAACCTAGCAAGGTTTCCTTCCATTACTGCCGTGGAAGTTATTCTGAAATAATAAACGATTGTTGCGATCCTTTCTGAGCTCGGTAACCATTTTCATGAAACGGTAGAGTTTCCCCAACTGCAGTCTGACTAACGCAGTCACTGCCCACTTAAGGAATATTCACTGCATATTGCCACAGGGACAACAAAACAGTGTAACATTACAAGGAGTTGTGAATGTGCAAAAACTGTCGATAACCTATCCAGTTTAACGTCACCAAAAGTGCATTTTATATTCTTTGCACAAAGAAATAAAAATAAACGCAGAATATATTAGCTTGGCGAAAAAACAAACTGCTGTCAGAACAAAGAATCGACGTGACTCCACCGGGTCAACCTCTATATGCTGGACAAAGGGCAAACCGTTTTAGCTGGCCATGACCATGGGGTGCGGCTGGTGGGTACATCTCATCTGGGTGGTCTGCTAAAGTCATTCTCTAGTGATGCTAAACAGATTGTACCCTACCTGCATAGCTGCCTGCTAGTGACTTCAGCAGAACCCCAGCTGCGGGACCCCCGTTAGCAGTGGTCTGGTACCACATCAGCCAACCCCCCAACCCACCCCATACCCAGACTTAATTTCACACTTCAGAAACTTTAATCAACAGGCTGCTGGGGATGCCAGCACATGTCTGGCTTCGAAAGCCCGTCAGAAGTGCCATTCTGGATCGGGAGGATGCGGTAAAGAGGTTAGGCAAGTGGGAAACACTGATTCTCACTATAGGCTGCTTTCTGGATCAGTGGCAAAGCTAAATACTGATAAGACGTAAGTACTGAACGCAGGCACGATTCCACAGCAAATACAACTAGGCAAGCACTGCACACATGCAGAAAATGTTACTACCTTAAAGCCACAATTTACACGACCGTGGGTCTTAGAGACCGTGAAACGCTCTGAAATCCAAACTATAAAAGGAACTGGGTGTTTTCTTCTGTGCCGATCTGGCAAACGGCCATCAGGCAGCAGGAGCCACTTGAAAACAGGATTAAACTTCCTATTGTGATTGGTTTATATTAACTGTGCCCCCATAGATCAGGCCTGCCTGTTTAGTCCTCCCATCTCCACAGTTATCTTGTAACCAAGGGTTTGAGAGCTGTCTAGGGAACAGACAGGGAAGCCTAAACTAAGGGTGGCACAGGTACTTGGAGTGAATTACTTGGATACGATACTCAGTGGAAGCATAAATATACAGATCAATAAGATACTAATTTAAGTGTGTATTTTTGACTAATATGCCCCCACTCACAGACACATCTTTCATGCGGTGTGGTCTGGATCCCACATCCTACTGTGGTGTGGTGGTCACGGTACAGTTCCCTAACCCTTTTCCACCCCCTCCATTGTATACGAGGTGATGTCAGTTTCCTGAATGTCATAATTACGAGGATCGGCACAGCACCCTGTCAGGTAATGATATGACTGCTGTTATCAACGTGTTGGTTCTTAGTGACAGATACACTGTACAGAGTGTTACTGCTTAGTGTCTTCTCACACGAAGCTAAACACAATTTTTATACCTTGGTGGCTTAAACACAGATGAATCTGGTGATAAGAAAACAGTACACCCAGGTACTAACCAAGCATCGATGGTTAAATATAACAAAATTTAGTTTTTGTTTTCATAGGGAATATAAGTTTCATAGTAGATGCATTAATTATATTTAACATCCCTTAAACATAACACATTTTAAATATTTCTGTGTAAAATCCCTCCAAATCCAAAATAGTTTCTGAGTTTCTTCCTTGTGAAAAAAATAAATAAATCTAATCCTCACAATTTGCCTATTGGATGGAAGGATTGCGGAGGAAATGAAGCCAAAGAGAAGAAAATAAATAAATGGAGGTTAATTCAATTTATTCCAGCCAATTGAAATGTCCATCAATCCCCAAATCCTGGCTGACAGGAGAGGTACTGGATTCCCATTAAAAATCAGGCTGCTGTTTTAAATAAAGCTGGCATCTTCTGAAGGTTACAGCAGTGTAACTTTGAATGCAATTCTCCTTCAATTTGTTCTGAACAGATTGGTTTATTTAGGCTTGTATGGCCTCCTACCTGGTGAACATCTACATTCATTGATGCTAAAGACCAAGGCAATGGTTCTCGTTCTTATCGAGAGTCTGTCAGGGGACCAGTGTCTAGACTGACACGTACTTTAATGTGCGACGGGATTTCAGATACTTAAGTGGTGATTTTGATTAGACAGCAATGAACTTTTTTTTCTCTAAACTGGTCCCATACAATCACATACAGTGATTGGTATATTTTCTTGCATTGATGATTTAGTGTCATGGTACGGACAGAGACCACCAGAGATATGGGCACATCTCCCAGTGGGAGTTGCATTTATTGCACATCGAGGCAGGAAGAACATGACATACATACCAGGTGGACATCGGGGTAGGACCAGTCAGCATGGAATGGTCCCGGTGGTGGGCAGTGCTCTCCACCATTGCCTTGCCACATCCAACTTGCTCCAGTAGTAGTCTCTCCCTCTCTGGCCTGATCTCCTCCACAAAGCTGCTGATTGTTGGCTGGATCCAGCTGCAGCTCCTTCTGCATTCTGCATGTGTTCTGCAGAATGTGGGCCCCAGTTAAGGGAGCTGTAGGCTTTGCCACTGGGGGCTGGCGGAATCTGAGTTAGGGGCAGCCCCCAGATTGCCACAAGTGCGTAAATTCCAATGTTGTTTTGTCACCAGAAGATTAACATTATGTTTTTAAATGTTTATAGCACATGCATTTAAAGTTCTTATTATAATTTTTACTGATTGTTGAATGGTGGAATGATGGTTAGGATTGTAGCTTTATGGCTCCAGGATTGGGTGTTTGATTTTCACCTCCAGGTCAATGTGTGAGGTCATCATGTCTAGAATGTTTTGGTTTTGTGAGTTTGTGTCTCCAAATTGCTCACAGCATGCGAGGTTGCACTCAGTGTTGAACTGGCTTCCAATCCCAGGTGATCCTTGCCCTCCTCCGGGAATAGGCTCTAGGTTCACCAAAAACCTGAGAGATGGTTGCGGGGACTGATTAAAGTTTGCCACTTTCAGATGAGTCCAGCATACAAACAATCTCCATGCTATCCAGGCTCCAGAAAGGGAGACCTTGGCTACGGAGGTGGAGAATTATTTTGGCATGTCTCTGACAACGGCAGTTTGAGAGAAATCAAACACAGTCCCTCGGGTGATTTACAGCTACGATTAGTGTGACAGATGTGGATACAGCTCTAGATGACAATCGATTCTTGATGGTTCTGCCATTATACCTAATTTGGCTTGGCTGTGGTACAGCTAGCCATCAGTATAGTTTCTGGAATGGCGTCCAAAATTATAATAATTTTCATTCTGTTATTGTTTTGTTGGCTTGAAAACACTTCTAGCCAATTTACAATTTTCGCCATTTATAGAGCTGAATGGTTCATTGGAGCAAGTCTAGTAGAGTGCTGTGATTCATGGTGCTCTCTCAGAGTTCTTACCTGGGGCATGAACGAACAGCCTTCAGGTATGACCAGATCAAAGTCAGTTGACAAGCTTCTTGTTCAATGGTTTGCCATTAGATATAAAACAGTCTCCTGCTCTTGACCTGGTCATGCCTCCCTGAATTTGGTTGTGTCCCTACGCTCTTCCCTGCTGCTAAAGCCTGAAATTACCATCTTTTGTTCTTGGTTTTTCTGCTTTGTTGTTGAAATTTCCAAGCCCCTGTGCTCCCATTCCCACATCCTGTGGATACATCTGTCGTCCTTAAGCGATTTCACTTGGCCAACTGCAGAAGAGAAACGTACAGTAAAGGATGAAGCGTTGTCTTTAAAGATAAAATAACACAATGCAATGGGCTCTACATTGTTCGTGCACATCTGTGCAAAATTACTTCAGATTCGCTTTTGTTTTTATCAAATTTTAACAAATATTTCAGATGCATTCCTCATACAGTTAAAAGCTACATTTAGTGAAACTATTTTGTTCAAAACATAAATGTTTCAAATCTCTGCAATGAAACAAAAATAAAGCCCTAGTCTTCCCATAAATCATATCACCACTTCCCTGCAAAAACATCCATTCACATGCATTATATCTGAGATGACTGTGCTGGGCCCCACAGGAAATAAATATGTCATTAAAATGATAGTAGTCTGCACAGTATATCATACTAAAAGGGCAAAAAAGAACACTGTTTTTGGGAGGGGGTGGTGTGTACATTGATGCGACAATGGAGCAGTGAAAACATTATTCTCGCTAATCATCTGATTTCTGGTGAGCCAGTCTATCCCTGTATAGTCCATATCTCTAGCACATTCTTATCTTCCTGCTCAGATTTGTCAACAATGAAGCTTGTCAAAGTTTTATAATACAATCCTGTCAACCACATCTGTATTCCTAAACTGCACTCAATCACATTTTGGATTCTATATAGTATAGCATCTTTTTCTACTTATAAATTCAGTGGGAAAAAAAAACAAACAAACACAAAGTTCAGTTGCAAAAAATGACTCAAAATAACAAGTATCGATCATCCATCCATTGAACAATCTTTCAAACCACTTGTCCAACATGGGGCTATGGTGAAATAATGCTCAAATGAATTGAAAAAATAATTTATTACTTAAACTGACATACATATCATAAGTCTGATATCATTTTTGAAAACTGCAATAAAAACCTGGTTAGAAGTTGACACTGGAAATGAGTTTCAACCTTTGCTGTTACATTCTGTGAATTTAACAAGTCACATGGTCTGTCAGGGAAAACATTGCAGCTCTATGGGTAATCAGCCTTTAATGCTGTCTTAGTATAGCTTACATTCCATACCCTGAGTCCAAAAGGCATGTTTTGCAAATTGTTTTTGGGCAATTTACATCAATCAGAGAGCTGATGAATAAACAGGGGAAACTGGATTTACACCAGCAAGTTGCTAATATTTCATATTGTCATCAGAAAATGCACTGTAAGGCTTTCTGATACTCAAAGGGACCAACAGCAAGGTTGTCTAACCTGGAAAACTTCTAATAGCCAGTAGTGTCTTTGCCAGAGCAATGCTGAGGAGGAACATCTCAAGTAAAGGACCATATCTTTGTGATAAAACCTTAAAATTAGGATGTTCAGTTGTTATTTTGACTTTTTTAATTATACATGAGACAGTTCTTTCTAGGGAGCTCACCTGGCTCAAGGAGTTACTAACCAATGAGAAGGAGAGGACGCTGTCCTCACTGAAAGCCAATCTAAACAGACTTGTGTAGCTGTTTGGTGTTTCCAACGCTCGTCCCAAGAATCACGCATTGGGATCGTTTCAAGGCCAGACTTGCATTTAATTAAGATTACAGAGCCAGCAAGAAAGCGGCTTCCAGGAAGGGAGAAAGAGGGAAGAGTCTTTGGAGATGAATGTTCTGAACTCTGAGCACATTTACAAGGAAGATGAAAGCACAAGAGAAACAATATGTTTTTGTGAGATACCAGCATTATGTCCTGTCCTGAACACCATTATCTGGCACCATAACCAGAGAAAGACTATTCACAGATGCAGAGCCAATGAGTATGGACTCAAGCTACGTGCAAATCTCACAAGGACCGGGGGTGGGGCACTTTTTCCTGGTCCTGTTTCTCTTTTCAGGGTTATTAAAAATAATCTGAGAGACCAAAGTGAGGGCTCCTAGTGATAAACTGAGAAAACAGTGCTGTTTATATGCCAGGCAAAATTAAAACATAGACCATCATTTAATCAGATGAAATTTTTGGTTACCTGTGAAAAATAGGGTCTTCACAGATGTAAATGAATAAAGAGATGTTATTTGTAAACTTCAGATTTTTGTAATACAAGGCAACATCAATCACTGGCAGCACATCCAGCATTAGATTAGATTAGATTAGATGAGATTAGATTAGATTCAACATTAGATTAGATTAGATTCATGCATCCCGGTCTTGTGCCCCATGTTGCTGGAACAGGCTCCAGATCCCCTGCAACCCCGATGAGGATAACACTGTGAAAGAAGGATGGATGGTATCATAGATCACATTTTCTTTTTGATGAAAATCAGTGCAATTAATGAAGTGTATGGAAAATTATATCTCCAATTAAGATCTGGTGGCCAAGGCACTTTTGCATAGACAGTTACTCTTCCTGTAAACTGCTCACAGGATGTGTGCATTAAACAAAACCCTGTTCAATCAAGGGCCTTGCCAGCCGTAGCTACACACTACATCTGCATTAATCAGTAGGTGACATCATCACTGAGCAGTTTTGTCAGCCTTCTCATTGGTTCCCAGATTTTGTATGGATCCAACAGATATTTTGTACACTTCAATTAATTTAGTGTATTTGTATAATAATGGGATTCAGTAGTTTTGCAATAGAGATGTATATTATTTAGTATAATTTGTTTTTACCTGATTTGAATGTACTTTTAAGGCTGAAACAAACTCCAATTTAAAGGAGGCTGGCTTGAAAATTGTGGGGGAGGGGCCATATTAAAAAATGTCAGTGGTAAATTCTTTTGAATGAAATTGTGGTCTCAGTTTACTGAGAAAAAAAACAAAAAAAACTAGCTAAAGTAATTTTTCAGTACAAAGACCTAAGTGGCCGTCAACATTTCTTAACTTCATCCAACACCCATCATAACTTCATCCAAGTCCCATTAGCACTGATAATAGGAGAGGTCAGCAGAAAGGCTAACAGTTAAGGATTTTAAATCTTAACATTGCTGGTTTAGGTCACAGAAAAGGCCTTGGTCTAATTATTTTTTGAATGTCTTAATTTACAAATTTGTAAATGACTAAACGTCAACACGGCAGACTTGTAAGTTACTCTGAATAGTAGGATAACAAATATGGAACATATATTATGGGTAGTGGACTGGACTTCT
The DNA here is from genome assembly GCA_009936485.2 of Gymnarchus niloticus. NCBI lineage: Eukaryota > Metazoa > Chordata > Actinopteri > Osteoglossiformes > Gymnarchidae > Gymnarchus > Gymnarchus niloticus. Next base: position 23,274,643 of record JAACJT020000034.1, read on the forward strand.
CCAAAGACATTAGAGCACAACAGGAACATCAGCCTCCTTTGCAGTCACAGCACTACAAATAATGAGCGCTATGTACAAACTGAATCTCCCGCCTATCTTATTTAATTGTTTTCATATTCCCATAATAATAAACCTTCGTTAACATGATCAAACTGTAACAGGCAATAACTTTGCCGTTGCTTCTGATGCCAATTTCGATAGATCATCCTCACATATTATTTCCAGAAGACCAACAACTGCATGGCAATATTCGTCAGCGTAATATAAACAGAACGACTTCACCATAACTCATGCCTTCTTTTAATCAACATACCGTAAAAAATAAACAATTTCAGTCCCAGATCTGGTCTATGCGACTCTTTACATTACGAAGATACCTTAGTCTTTCATTACCATAATCAGTTAGCTATAGGATTGATTTTAAAATACTGCTTTTACTTTTTAATTCCTTAAATCATTTAGGCCCAGAATATATAGCAGACCTGTTGGTGGAATATAGACCTTGCAGACCTCTTAGATTGTTAGAAGCTGGTCAGCTGGTAGTGCCTTCAGTTAGAAGCAAACAGGGTGAAACGGCTTTCATTTACTATGCTATACTTATATGGAATAATTTTCCAGAGGACGCTATACATGCCCCATTTGTTGACACTTTTAAATGAGAATTAAAAACATTTTTATTTGCTAATGCCTTCACTATTGCATTTTACTTTATTACACTTTCATAGACCTTTGTATTTTTTCATTTTACTTCTATCTGCATTATTTTATCCTCTTCTATTTTATTTTAGAATGTTTTTCTTTTTGTTCCTATTTTGTCATGCACTTTGTTATATTTTAATGTTTTTATCTAAAGCACTTTGGGTTGCCCCTGGTATGAAAGGTACCATATAAATAAACTTGCCTTGCCTTTCATCAATCCTAAATGATAGTTTATCTGTTTCTACTAGCAACCAAGGGAGATCCCTGCTTAGGTTCATTGACAACCGTAATATATCTGAAATTAAACTCTGGAAAATCCAATCACGAAAGCTCTCGATATCAATGAATTTGGTGTCAAGCTCAGTACATAATATCAAAGTCTCCAGAATTGAAGGCTACCCTGCAGAATTTTTCAATCTTTTCTGGCTCTAGATAACCAACTATTTTTACATAGTGGAATGGTTTCTGACATTTTCGCCACTTCAGCTTTTACCATGTGTCCAATGAAATCGACTTCAGATCCATACTTTTTGTTGTTTGTTGTTTAGTCACGCAGTCATGTCTGACTCTTCGCGACTCCATGGACCACAGCACGCTAGGCCGCCCTGTCCTCCACCGCCTCTCGAAGCCTGCCCAAACTC
>JAACJT020000034.1:23280491-23329590 GCA_009936485.2 Gymnarchus niloticus
GTTAGCAATGCTTTCTAAGGCCTTCTTGACTTCATTCTCCAGGATGTCTGGCTCTAAGTCAGTGTCTCCACCATCGTATCCATACTAACATTCCCTTTATTAATCGTACATAAATGTATGTGTTAAAACTTTTAAAATTGTCACCATTGGACAAAGCAAGGCTAAGGCATTCATAATATAATACATCACATAAATTCCTCAGGCAATTTTTCACATCTGCTGTCAAGATAATGTACTTAAAATATCTCCAAGCAAAGATTAAATATCTGTATGCAGTAACCTCCAAATGAATAATGCATTTTAACATCTTGTCATTCAAACATATGAGTAATCAGAACTTCCTTTTATCAGTGATAGATTGGAACGGCAACCCTTACCAAACTCCGCTATGGTCATTTACTGCCCCCTTGTGTAAGCCATACTATACACATGTCCATTTTTTTTTTTTTTTTTTTTTTTTAACAAATAGGTAGTTGTTGGCCTTGGACATACAATTAATTCGACAAAATTCCGTAAATCGTAAAGCACTGAAATAAAGACGGCAAACCATCTTTGCAAAATTGCCTAAAACAGCTAAGAAAAAAATATTTTATCAAAATTCTTTTTGACAAAAATATTATCACTTTTGACGTGTTCTATTAAAAGTGCATAAAGTCCTTAATAATCTAAACATGGATAGATTTCCCCTTACTCTAGTCCCAAAAGTGAGCTTATTTTAAGTGTGTTTTTGGCTAAAGACAAGGCACAATATTAAAGTAACTCAGTTACCTGACCTTCACCTGTGCCTCCAGGGGGGCCCTTCACTCCCTGTCTTTCTGACCTGCTTCAACTCTCTGAAAAGGCACCAATGCATACAATTGCACATATAATGCAATGATTGCTGCTGTGCCATCTTCTGAATCTGCATTTTAATTGGCCGTACAGTATCTTAGTAACTGTTGGGCTCAGGCTGAAGAATACAACAGTCAATTCATTTGCCTCAAAAATTTATAATAAATTTTATATACAGTATAATAATAATCATTATATATATTTCATAAGTTATAATAAATCACTATGGACAAAAATAATTTTTTACAACTGTTTATGATTATCATAATATCAGCATTTATTTCAACTAGTAAACCATGATGATACCACATACAAAAATGTTCCAGTGTTAATAATGACTGAATACTGAGTCCATTTTATTGTTATTGGCCTTGATTCATAACCCATTCTCAAGTTTCTTGTATTACAGCAAGCTTGGAGGAAAGTGACAGAGCTAAACTCCTGGATATTTTCCAGCTAGATGTATAGTGCCTTTGTTTGAAAATTGTACAATATGTATGAATTAGCAGTGGGAGCCTTCGTTTATATTTGACTGCTGTCTAAATGGTATGGTAGTTAATTCCTATGTTTCAGAAATTCAGGAAGCACAAACATAGGTGTGGCCTTTCCCTTCGGCATCGTGACCTTTAAAAGGTTTTTTTTACCCATAAGTCCCAGTTGTCTGGGAAGGCCTTTGGACTGTACTTCCTGAATTCCTGAATCTTTGTTCTTGTGAACTGTCACCCCATACTTTATAAAAAGTTACTATCTAATGTAGGTAAAGTTCTGATCAGTGAGTAAGTGCTATGCCCTTACAAAAGTTCATTTCTATGTTTTATGCAGGTGTCTTTAAAACCTCCTAAAATCTGTACACTAAAATTATCAAAATAAACACATTTTTGCTGCTCAGAGATCTCAGTGGACATGAAAATTTGATAAGTGGCTATAGAAACATGAATGGATAGAAAATTCTGCTGTTCTTTGTGTTGAGCAAAAGTTTCAAACATCACAGAAACTCTTTCATCCTCTATTATGTGACTTTAATGGTTCATGTTCGCTGCAGGCAGGGTCACACCTGAATGCCCTTGGCTGAAGACATTGGAAATACGCTTCTCTTGTAAGGCAGACTGAACTCTGTTCTCCCGTCTGGCAACCGAGTACACTGAACTTCCCTGAACTGTCGGAGGCGAAACTGGAGGCTGAGGGTCTGGCTCATGATCCTGAGGGCCAGAAGAGCCGCCATAAGCTCAGCGAGAACGAAGGCGAGGTAGACAGAGTGGACGGCTCTCTCCAGGGGGAAGACGATGATGGCCTCGTCTGTCAGAAGGAACAGCAGGATGGGCAGCTGGAACAGGAAGCTGAGGAGCCAAAACCCGGCCAGCTCTGGGATCTGTTAGAAGCGCAGAAAATAAACATCTTTCAGCAGCCGACTGTGGGAGGAATAGAATATACATGGTTAGTCCAACATTATATGAATGATCGATGTCAGATGAAACAGCTCTAGTTTTAAGTAGCATCTATTTAATATATTATTAAATAGGCTACTGCAATTAAATTGAGATTACTTTTCCTTCCAGCATGAGGAGTTGCTTTGAAATGAGTCTTCATTTAACAGAAATTGAATTGATTATTGATTTAAGAACTTAGCAGGCTGTATAACGCAACACTTAAAGAATGTAAGAAATACCTTACTTGGTGGTACAAAGTAGGACCCCTCTTTTAAAAATGGCAACTGTTAAGACAACTGCTATGGTAAGTCTAACTATACATAGTAGGTTTTTAATACCTTTTCTTTCAGATTGCCCACGTAGCCAAGGTAAAGTCTTAGTGCTTCAAATGCTGTGATTAGGACCATTCCTGTCACCAAAATACCCTGGTAGTACCCCGGCAAAAAAGAGAACTATGCAAAAAATAAGATTGTGGCTGGTATTAATAGGATCTTCGTGTAGTATTGTAAAATTCGGTAAGAAAATGTGGAAAGTTACCTTCACTTGCAGCATGGATAACTCAGAAAGCCACCAGAAAGGGAAGTAAAAGGAATTGAAATATAGCATCATTTGTAGGGAGAGATGTGAGAGCACCCCATTTGCTAAGAGGAAAAGAGCACAAACACATTGCCAAGTCTTAATAGCCGTGCACTGACATCGTGGTGTCTGAAAGGCGAACCGAACGTGAAATTAGAAGGTTATCGTCTGCTCATTACGGCGCCAGTTCATTGAAGGAAGACAACACAATTTAGCAAATGAATGGCCTGAAATGTGGATTTAACTGAAAGGGAATACTCCGGAAAAGCTAATAAAACTAAGCCTCAGTGTGCGCCTCCAACGCTCCGCGGTACCTGCTATGCGTCTGTATTCCCGCTTGGGGGCGCCAGTCGAAACGGAGCCGCTCGGGTAACTCAAACCCAGGCGGAGGTTCTGGGAGAAAGGTGCGAAGTAAAGCGGCATCGGACCTTTTCACTGTTCTTTTCTCGCCTTCTGTCTGGAGACTGCGGGGTTTAGAAACTTGGTAGTACTGCTAATTAGATTAAACTAAAGGAGGCGGCCCGACAACGGATTAAGGATTAGACACAGCATGGGGACACACGTTACCGTTCTGGAATTTCATTTGGGCTCTTAATTAATCAGGACAGATGTCAGTGCGTGGTATTCTTTCATAACAAGCCATCCATTCTTATTTATAATTCGTGTATGTCATCTTGTGTCATGTACATGGTCTTGTACATGTGCATGATATTGAGTTTATCCCTGAGATCAAAAGATGCCACACGGATCACAGTTAACTGTTCAGATATTTATTGCAATTCCTGCAAACACACAGTGGTTGAACTTCGCATAACTGCACCTGAGTCTTCGTTGTCGGTCTTGGAGCCTGACACGTTTCAGTCTTTCGGCCCCGGACGTCATTATATGACTCGGTGCAGTAACAAAGATGACCACAGGGTGTCCTCAAAGTTCATCTTTCGGGGCCCTCAGAGGAAAATGCTGGAATTCTTCAGGCACCTCTTCTCCTTTCTTAGACCTCTTATAGAAACCCAAAGAATCCAGAAGATTGCTGATCTCGTCAGCTTTCATCTTCTTCACTGAAACAGTCTATCAGCAAAAGGGTGGTGTAAAGATACTGTACATTGTCTGTGGCATGCATGTCAAATAACAAGCATCCTCTGGATTCTGATAATTAAACACTTCGTTTTAATTAATTACTTTATTGCTTACCTTTACAACTTCTTCTTTCTCATTGTAGAAAATCAGTCGAGGATTTTTGTCTTCCCCTGATTCATATTCCAGGTTATGGCTTCAGTAGGCAAGTAAAGGCGAACAGAGTGGAAGGAATTGAAGGAATGCACATGAAACTGACATAAATCCATCAGGTTTGTGGTTCTAAAATAATATCAATTAATGTACTCAAAAGGCACAAAAGCATAACCAATTAAAGAAATGGTTATTTGGCAATGACGTATGGAGAAAAAGGACATACTATATTTGCCAGGTGTAGTAGATAGAAGAAAGAACATGCGAAAAAAAAAACCTGCTGGTCAAAATCTGGGAATTTGTTCTTTTGTGGCAGCCCTGTAGGCCTAGCCTGAGCCTCACTAGTGAGGATACATCCTAATCAGTTAAGTCTACTATCTCCCACTAAACTTGCCGTGTAGCTCAGTAGGTTACAAATCTGTGTGGAAAGTTTTGGGTTTGAATCCTGTGGTCAGCGGAGCACTCAAACCACAACTGTAAACTTGAACAAGGCCCTTAACCCTAACTGCTCCATCGATGACCCAGCTCTCCCAGCTTTCTCCATTGTATGTTACTTTGACAAAACTATAGGCTAAATAAATGTAAATTTGAACCATCACTTTAAATGAAGTTGGCTTCCAGGCATCGATATAAATTTTGATTGTAATCAAGGTAAAATCCAAGGATACTATAATGCCCAACGTTCCATCAGAAATTCACGGAGTTCAGGCATCTCCTTGATAGATCATCCGACCACGCTGGGGGCCTGGAGGTGAAAAAGTGACTTAGGTTGGGTTCAATGTATTGGCCTTATTCACAAACAGCTTCATTTAACCAACCATTGTCAAAGCTAAGATATTTACAGAGGTGTCTTCAACTCACCAAGATCGTTCCCCTGGCTATCAGCACCTTTTCCTCATCAGAGGTCTCCGACATGTTCTTACTGGAGCTTCCAGTGCCAGATAGGGCATAAAGAAGCAGCAGAGTGAGCCACATTTCTGGTTACTGGTGCTACGTTTGAACAAACTCCCATTTGATAAAAAGCCTAATATTGATGTTACAGGTGGACTGGACCAAGTGTTAGTAGGTGTGGGGGGAGATCCCATGCTTCTATTTTGTTCATTTTGTTTTCATGCTGCATACATACAGCCTTAGAAACTGCTGAAGGTCCAAAGTAAAACATCGTATGGATCCAGAATTTTACATTAAAAAATGATTGTTTTTTCCAAGAAGACCCCTAACTTTCTCCTCACAAATAGTTTCTCCTATCCTTGAAAAGCATCTGTTCCTTTGCTATTTTCTCCCATGAAAATGTGTTGTTGACTAACTAGCGATGGCGTGGTTTCAGGTTGCAGCCTTAACCCAATGGATATTTTTCTAAATTAATGACTGAGGATTGAGGATATCCCTGAAAATATATTTCCCAGATATGTTCGCCTCTTAGAATCTGCTGTTCACCTATCCAACGTTATGGCTACACTTAGCTGTACAGCTGATGTTCTTTCCCAAAGGAGCTTCCACTTTATTTAAGGCTTTTCGGGGGATCCAATTTGGGTGATCCGATAGTGGAGAAAGCACACAAGAGGCAGTGGTGATGCTCGGTGACAGAACTTTTGCTAGTCGATCAGACCAGGAGACAGAAGTGTAGAAGCAGGCCACCAAAATGAAAGCTGAGTCACCTGTGTGGTGGCACGAACACCCCTGTGACTAGGCCAGGATGGAGGCATGCCCCCAATGGAATACCTCAGGGCAGACACTAGGGGGCATGTTTAATCGGTCTACAGGTGTGGTGAAGGGAACAGGCTTGGTCCGGATGGCCTGCAGGATCTGGGTCTCAATGTCACACCACAGGGGCGATACTATCCAGGCAGGTGGGACAATGGGTTGGGGTTCCGTCACCAGGGTGTCAGGTTTGGACTGCTGCGACAGGCCTGAGTGACAGGTGAGGGTGAAATTGAATTCCTCAAAAAATGTTTAGTTTGTTGGACAGTCAAAAGGTTACAGTGGTCTGTTCATATCGGGAACCACTGTTCTGTCCCCTGCAACCAGTGGTGCCACTCCTCCAAGGCCCGCCAAGAGCTCAAGGTCCCCAATGGCATATCACTGTTCAACGGGAAACAATCTCCGTGAGAAAACAGCACACAGGTGCAGCATACAATAAGTTCTCAGCTGGGACCGAACAGCGCCTGTACCAGCATCAGATGCATCCACCTCCACCGCAAAGGGTCGATGTGACTTGGAGTGTATCAGGATAGGTGCAGAGGTGAACCATACCTTGAGCTAGTCAAACATGGCCGTGTCCTCAGGTCCTGAACAGAAACGAAGGTTAGCTCGGGTGAGCTCGGCGGGAGGACTGGCAATTTTGTTGAAATCCCTTCTGAAGTTTTCGTAAACGTTAGCAAAACCTAAAAAATGCTGTAGGTGCACAGCAGACACTTTAGCGGGGTCCGTGGTTATGCCTGCAGGCAAAATCACATACTCCAAGAAGCTGGTATGGGTGGTATGGAAAAGACACCTTTCTGGCTTGCAATATAGCCGGTGGTGCAGCTGTTGCTGTAATATAAAGCGAACTTGAGAGATGTGTTCGTTAAGGGACTGAGAGAAAACAAGAATGTCATCCTGGTAAATAAAGACAAACCGGTTTATGTGATCACTGGGTAAGTCATTCATGTAAGCGTGGAACTTATCTGGACTGTTAGCAAGCCCGAAAGGCATAACCAAATATTCAAAATGGCCTCTAGGGGTGATAAAACCCATCTTCCATTTGTTCCGTTGCTTGCACTGCATACGTCTAAAACAGTATGGCTGCCCTGTAGCTATTCGATGGTAGAATTTATTAATTGTAGCGGGTACCTGTTCTTAATGGTAACGCTGTTTAATCCCTGGTAGTTGATGAAGGTCACAGATCGCCGTCCATCTTCTTGACAAAAAAGCTGCCGGCCGCGGGTGAGGTGGATGGTCAAATATGTCCATGACTAAGTGCTGCTGTGATGTACTTGTACAGTGTGTTCCAAGGTAGCGATGCGACAAGTTAGATATTGAACCTTGAGCTGGTTACCTTAGCTGCTTTGCTCAGCCATCCCGGGACTTTGATGGTAGTGTTCTTTAAGCATTTCTCTTGATACACGACAAAAGCATCTGCAGTAAAGGTAACTATGCATTTAAGTGCGATTTGGCCAGTGTTCCCTGCATCTTCCTGAAAACAGGAAATAAAATGTAAGATTACTTTCGATTCAGCACTGTGACTTTTGATGAGTTAGATAGTATAAAAAGGCTTGCTACCCAATATTTTTAGGTTATTGGATCATAAAACGTTACTGCCGATTAATAGTGGAATGGAATTGTAATAAATGTCACAAAAAAGTTAGCAGTGATTCCAAATTCAGAACTCGGGTCTGCAAGTTCTGAATGAATTGGTGATGGCAATAGCCAGGAACAGTGCCATTTATTTCGAAGAAAGACTCAACCCTTCTCAGGGTGTAATAATGTCATGTCACCCGTAGAGGGCGACAAAGTCTGCATCTGTGTACTCTGGCAATACGCAGGGCTGAATATACTTCCAAACGCTAACCCACAGACAATCACGTTTCCAACTAAAATAAACCATTTCAGATAGGAATGCTGCACTGAGACCATCCTTTCCTGTCAGCCCCTAAGCTCGGTCTTCACACTCTGGACAGCGTGCGTTAGTGACGGTGTGGGAGTTGGTAAAGTTCTCCCTGCAAGGCTGTCATGGAAAAGGTCCCTGCATTTCTGAGGACTGAACAATAAGAAAGGGCTCCATTTTGAAAACATAAAAACATGAAACATTAAAATTGCCTCCTGCAATTCAGCCTTTGGGACTATACTGTGCGTTGACATTTTCAGAAACATTTTCTCCAAAGTCTCACCCAGACGGAGAGTTGTAACGCAGCAATGACATCGAATGAGTGGCACATGGAACTGCAGGTCACCGTGGAGTCTGGATTAAAGGTTCAAACACTGACAAATAGTGAATTGCAGAATTCCATGCCTGGTTGAATTAGACACCCTAGTTTGGATGAGGAACAAAGTTTCTTATGTGTCTCTGGTGTAAGCCTATTTGTAGAGTTAGCAAATTACTCAGCAAAATGACTCAGGGGTCTTGTGCCCACCTTTGATGTGTTTGGTTCCTATTTTCAGTTCTCACTCAAAGTTTCATTAATTCAATTTTCTCACATGCTCTAAAAAGTTTTGCACAAGTCAAAAGGGTAAGACCCTCCCCCCCGATAGCTCTCTGAAATTGCAAAACCAAATCCAAATACAAAAATTATTAAAAATAATTATCCCACGAATTGTTACTGGTTAAGCAGCGATTTGGTTGATGACAAAAATAATTCAATAAGTCAATATGATGACTAATTGGAAGATGGCTTGACAGATGGAAAATAATTAATAAATATAATAATTAATTAGCTTAATTATTGAAAGAAGCTATTCTAAAAGTGCATCCAGGGATTACCATCACACCCCCTGTTGGTGACTCAAGACATTTTACATAAGCAGATGTTTAAGCACCTGGAAAAAGAGCGCTGGCAAGGCGGGCTGCTTACTGGCGCTGGGGTGGGGATTTCTGGTTTCCTGCCACGGAGCCAGCATGTACCATGAAAGAGATGGGGAGGGAGGTGTCCTTTATCCCTTCACCAGATCCCCCCGGCCTCTGCAGCCCTCACACTCGGTAGTAGGAGCTGGTCATGTGACCCCTCCACCCCCCCTGCATTTCCTATTTGCTATCTCAGCAGTTGTTTCTCACCGAGATGCCCCTGCTTGATCTCTGCTGTCTAGAACAGAGCCTCTGTGCTTTTCAGGACATTCTGTGAATCTGCTGCTGCTTTTAATTAGAGGGGGTTGTACCGTGTATAAACGGGGGATAAGCCCACCTGCATACACACTCCATTTTTTTGTCTCTAGATATTTCCTTTGGTTGTGATCATTTTCTGGAGAAAACTGAAAGCCCGCCTTCACGATCTGAATCTCGACAAATCCTGAAGTGAGCCACTCAGTTTCCTCCAATCAGAATTCAGCATGAACAACTGGATATGTCAAGGGTGCTTTCTGGAATGCCCCCAGGTTTAGGACAGCACTTAAGATGATAGTTTTTTTATTGGTGGGGCTGTTTGTCGTTGATTTAGTCACACGTTCTTAGCTTCCCTTGGATTACTGGGGATCATGGAGTTTGCCTTCCTTCAAGCCTTTGTTACTTCTGTTGCATTTTGTCCACACAGTTTCCACTTTGGTTGTGCAAATACATGTTTATTCTGACCCCATGGGGGTGGGAATCTCTGAAAAATCAGACTGTGGGGGACGTATCCATGTAACAAAATGCTGCAGATTATTTTTACAAACTCATTTTGAAAGGGAAAGTTTGTTGTCAGTCTACATCGATTTTTCAGTGAGAAGCATTTGTGGCACAGGGCTGGAATCAAAAGGCACCTCAAAAGATATGAATGTTAAAGTGTGACTCTGTGTGCCTGTCACTTCCATCTTTGCCTCTTGCTCTGCTCCTGAAGGACTGGCCTGTCACAGGCCTGGGGAAATTCGAAGACAGCGAGTTTTTGGAAAGCTTCCGAGAGTCAGGAATGGGTTGGAGTACCTCTTTGGAGGACCACATCTGTCTGCGCCAGGAAAGCCAGGTCAACACAAAAACAACATGACATCCCTTAGGCGTCTGCTTCCTATCCCAGCAGGTGACGACCTGAAGGTCATGAACATTCAGTAAACACGAAATAATTTTAAGAACCTGGCTGATGCTCTGACGGGGGAAAAAAGTATTCTAGAAGCCAAACCGACAACTGCAGTAACTACCTTGATAAAGAATACCATGTTTTCTTAACCATTCAGTCAGGAGACTAAACAATGAGGCCTGGCCACACTTTGTCAGCATTAGCTAATGACTTCATTAAATTCATTAAAGATGCATTTACTGAATGAAGGATCTGAGGATGCTACACCCTTTCAGACGTCACGCTATGAGGCACCCGTCAAATCACAAATTCACAAAAGTCCTGTTGAAACGTCTGGTTCTGTAGCAGTCTTTCTGCTGCTGTTCCGTGGAGGTATATATATATTTAAACGCACATTTGAATGAGTCACATTCATGGCCACGAGTAACGTTAGAGGCGTAGACGTGGTATGACTGCGGTCACTGTGCCTGTAATTCATGCAGCAATTGAAGGAAAACTACAGAGACACTGCTCACCCCCCCCTTTGCATATAGATTGAATGTTGTGCCTGCGGCTGACTGGCTTCTGTCACCAGAATGGATGGAGATCTGCATTTCAAATAAAATTCAGCCATTTTTTTCAAAACAGTTTTGCTGCAATTTTGCTGTTGCCCTACGACACCTTTGGAGTTTCAGCTGAGAGCCCCTCTCCGTGCAGGAGCCCGGCTGACAGATATATCCTGCCTGGATTGTTTTTGAAATGCTGCTATGTAACAATCCCACATTGACGAAGCTGGATTTTACTGGAAAAATTCAGGATAAGGCCCTTTCCCAAGGGTGCTCCAGGGGTACCATGTATGGGAATCAGCAAAGTTATGAGCCAGTTCCCTTAATCTTTAAGTTGCTGTTCCACTTGTAACCATGAAATCAAGCTCATTTTGTCATAACCATATCGTGTAAGATTCATTTGCATATTTAACAGCTGTATTGTTTAGTGTCAGTCCTAACGATTGGGACAGGTTTCTCTTAAGACCTACATTCATCCATAGTTTTGACTAATTAATCTATGACTTTGGCTCAAAAACACTTCCTTCAAATCCTAAATTGAATAACGTTTTAAATGATTGACATCCCTTTCTATTAGATATTGCCATCTATTTTTAATTAATTAACTTAGCTTTTATAATATGCTTTTCAGAATTCACTTGAAATAGAAAAAATGCTCAGATACCCCTGGGGTGATGCCATGCGGAGGGCGGTTTTGTTGTGGCGACTCGCTCAAAACGAGTGACATGCTGGAAGGGAATTTGTACAATGCTGGAAAACCCTCAGTTTGTTTGGAAAATCAAAGACATTCATTCAATGGAACTGCTTCTGACTTGGAAAGGCTTTTTGTCCAATATGTCTCCCTTCTTACAATCTTTGTTTCATTCCCTCAAGCCTTGAGCACTGAAAGTGCTTAACGGATGGTTACCTGTTACAATGGGCCATTTTCTTCAGTTGTGCAAGTTTCACATAACTGTTAATTCGGTAAAAACATCAAGAACTGCATTCTGCACATAAGTCTTTGAGGTAAAATGCAACTCTTGACTGGGTCATACTGGAGACTTGCAATGTCTTCAGACCATTCCAATCAATATTTTTCAGAATCCCAGTGGTAGCTGGAGGTTTCGTGCATGTTTTAGAATAGCAGTAATATTTCCAGATTCAACACAAAACCCAAGCTGGTTCTCAGCCTATCAAAATCTGGTGCTCAGGCCAGCTGACTGGTTTATTGACCCTTGGTGAGTCATGTATGGAAACAAAGATTCCCACTAGACTTCTAGTGAATCAAAGCAGTAAGCAGATCCAGTCAAAGCAGCATGCTCCTTCATGAATATTGTTTTCTTGCTCATTATGGCCCACTAGATTTTTATCAAGAATAAAAGACAGCCTGCTGTGACTCTCCTTAGCTAAATCCCCCTGTTCACATCCTGTTGTGCATCGTGTGTAAAAATCACTGCCTGCAAACTGTTCTCAAGCAAATTGGTTCCTTTTCATCTCATATAACCTATTGTTTCATTGACATTATTGCCAAATGTAACAAAACTTGACAAAAAACGATGTTGGCATTGTCTTTAAATATATGCTTAAGAATAACTACTATCCCTGGTGTTGATGCATCATTTGAAAAAATACTGCATGGCATTAAATTTGTTGGAATCTTGCTGTGCGACTGACTGATTCTAAGGTCGTGACAATTTAACGTATGCAATCTGCGAGTTTTGCCTTTCTCTTCATGGCCTCCTACAAAGAGCATTTAATTACAGCCCAAGCAGAGTCTGCCAGTCAACAGAAAGTTGAAAATGTGGCTTTCATAATTCAAGTGAGAGGCGTTGGAGAGCTCTAAACCAGTGTTTACAGATCTGAATTTGAAAGAACAAGCTGTTCCGGTGACCTCTTGTGCTGATCTGGGAGTGGGCCGTAGTGGTGCCAATCAGAGTCAACGTGCTGCCTCTCTCTAATCTGCCTCTAATTTGCCTCTAATCTGTTTCTAATCTCAGCTAATTAAAAATTTGCATGTCATCCCACAGTTGCTATAGTGTGGGACCCTGAAAAAGCAATCCTGCTTAGAATTTTCTGTGTTGTGTCAGTGGCTGTTCATCACTCAAGAGATGCATAATTGAAGACAGCGAGCCGGAGATGCAATCGCATTTGTACTCGGGAACCCCCTGGTAGACCAAAGGCGTAAAGACTGGCTCTCAGGGGCCTCCTGGTTACAGGGCCACCCAGTGTGTGGTAATAGGAATCGGCCAGCCCTGCGAGAACAGGAAGTGGAAATTAAAAATGCTGAAAATGCTGATCTGGCTGTCAGCAAGAAATGGGCACGTACTCTTCCTCAGGGCAGGACGAAGGCTGCTTGGTTTTTGGGACTCTGCTTCCATCGCTCGCTGTGTTTATGAAAAACAAAGCCATCTTTCGTTTTTTCACACACTTCCTCTGTCTGTTGAGTTAGCTACTCAGTTCAGTAATGGGTTCAGTAATAATGGAAGTATTTATTTTAGATATGTGTCACTGGTTAGCTATTGAGTGAAGTTCCATTTTTATTAGGTTTATGGGGGGATGTACTCTAGGGAATGCATGAAGATTAAGCTTTTTATTAACAAGTGTTGCTCTGTGCTGGAGAGACGTGTCTTGCAAAGGCGAGTTATTCCGTGTGAGTCCCCTTACCTACAGATGAGGGTGTCATCAGTGTGTTCCTGATTGGAGGAAAATGTGACTTCCGCAGACGCCATGCTATCACCTTATCACCATACACAATTGAGGTCAAAAGTTAACATGCAACATGGCTAAAGACTTTCAAACTCAGATTTATTTCATTTATTGTATACTTTCCTTCCATGTGCCCCAACCTCCTATTACACCCACAGCCTGCATTTTCTGAGGATACTGAATATTATTGCTTTAATCTTTGTCACAAGACATTTGGCATCCCTATCTCTACTTTTAATAACTTGATTAAACAAAACATCATCATCATCTTTCCTCTGCTTCTCCTGGTGAGGCTCACAGTTAACCGAACCATACAGTAAATGCAAATTAACAAAACAAAATTCATTTTTTTTTCTTTTGTTAAATGTGTTGTTTTTGTTTTCCCAGCATATCAGGGTTCAAATTTCTATTTACTCCACACAGTGTTTACTTTTCCTTAAATAACTGGGATATTGCTAATGGATTTTCATTACGCGGTCTCAGTGCATTCATCAGTGCTGACTGTGCTAATGCATGGGAAGTCCACGTGTAAAAAGTGTGAATTTATACATCCTACATAAAACTGACTTTTAAATAATCTACCCTATTTTTGGAGAGGGGAATTGTTTTCCATCTGAGAGAAATCCACTTCACAAACATAATGAAGAAAGAAGAGTCTGCTGCCTTTCGAAGGTCACGATGCTCAGATTTTACAACATGGAAAAAAAATAGCCCGAGTATGGCTTCTTGTGTAAGAGAAAACTGAACCCTTGAACCACCCTGCTACTGCTGCGGAGAGAGAGTGTGTGAAGGACGAGGGAGGGAGGGGGAGAGAGAGAGAGAGGGGGTTGGGAGGGGGCGCCGGACCTGTTTTCCATTAAAGTCATATTCTCTTAGATATAAACTCTCTCAGAATAATGCTGACAAAAAGGGAAAAAATTGAGTGCCGTCTTCAGCAGGACAACGATTTATCCAAAGAGCCCATGTTAGACAGAAAATGCCCTAACAAAGGTAGATAGCAGTTCTTTCATTAGTACTTAAAATATATTCTTCTGGATTAATTGTCTGTTTCATTTCATTATTCTCCAGTTTTATAATATAATACAACCTAGAAGACCACAAACAACAAATAATGCTAAGCAGTGATGATAATTTTGACAGTTTGTGATTTTCTGGGGTTACAGTAAGTTCAAAATTGTACAAAATACATATTCCATGGGAAACTGCCACACAGGTAAAGACAGCAAGATGAGCTATAATCTGGATTTCATGGTCATGCTCTGCAGACCCGGAGTGTGGGGTAAGAAGAAAGCCAAGCATAACCGACTAGACAGTGGAAGGTTGCTCAGGAAACACTTCCAGGAGAAATGACTTGCTGGAAAGCAGTCTTTTGGCTTGCTAACATCAGAAAGCTGAGTCCTGAGTCTTGAAAACATGGCGACAGAAATTACCGAACGACTCCCCGTTTTCCACATCACATCCCTCCACTTTTAACTTGTCAGCAATTAGCTATTGCCAAACATCGTTAAGCATTCACAAAACACCATGGATGGAGGGAAAAAAGGGAGAGGGGCTAAAATGGGAGGGGCCATTATAAGAAGGGTGGCATTGGGGCAGTAGCACAAGAGACCTGAAGCTGCCATCCAATGCAATCTTGACTGTGAAGACAAACAGTAACTCGTCTCCTCTGATGTGCTCTTTACTAAAGATCCTGCCACTAACAGCCACATTTTCACAATGAAAAGCACGCCCAAACTGTGTGGATACAGTTGGTTACATGGTAGGATAAACCTCAAAAGACAAAATAAAGAAAAATAAGGATGTTGAAGAAGCAGATGGCTATTAAGGGAACTGGCTTTGACTGGGCAGTTCCAAAAAAATAAAATGACACGGTTTGTCATGATGTGCAAAGCCTGGGGATTTTCAGAAGAAACTGCTGTACAAATAATGCAGTTTGATTTCAGCTCTTACATTCTAATTTGGACCACTCTGCAAATCAGACTTCTTACAACTTCACTTGCATCTTGTATACATGCAAAATTTACCGTTTGGCTCAGGATCATGCAACAAGCCTTTAACAGAAACATTGTCTTGGATAAATCAATGCAAAAATCCTTTGGCTCTCCAAAAAATAATAATAATAAAATAAATTAAAAATCGTGTATTAGGAGTGAGACGGTTATTGCCATTTTTTTATTGTTCATAAACTTCAGTTTAAACTTTAGTTACCTCTGTCTGAGTTCAACAGCCACCCATCCATGATAAATTCCAAACTCACCTTTGCTGAGTTATCTGAATCATCTGTTTCAGCAAATGTATATGCATAAATCAGACTATGAAGCTGAGATATTACAGAAAGGCCACCAGAGCTTTCTGAAACGTAGCCTGACCTACAAAGTACCTGGATGTGTGGAACTGTGTGAGGTATGCACTCATTGAAGGAGTTGTGGGGAATGAGATTGTAATGAGATGTAAAGAGAACGTAAACCTTGGTCAGTGTTGCATCCAGAGGACCAGAGGAGCCAGTTCCTGCTGTTATGCCTATTATATGGTATCTAGAATTTTCCAGTGTACTGGTGCAACAAAATAGAATGGGGTAGAATGGTATCTGAGGAGTTGGACCATGGTTGATATATCTGGGAAAGAACATCTACCTTGAAATTCTTGAAGCTAGCAGGATAAGCAGGAATGAAATTGAATGTCTCAAAAAGTATGACCCAGTATTCTTGTCTAGGATTTCACTGCATAGCATTTTTCATGAACAACACATTCTGATTTTGGGTCAGAATCATGAAAGAATATCTAGGCCCTGCCAGTCCTCTACAGCTAAACTTATTACCAGTAATTTCCATTTTCCTGCAGCGTTGTTTTAGTCTGTGGGAATTAACTAATGTGAATTAAATGCAGAGGGGTGGGGCTAACCTGGGGTATCATGTTTCTGGATAATGCTGCTCTAAAAACGGTCTCAGAAGCTTTTACCTCAATAATGAAGAGCAAGATGGGGTTCCATCTACTTCAGAATGGAACCCCAACCCCAAGCAAAAGCAAATTTCAGGTAAACAAAACTATGATTTGCTGGTTCTGTCCATTTAAGGGTTCTGGGTTTATGCTTAATTTTGCCTTTGAGGGGACCTGCTACATAGCTGAAACTTTGACTGAAGTGGAGATAGAAATTGGCATAACCCAGAACCCAACTCAACAATTTTGGGCTTGAGCCAGGAACAGATAGTTTGTATTTCCTGTTTGTCTATCTGTACTTCACCCAGAGATAGGATATAATCTAAACAGTTGATCTGGTGCCAGTGAAATTCACATTTTAAGACTTTCGCATGCAGCTTTTGACAGAGGTATTGCAGAAGCTGCCGCACGTGGGGCTGATGTTCTTTCACTGTTTTTCCGTAGATCAAAAGATAGTCTATGTAGATGATGACGGAGTGGTTGATCATATCCATAAATCAAGTTTATTTATGTAATGCTTTTAACATGGAGCATTGTCACAAAGCACTTTACATAGTCCAGGGCTCAAGGTCCCCAGAGAGTAAGCTAAGGGTATCAGTAGCAAGGAAAAACTCCCTCAGGAAGAAGAAACCTTGTGAGGAACCAGACACAAAGGGGGAAAAATTACTGGAAGACGGAAGGAGCGTTTGCAAGCCCGATGGGCATTCGCACTGACTCCTAGTGGTAAGAATGGCCATTTATTATTCATCCCCTTCCTTTAGTTTAATCAAGGTATAAGCACTTCTTAGGTCTAATTTAGAAAAAGCTTGTGCATCTTGTATGTTTCTCCACAGTTTAAGTTATCAGGGGTAGGCGACCGGCAAAATTCATCATTGTGTCATTCAAGGTATTGATACACAGGTGCCGTCCCCCATCTTTCTACATGTGGCTGGTGATGTGGAGGGTTGAATAATTCCCAAGTTGCATGCCTCCTCTTTCTAGGTCTCTATAGCCTCAGTCTCTGGAATGGTCAGGGAGTACATTTTGCCTCAATTATGTGAAGCTTCCAGCAGGAGATTGACAATGCAATCCCAGGAACAATGTTGTGTCAGTGAAGAGGGATCAGTTTTATTGAATATATTGTGGTAAGTGAAATGTTCTGTAATAATGGGACACAGGGATTTTTATCACTGGGCCCTCCATTGTTGTTGCATGAAGGGCTAAACTCATGCAGATTATCAGACATACAGGATAGCAGGAGGCTAACTTATTCACGTGGTAGGAGAAGCTGGGGTTATGGAGAGCCATCTGGGGATGTGCGAGGACAACAGGATCTTGAGGTGAGTAAACATGCAGAATGATATGCTGAGTTACCTTTCCTGAGCTTAACGAGACCCCATACAGGCTAATTATATTTAATGGTCAGTTGATCGGTTGTGTTGGAATGCATAGGTCTTATCAATGTAATCACCAGGGTCTCCAGCAAACAATTCTGAAACATTGTACATAACTGAATCACAGAAGACCTGGATGAGATCACTTGAGGGCATTATGTGGAGATTTATGGATGTGATTATTTGAGTGCGTCTACGTGGTTTTCTCTAAGTGGTCATACCAGACACTATTTTTCGGTGTTCCATTTCTCTATAGAAGAGACACAGGTGTTGCTGACGTTCTTCGGGGTAAGGGGCGCTCGTCCTATTTGCATGGTCTCAGGTACTGCTGAGGAAGCATGAAGACACAGTTACTACAGAGAGAGATGGGGAATACCTTTTGGGTGTTAAGGTCAGATGAACAGCTACCTTTCAGTGACTTAACAGGTTGTCAATACTGATGGAGAGATTGATGTTTTCTTCCAAGCCTGTGGCAGTATGCTGTGAGTTTTGCCTGCTCATTCCTCCCACTTCCTGCTGCCGGTGTCTGGAACCCCAAGGTGTAATCAGCAGTTGAATGGTTGCAAGGGTATACTGTAGTTCAAACAGTTGGTTTGAACATCTTGTCTGGCTGCTGGATGATCAAAGACCTTCCTGGAGTATGTAGGGAATCTGGGCAAGGACTAGAGGGTTGTCAGTTTTCCATAGTGCCATTGCCCATTCCTGTGAAATAAAGCACATCTTATTTACATCCAGTTGAAACTCTTCAGGAAGATGGTGGATGAATAGCTAAGCCAAATACCTCAGGTTAACCCTCATCCATTGCCTGTTGAGATCAGTGACTGTCCCAAATAGATGAGGATGCCTGATTCAGGACCAATGGTGTGGTGGATCAAAGTGGCGGAGAAACATGCACCCCTTATTGGATAAGAGGTGATGGCACTGTGGGATTGGGTAACCTAAGCCATCCGATGGTCTTGATTCAGCATCCAAGATTAGC
This sequence comes from Gymnarchus niloticus, assembly GCA_009936485.2. Lineage (NCBI taxonomy): Eukaryota > Metazoa > Chordata > Actinopteri > Osteoglossiformes > Gymnarchidae > Gymnarchus > Gymnarchus niloticus. The sequence goes on from JAACJT020000034.1 coordinate 23,298,753, forward strand.
AATGCTCATTTTGCCATGTGCAACATATGCATTGAAAGCCTTACTCAGCCTAGTTAATACCGTATTTAAAACAATCCAAACTGTGCTGTGTGAAAAAGGTGCAAAGACAAAAGGACAACAGATCAATGACACTTCATCACAGTACAATAATAGATGGACACTTCGGATGATCTATGACAATGGCAAGGTATTCTGCGGCAGACTTGTCATAGACAAATCCTTGTGCCGAGCAATTTCTAACACACAAATCGCAATTCAGGTGCAGGGTCAGATAATAGTCCAATTACTGGTTACTGGGAAAACATTAGCAAGGAACAAAAACCAAACTGTGGCCCAGAGGCAGAGTAAGTAAATAATTTGAAGGTGGATAATCAGAAAGGCAATTGAGGGGAACAGGAATAGAACACACTAACGAGTAGATGGTAAGTGAACTACGCAATCACATTCAGGAACCAGTAACATTTGCTCAGCAATTGTGCATAGCAACCAACAATACCTTGCAATGGTCTGAGGTGAAATGACGTGGCATATATACCAGTGGCCAGGGAGCTAGACTTAATGTGTAACAGATGAAATCGATTAAGATGCAGGTGCAATCAAAATTTGGGGATGAAGAGTGTCAAAGATTCCAGGTTGGTGAATGCAAAGTTGTGGGCTGCATCCAGAAGCTGAAGTCGGTTGTTACACATAAAATCGAGATTGGGTCCTTTCATGGTCATTAGAGAATGTGAGATGATCCAGATCCAGGAGAATGTGAGATGATCCAGGAGAATGAGAGATGATCCAGATCCCTTAAAATGTGAGATAATCTAGATCCATGAGAATGTGAGATGATCCAGATCCATTACAATGTGACATGATCCAGATCCATTGGTTCAGCAAAAATCTTCTGCTTTCTATTTTTGTTTTCTAAACAGGCATTTGGTTTGTTGCATTCTTATTCTGCAAAGGAGTGCTGAAACTTCATTGACCTGTTTATTTGTCCTTTTTCGAGCAATTGGATTTCCTGTCATTTTGGTTCAACTACCGAGCCTGGAAGTCCGACACTGTGCTGCAATAAAACTCGCCATGCTTATCCATTGCTCTGTTATTATAGTATGGTCTAAACCTCACAGTTTAAGTCAGTCAACATCGCTTCTATTGCCAAGATTGGTAGAAAGATGTTCATTTAGAGCTACCGCATCCAAATGCATGTTACTGCTTGCAAAGCAGTAACAGACAGGAACAATTTGGCCAAGACCACTTTCTTAGATCACAAAAATTGCAAGTTTTCATGACAACTGAGTCTTCAAAAATTCGTTTCTTAAAGATGGGCTGACCTCCTATGAGATTAAAGGATTATACTTTTATTTAGGCTGATGGTGTGGTTCTTTTGCATTTAATAAGCAAAGCAATAATATTAAATGACATGAATGGTACTCTGACAGCTGATGCTATGTCAATCAGCAACAGCCATCGTAAATTTTCTTAAGTTCTGTTCTCCATTCTTGACCTACTAGTGCCTTCTCTCTTTAACGTCGCACTGAGACACCAATTACTACATAATTAAACGTGCATAAAATGTAAGACACAACCAACAAGGCAAAGTTAAACACTCACACCATAAGTAATAAAGCAGGTTATCTGCGAATTGAAGAAAGCTCATATTTTTCATCTACTTTAGTGCATAACGTTACTTTGGTTTTCCTTCTGCTTTGTGTTGCAGAAAATATTAGCCCTTTTCTCCCTGCTCATAAATTTCTTTATTTTTTTCATGGCAGAAATAGCTACCAGATGTGGATGCAATCTCAGCATATTTCCATAGCAACCAAGGGATCTCATTAGGCTTCCAGGCCTAGACTGTTGGCTTTGTGACAGGGCCCAGTTTTAAGGCCTAGCTGTTTCTAAAGACCTAGCATTTGATTACAGGCCAAATTCCAAGATATGTTTAGACTGGCAGTCAACAAGTCATTTTAGTTCCTTTACACCGTTCCCTCCTCCACAAACATTGAACTACCATATCTGGAAGTTATCCTGTGTGGGTCCTTTGTTTTCATTTTATCATTTGAGATTCATTTCAAATCACTGTAATCCCCAGCAAATGGCATATTTTTGACCCTACGGAAGCCTAAATACAAATCAGATTAAGGTCCGATATAAAGTCAGGTTACAAAAATTGTTGGCAGCCTACGTTTGACTAGTAAATAATAACCAATTGCTTGCTGCTGGTTTTACTACAGAAACTCCTCTTGTGCAGAAACTATCACAGATTTTTACATCTGTTGGAAAAGTCTTGTAGAGGATCCGAGATTCATGAATGTAGAATGAATAGTTTGGAAAGGTTCAAACTTTATTAACAATTTCCTCTCCTATTGTGGCGGTCTAAATATTGTATTTATTTTTTTCTATGTAATGCAGATCTGGTGTAAACTAAAACTGGCGTGTAGCGGATGTCCAACATCAACCGCATGGAAGTGTCCTGCAAGTCAAACAGGTGGCTAAAGGTGAATTACAAGGAGACAATTCATATATAAAAAAAAAAAAAATGGGACATGGGCTATTAGAAGGTTAGGGTGATAAACATTGTCCCCTCAAATCCACGTGGGAAGACCGCCCGCTCTTCATTAATGTCCCCCAAGTATTTGCATGAGGCTTTCGTTGTCAGCTCTTGTGTCGCATCTGTGCTTTTTACACCATTCCCGCTGTTGCAGCTTCAGAAAAGGTTGTTTAGTCTATGCAACAAAGTGGGGGCGGTGTACTTGGTACTTAAGCATCGTGTTAGCAGCGTGAACTTGAATGTCTGGATTCAATTAGAAACCACATGATCCATGCTTTGGCTATAGCCTTCACTCCTCTGCTCCCCCAGCTCCAAATATCCAGTGCATGATGCATTAACTGCAAGCCCCTCCGTACAGAGTTCCAACTGTTCCACCATGAAAGAAGCCCTTGTCCCAAAGTGAGGCCCGGCAGTGGGTCCCCTGGCTCTGATTTCGTTTGACGGTCCCGGGTCAGAGCAATTCAAAAACCCCCACTCTCCAACTCCGACAGGTCCCCTTGTCTCCTGAAAACACAGCCAGGAGTTGCCAAGAAGCGGTAAAATAGCATTTATTGTGGGAAGGTATTTTGTGTCTGGACGTCAGAGGGATCCTCACCCAATCCCACAGTGAGTACATCACTGACTGATGCCCGCATTTGGTGTCTATCACAGAAGCGGCAGCCATTTCATACAGACTTGTTAATTACGTCACTGAAAAATAAAAAAAAGCTCTATATTAAAAACACTGATAAGAAATCATATGACAATGCATACAGATTTGTTTTATTTTATCAATAAAAAAACACAATTACAAGCTAAAACAATGACAAAATAACCAACAGTGAACAAACCAACAAAAACAATGAGACTGACAATCTTGATGCCGTGTGACACAGGAGCTTTCAGACCCTAAGTCTTTGCATCTACTGAAGCTAAATATGTGGTCAGTTTTTAGGTTTAAGCTCGGTTTCCGTAAGAAATTTGTACGTGCAGGAAATATTCGTAAAACAAAAACATTTTTAGTGGCTGTGCTTACGCTGTCAGATGCACGGTAACAGTGAGTCTGTCCTTATAACAAAAATTGCAACAACAACAATTAAAAAAGACTTTACACAGTAACAGCTGTCATTATTTTTGGAAAAAAAAAAATCAAACTTAAAGTAGTAATATCTTCAGCACAAAAGCAGGAATTTCCCAGCAAAACATATTTATCGTAAACAATGTAAAGCAAGTCCTCATCTGTAAAGCCAAAAGATTCTTTAAAAGAAAATAAAATATGAAAGCCAGTTCATAGACATATTGTAACATGAAGTAGCCAATCAAATCATATAAGCACAGCTTACACGTATTAAAAATAATACTGTTCTTATTTCTTTACAAGTACAAAAATAATACGGCTTGTAACAAAGGAAGTACTTGTACCATAGAAACAAAAAACTAAACACCAAAATACAATTCATTAGCATTTACAAGGACTTTTTGGATCTAAACAAAAGTCTAAAAAACAAACGGTAAATGCCTGAATATTAACCCCTCATCAGGTACAACGGCAAAAAAAAAAAAAAAAACAGAAAACACAAAGTAGTAACAAATTACGCTGTGTTCAACACGTTAACTATATCCAGTTTAATGAAAGACCTGATGTTTTGTGTTGGGATCTTTTGGATATTCTTTCAATAGCAATCACTTATAACTCTTCCAAGCAGAAGAAAAAAAAACAAAAAATTTTTTAAACTATTTATCAAGACAAATACAACAGGCCCAACATTGTTTTTAGTCAGGTTTGGGTTTATTAGTGAAATTAGCCTTTCGTGATTACACGTGATAAACATTTCCGGTGGAACGGAAACGTGAATTTTGAACATAAGGTTTTTGAATGTGTGCGAATGTTTCCCTCACGCACTCTCTAGCTGGGGGGCGTGTGTCATTGAGCAGCTGTTTTTTAACTTAATGTACCCCCTCACAATTTGCCACTAAGTTGCTCAACAAATGTGGATGGAACGGTTGAGCTTTGTTCATTTTACATTAAAAACATTCAAGCTACTACGCAGCGTGTTGGAAAGTGAAGAAGGTGGAGTTATATCGTAAACATTAACCTGCTTTGGGAATTACCCATGGGAACAGTAGTACCTCAGAATATTAGTGGTCTGATCACAGCACTACAACACCAGTCTCCAACAACCTTGTCTGGAACGAAAAGGAATGGTTTAATTATTATTATAACCAAAGTAAAGACAAATTCTTTTATGTCAGATGCGAATGTCGTATTTTGCACGGTGATTTTTGAACCCCAGGAGAAGAAGAAGAAACACAACAAATCAAAAAAAAACCAAAAACTGAAAGGACAGCAATGGCTACAGGCTAATTTCCAGTTTTTCTTCCCTGAAGAAATCTATTTTGTCTCCAGGGTACCAACTGACGCTTCCGTGAATCAGGAGCATGCGTGTGGGGTCTCGTGGTCACATATGTCCCAGTTTTGTCCTCCTGCCACAACAAACTGGAAAGGAATGCTCGGAAGAACATCCGGGTGAAGACAGAGGGATCTTGCACCAGTATTTCACTGGACTGGCTACCAGCTGGCGAGAGAAATGAGGAAGGTACACACCAACAAGAGTCGTGTTTTGAAAACTGATATTTCTAGACTCCTGCTTTGCTCTAAAGGAAATGGGGTACAATTTAAGCTACCTTATATGACATCTCCAAACAGGAACAATTTCCATCCATCCATCCATCCATCCATCCATCCATCCATCCTCCAAACTGTTGAATCCTACTGGGGGTTTTAGGGAGCCCTGGAACCGATCCAGGAACAAATTATGTAGTTCAGAATGAATTTTAGCACAAAGCATTGCTGAAAGAGATTACATCAAAACTGGTTTCAATGTCTGTCACAGGGTGTAAATCTATCTTCAAGATTTAACTGTCATGCAAGACTATTTTGTTGCAGTGACTTTAATAAAACACCTTCATTAAGGTTCCGTCCACACTACTATGTTTTTATTTTAACACGATGTTTTTACAGGAAAACGATTTCTGTCCACACTACCATTCCTACGTTGTTTACGAAAGTATTTCCACCCACGTTACAAATGCCCCATCTGTATTGCAACACTGACTTGGCGCTTTTGGAAATATACGGCTCTGCAGTGTTTTCAGAAGTCTCGGTTTTTGGGGGTAAAAACCATGGGGGTAGTGTGGATGACAGGCAAAAAACGAGATTAGTATCTGTGTTTTAAATGAAAACGTAATAGTTTGGACGTAGCCTAAATATCCAAATGTATCTCCACTGCTGTTTCAGCATTCGAAGGACCAGTCTGTACAGCATACTGTATAAATACTTAACATGATAATGTGTGGAGGCAACGGACAACCACATTCTTTCATAAATAACACAGTTTACTAACACCTGGCATCCGAAATTCTCCGATTTTTAGCAAATGAACGAGAGTACACAGAATGCCTTCTAGACTTCAGTACCTTTCACGCTTAATACCTGTTTGTTTATCCTTTGCATACTTTATAGCTTTATGAAATACAACACATCATATATATAAATATATATGATATAACCCATAAATAATGATGAAAAGATCGTCTGAGATATACTGGATACAAAAGATGAACAGATATAGTGGTGGTCATAACTTTCAAATAGGAAAAAAGTTAAATATTGATACTGGATAGCTTGCCACTGTCACAACTCAGTACTCATCATTGTCCTTTGTTAACAACTAAAAAATACTAAACTGCAAGTATAAGAAGTTGAAAAGGCATTTAAACATTGCGTTGAATCCAGGTAATTGTCGGTAATGTGTTGACTCCACTGAAGACTAGCCTGTCATCCGTGTCTATTTCCTAAAGTTTGACCTAATCTTTGGTTCAGAATTGTAAAAAATAAAACAAAAAAAAACAAACAAATTGAAATCGTTTATGATCACACTGTTGGTTAATTTTCTTTCTTGCATGCTGGCATGTCTGTTGACCTAGGTGTTTGTACATGAAAACATTTGACCACACAAATAGTTCAGAAGGAACAAACAGCCTATTTCACTATCTGGGGAGGCATCATTGCTGTCTTGGGAAGGCTCTTAGCTTCTGTATCCATAGTTCCTTCTTTGCCTTTTTTTCTGGGGGGTTTTTTGATAGGTGTCTTCTTCGGCGCGGAATCTCCCACCTCAGCAGTCCCTGAGATGTGCGAGTCCAGTTTCTCAGGATTTCTGACCTCATGTGACAGCGTTTCTGAGACTGGGGCCACCATCTTCTGCAGATTGCTCGAAGTGGGCAGCAGTGGTTTGTTGGGATTCTGACTCATGCCGACTGCAGAGCGCTTGGCCTTTTGGGGTGGGGTTGGCTTCTCACGCTGAGTGTGCGGTGTGGAGAGACCGTTGGGCCTGATGGTGCCGTCATTTCTGTTGATGCTCTGGGTCTTCTCCTTCAGCTGGGCTGCCAGCAGGGTGGCTGCCTCCGAGTTCATGTGGGGGTGAATGACTTCGGAGCGCACCTTACTTGGGCTCTTGGGGGGATCCTTGCCGTCTCCCCCTTTCTTGTCCAGGTGGAAGTTTCCAATCTTCTTCAGCGCGTTCTGCACCACTCCATTGATGTGCTCCATCTGCTCCTGGCCTGACCTGCTCCTGTGGGCTTTCTGTTTGCTGAGAGACTGGCCTCCCTCTGCATCTTTGTCCTCTGCGTGCCTTTGCTCCCGGTGTTTGCTGGTCTTCTCCTTCATCCTCTGCTTCTCTGCACTCTTCACAAAGATGTCACTGGAGCTCCTGTTCTTATCCTTTGGGACAGCTGGCCCCTGGCCCTTCTCGGCCTGGTTGGCTCCAACCGTACCATGTATCCAAGAGATCTTGGGCTTGGTAGAAGGATCTGGGGGCCTCGGCTTCACCCTCTCTGGGGATGGTGGCTTGCTGTTGCCCTGGCTGTCATCCTCATTTCTAGACTGCCTGGAGACCTGGGCATACACTGCTCCTGTGGCGGATTCTGAGCCGCTCACCGACCCCTCGCTGTCAGTCGACTTCAGCAGCGGCGTATCGATATTGTCCACTGTGGCTTGTTTGGTCGAACCCGTGTCTTTCAGCGATGTGTACTCCCCAGCATCTTCATCATGTGGGCCAGTCTTCTCCAAGGTTCCATTGGCGTTCCCCTTATCTTTGCTCTCTGCAACAGAGTCTAAAGAAGAACATCTGTTTTTGTACGAGCAAAGTGGCTTGGAACCAAAATATGCTGAGCTGTATGTGATACTAATTTGAAACCCATGTTTAATGATATTCTAGTAAGTACTTGATGAAGACATTGAGTAACTGCTAGGTTAGACCATTGTAGCTAAATACATTAGGGGACACCTCCTCCACTTAGCTGACCAACAGATGTGTCTTCCATCAGATCGCTACCTGAAGGGTCATGCCCCCTACCTTCGTGGGGTATGCAGTACACAGGACCCTCGTCGCTGGTTTCAAAGGAGGAGAAAGAGCCTTGGGAGGACCAGGATGGAGAAGGCTGCTCGGCTACTGAGGGAGGCTCGATGAAACTGCAGTTGAAGGTGTTCTCGGGGTCATGGTGGGCCACTGAGCAGACAGACCCAAAACACAATTGCTCAGTTTCTCACCCTCACTGGAAGAGAGGGTTCACGTCAACAGACTCAATGGGGTTAAGAGTTGTAGAGCATGCACGCTCAAACTGAGGTCCTGTGAACTAATCAAAAATTAAGCTGCTTAACTACTGCTGTAACAGTGACAAGAATAGAGACCCCAACAAGCAGCTCTTCAAACATATCATGCTGTTCTAACAGCTGGGCGTGGTTTGCATTGGCGGGACTCTGTTATGGGTTTTTGTTCTCCTCTTCTCCTTTGATGTAGCCCTTTTCTGCTGACCCAGGAGGACAGCTGGAGGACGGCTGTGCTCTGTCTCGCCTCCGCCCACGGACTGGGAGGCAACTGGATGCTGACCGCAGGAGGTGTGTCCGCTTTGCTCAGCCGTGATGCTCAATGCCATCTATTTATTCTTGATAGAAAACAAACTTCTCTGGGACCTTCCAAACAAATCTGGGCATGTCTCACATCCTTTGGCAGTATTTCCCAAGAAAATATCTCGGGGAATTTACTTTATGTCTGGAAAGAAATATACACTGCAACTTCTTTGTATGTTTTCAAAGGTCAGTAGAATAATCTTTGATCTAAGTGAGTAAGAGCTCGTGCTAACTAGGAGATCCTGATTCATGTCATATATTCTTCTATAGCCTTTGGTTTTTTAATCGTTGACATGATACTGCCTGCCAGTTGGGCACTTCATATCGCCATTGAAGGCTTCATGGTGTAACCGTACACCTATGAGGAAATTCTACTAAAGCACAGGGACACTTGGATCCCACTCTTGAACTCCTTTGAAAGAATCTGAAGCTTACCACACAAGAAGTGACACACTCCTCATCCCCCCCCCCCACTATTGCATACAAAACACTGTAGATTCCATAGTTTGTCACAAACCCCAGGCCACTGAATACCCAAGTTAGGTGACACACAGGACCAGATTGTGAATCTTCAGTGGAGAATGATGATGTGAAGTCGTAATGGCCGAATAGCCAGCATTGCGTAAACAATCGGCAGGGACTGTGGGCTTTAATTGAAAATGGGCCTCATTGAGGCGAAGCCTAGGAGAAACTTTTGGACCAAAAGCGCGTTCTAGATGAGCTCCAGCTGCACGGCCACTCGCAGTTGTTTAATGCCTGGCTTCAGTGCAGCAGGTGTTCCAGATCTGCAGCACGTTTCTGGAAGGACTCCTCCAAGAGGTGGGGGTAGGGGAACTTATGTAAGGCTGAACTGTAGGCAACATAAACTGTTCTCTTGGAGGGGTGACGCTGGACAAAACGATCTTGAGTTGTCACGACTGGGCTTGCCCAACCATCTCCCTACAGTCTCCTACCCCCCCCGTCTCCAACATCTGTTGCCAGAGACCCTGCTACAGATAAATCACAGGCCTGGATAAATCTATCCACTTCCTGTTGAGGGCTAAGAGGCCCCTACACCCCCCCACCCCCCCTTGTGGTATGCACAGGACCCTGGAGCCCCTGCAAGGGTAAGGTTTCAAACAGCGGCAGATCTGGCTCCTCCAGGCGAGCAACAAGGAGAGCAGAGTAGGAGAGGATTGGGAGAAAGGAAAAATACAAAAAAAAAAAAAAAAAACTCCACAGAATATGGAGGATTTAAGAAAGAGGCCATCGTTGCTTCCTGGAACTTGTTTTTTCGTTTCGGTATTTGACTGTCATTTTCAGCGCTCTTCCTGAGCGATGGGCCTACTTCACATGTAGCCTCAGCTCAAACGGTGCGAGTGGACTCGCTCTGCATTCCCCACTTCGCATGATTCTCACGCAAGCACAACGGCGGTCCTGAGTTTACATTAGCAGAATGAAAGGTCTGTTTGTTCGAGAGCAGGCCCGGCTGTCCTGCTTTAAAGAAAGTGCCTTTTTACTGCCATCTTGTGTAACAGATGATTTTTTTTTTTCCTTTCTTGAACAATTTTTAAAAAAGTTGAAGTGTTCAGAGAAGAGTGAAAAAACAATGTAGTTTTTGTAGCGCTTGTGTCAGAGTGATACAACCACTGCTGTAAGTCTTCCGTCAGTCATGCAGCAAAGCACATGCCTCTTAGCAGAGAAGTCAGATGGAGGTCTAAGCTTCTTAACCGTTCCCAAACTGAGAGCAAAATCTACATTAAAAATCACAAGAAATATTTCATAAAATGAAATATCACAACTCCTAACAGTGTTTCTGTTCAGTGATCATTTATATGCTAAATCAAGTAGCCTGACGGTTAAGGCACAAGTTAATCATGAAACAGTTAATTATAACATACTATGAAACTCGAAGAACAGAGAGAACTTTGGAGAACTTGATTCCAGCCCTTAGTGAGGGGATCTTCACATTATCTGAATACAGTAATGAATAGCCAGGAATTTCAGAGGTGATCAGGGAAGACATTTTGAATATACAGAAATGCCCAGTAAAACAAGTGACCTGCTTCATCTGTACCAGCTGCTAGTGCTAATCCATGCCCGAATGTTTTCCCGACACCAGGTTGGTCCATTTGGTTTAGGTGCCTCTGAAGCCATGAGGCTTACAGGCGAGCCCATTAAACAACACTGGTGTCGATAAACGGACGGCTTGCCACTGCCTACCCCAGCACCTCCAGCTCTTTAATAACTGGTTGCTCTCAGAAAGACTTATTTCTGAGGAAGACGGAAAGGGTAAAGAAAAGAAAATGCGCCTGTTTAGGGTCGTAATAATATGAACACATGGCACTTGCATCCGCCAACAACAACAGAGAATGGGACCAGAACATTCCATTCAAATGAAACTGCAGACCCATTGGGCAGCCACCACAGACGATCCAGGCCTATTTAGAGGATGAGAGCAAACCCATACTGAAAGGGATGTTGCATTGCAGCGTCCCAAGCGGTCTCAGAGGCAGAGTCTGGCCGTACAACACGCTAATCTCCACCTAGACATCCCAAGACGCCAAAATTAGTGAGCCAAGGGTGTGCTGGACAGTAAGACAAGATGGCTTGCAGAAAGGGCAGGCCACACAACATCTGGGACCATAGAAGAAGCAGGGTTCATCATAAGGCATGAGGCTAATTTATCATCTGTGTGAGGGAGGTGGGGCTAATAGAGGGGGGCGGGGCTGATAGACATGGGGCATACCGACGACTTTGGGCAGCTTCTGTCGTCTCAGCGGAATCCGAGGCAGCTTGGTGCTGATTCGACTGAAGCGGCCACAGAGGAGTCGTTTGGCTTTTTTGCTGCCGGTGGAGTTTTCTGGGCTGGTGGTGGGAGAGGCGGTTTAGGGAGACAGAGAAGCCACAGATTTACAGTGCGCCCCAAATGCAGGCACCATGCAGGAACATCAGCAGCCATGCACAGTCACACAGGCCAAACGCAACAACAGAAAGTGAGACAAAAACTTGGTAGCACTACTGACTACAAGTGACACACCTAGGATGGACAGTACATTTTCTCCTTGGACAAAGCTAAAAAAATGTTGTGGTCCATAATTAAGTTACAGTAGAAGACAGCATGCATGGGTCTCCACGCAATGTAAATTAATTTTAAAAAACAATGTATTGCAAAATAAAAAATAGCATAAATCTGAGTTTCCCAGCATTGTCTGCCTCCTCCGTGATTCTCCCTACTTACTTGTTTTCGTCCTTCTTTTTGCAGAGGAAGCAGCAGCACAGGAGGAAGAGGAGGATGAGGAGGAGAAAAGAGACCAGGGATCCTGCAGCAACTACACCCATGCGCTGGTTGAGCACTGAAAGATCAGAATGGAGAGTTGGTCCCTGTGTCAGGTGGTTGGTCATCCTCCCCACTCTTCTGCTTGGCTGTCCAATGGAGGCTCATCATACTGTCTTTGATAGACATGTGACCTTCAGACAGGATGTGATTGGATACCTGCTTCATTTCATGGTGCTTAGTTTAGCTGTGGAATTCACCCAAAATTGCATATTTAGACATGAGTTGGGTTAAGCTGTTTGATTCAGTTACACTGCAGCAGAACTCTACTGAATGGTGAACCACCTCCCCACCACAAGCCCACATCCTCTGCAGGGCTGCCTGATTTGCCGGTAATACTGACCTTGACCTAACAAGGAACAATATTACCTATTTTTGAAAATTACTAGACGAATTCAAGATAAGTAAACAGCAGAGTTGACTGCTCTTTGACTACAAGGGAAGCTCCACCTCCTCTAAAATGTCACGAAAAAATTAATCAAAAATGTACTGTTGTATTTACACTGCTATTACAAAGAGCGTGCTAAAACGTGTTCAACTTCATGGCTAGTTCATTCAGAATCAGCAATAATTTCTTGCAGGTCGTCTAACATTATTTTTTTCCCCATACATTCCTGTGGCAGCCCGATCCATTAAACCCCATGGAAGTTCACCTTCACTGGACTTCAATGGCACTTCAGAATATGCTGTGTTTTCAGTGCAGCAAAGCTAGTCATTTATTGGACAAATGCTTCAAAACATCATTTCCAGGGAAGCTCAGCTTCTCTGGGAGTAAATGGGGCAGTGGGCTGGCCAGGATGCTGGGCTGCTGCATGATGACTGGAGGAACTGTCAGGGGGGCTGGACCTCTTTTTGATTGACAGTGTTTTGACATTGGAGCATTTCAAGTTCGGTCCAATGTGGATTTTTGGCGAGTGATTTTGTGTGACAAGCTGCTCTCGTAGTCTTATTTGCTAGCGATATAGCCCACTATTTTCATTTGTACATATCCTACTGTAAATATAAACATAAATCTAGCATTCTTAAGTTTGCACCTTGTTTCAGTTTAGTAAAGTTTGTTCGTTTATATTTCAAACTAGGTCACGGGGGGCAATAATTAACTAATTTTATGACATAGGTCTAAAATGTGCTTCCCCTGTTTGAAAGACCACCAGCCGCCACTGGTGAACAGCTACAGTAAAGTAGCACCTACCAGCGCTTGAACCTTCAGCATACAAGTCTGTGTCCTTAAAGAACTCAGGAGCTTGTTTGTTTGCTCGTTTGTAGGGTACCATGTACCACGTTTGGTAACATTAGTTACCAAAATGCTGGACCTGCTGTTGGACTTTAAAGAAAGGCTTTTCACTTTAATCGCCTCTGCAAACAACACCCATCAGTCCATTTGTAGACTTCCTGTCATTAAAAAAAGGTCCAAAATATAGCTTTGTGGTGTCTGCATCACCCTTGAAGAATTCAAAAACCAACACTCATGACAGCTAGGCTGGCAATCACTGCTGAACAAACGCTTGTGCTAAGATGTACTTTCAGAGGCAAACTGCAGTAAGTCTCCTTTAGAAAAACCTCTTAGGTTGGACTGAAAGGTCGCATGAGAAGAACGTGGCAGAGGATGGTAGGATTTAAGCATTATCTTGCAGAGATAAATTATATCCCAAGAGTCTCACGTTTATACGAGAAAAACTAATGATCACAACTACTACCATCCAAGGTACTCTATGACTTGCTTGTCTGTACATGTAACAGACAGAGTTGTTCAGTTGTTCAGCCAGTTGAGTACTCTGTGACTGTGACTCTTAGTGACTATGCTCAACAGGTTGGTTGAAACAAAATCCTGGTCTGGATTTGTACTTTCTGGACCTGAATTTCCCAACTCTGGTAACAGACATGTCAAGATCTCCGTTGTGCCTCATGTGGGTGGGGTTTCGGGGGCCCCTCCTCATGCTCCCTGCTAGCACAGCTAACATTAGCGCCTTTCGCCACTCCAGGTAACATCCAGCAATGTGACCTTCCTGTTCATCATAACACTCTGAATCTTCCTCTGGTCACAAAATCCTGCCAGTCATATGCTAATTTCCATATTTTATCTTTTTTTTGTCTTAAACTCCCACACGTTTTTTAATGACAATCGCAGGGTGACCAGTCTGGCTCTCATCTCCAGCCATCTGAATTAATGTATTTGTTATGAACGACAGTTTTGTTTGCACAGCCTAATGGAAATTCCAGACAGTACACATTATCAGCTGGTTTTGACTAGTATGTACCGGTCTGTATTAATTACCAGCTGGTCAGCAGTTTTCTAGTGTAATTCCTGATAAATACAAGTACAATCTGTGCCCCAAACCAACAGACCAATGCAACGTTCCAAAAACGTATTTGAAATCAGTTGAAAATTATACTGGAAATTTCTACATAAGTTTCCACTGGGCTGTTGCCAAGAGATGAGAGCATATTTTCGTTTTTAATGCGAATACATCCTTTTTCCTCTTGAAGGATGGCTCACTTCTGCTTGGTGACTGGGGAGTATGTTTAACCCCGTGTCCTGAAAAAACAAGCACCCTTATGTTCAGCGTATACGTAAAACCAGTGCAGATACCAGAGAAGTTATAATTTAATTTAATTTAATAGACACCTACAGCAGGGATCAAACCTATCCTGAGACCATAAAACAACACAAACATAGATTTAGGCATAAGCTTTTTCCTCCACCTCCTCCATAACGGAGGATCACTAAACTAACTCTGACAACCAGATGTCCATCTCTTCTTTGGGCTCCAACGCCTCAAAACTCAAAACTTGCTCATGCATCGTTCCATTATGACCATAGGCTGTTTACAAACAACTGTTCAACCACCAATGGACGATTGACCTCACTGCAACATTAAACAGTACTTTCAAAGACCCTAAGAACACATTGCTGCTATGTTCCATCCAAGTTTACTGTTGTACCACCCAGCAATGTGCACCGGGCACGACCTCTGGTAAGCCTGAGCATCCTCTCCCCTTCCAGAGCTACAGGACTCTGCCCTCCCAGAGTGCACAAGGCCACTCCCAGTTGACACAGGTGTACCCGTTATGTTTTCAGTAGCTCTGCTCCCATGACAACATAAATGGGTCTGTGAACACACTTCAGGTGCACTCTCATATTGCCTGACATTATCAGTCAACACAAAATTCAAAATTGTAAATATTCAACACTTTCTCCGTATTTCGATCAAATATCACGTCTTATTGAAACAAACAAAATATAATTACTGTAAGTTGTCGCGTTCCAACAACCCTGAACTGGATAAAGAGTCTAAATCGATGAATTTTGTTGCATTTGGTAATGCAGAAACAAGACTCAGATTATTTTTTACTACTTTATTACTGATTTGACTCCAGTTGCACTTTTTATAAAGATGCATGTATTGTACTGCATGTATTTGAATACTTCACTACAAGTAACACAGATTAAATTACTAATAAGTCTGACAGTGAATCACAATTGAATCCTCTGCTCCTTTTGGGGAAACGTCCCCTAGAGAGGATTCCATACAACTTTAACTTGAAGACGATCCATATATTAGATAACGGGATTTAAATAGCTGTCCACTGTAGTAATCACCATACGTGAAAGGGTTTAGAACAACCGTACATTTTTCTATCAAGTGCACAGACATCTTAAGGGAACAAACTAAATATAGTGCACTGTTGCACTCACTAATAATGTTCTTTACATACTTGTAAGAATAATTTTTCCGTTTCCTATGCTTTTAATTTCCCTTCCTCTTAACATGAGTCATCAGTACAAAGGGACACGGCATCTGGCTGGCCAGAATGAATGTGCACACCCACCCAAGGCAGGCTCATCTCTCAGCCCCACTGATGGTGTCTTAATCACATGACAGGTTAAACTGCAACCTGAAGATGGTTAGGGTGCGGACTCATGGAAATTTGACTCAGCTAGCCAAGGGACCTCCACTAACAATAGCTCTAAATGCAAGATGTATTTAAGAGCTTCATTATCCCAAACCAGTCACAAACAGCAAATGTATCTACGTCAATCACAGGAAACCTATTCCACCTTAATGGCTCAATACTTTCACAAAATCCTTCATTTTTCAAGTACTTATCCAGTATATTGTCATGGTGAACCTGGAGCCTTTCACAGGTACCATGTGGCAAAACGCACTCTGGATGACACGTCAGTCTTTCGGTATAATGCTAACAGATTAGCCAAAGTTGCTTCAATGTCCTTGCAGCGTCTCCATGGCCCTGACATGAAATAAATGAACACATTACCCCATTCACCCAGATATCAATTAGCGTCTTAGGAGACCCATTCAGGAGTCTTTCACAACACACACACTCCTAACCAAATTAACATCTGATTTTACTTGTCATCTAATTACGAAGTTCCTCATTACTTGGCTCAGGCAAGCAGGTGGCTCAGAACGCGGGATTCGTGTGAAAATAAGAAGAAACCCAGGGATCTTACACAAGTTGCAGGACCCTGAGATGGGATTACACTTCTTGTCGTGACAGGAGCAGGTCTGTGCGCAGTTGACTCCGTACTGGCCAGACTCACACGTCAGATTACAGCTGTAAAGGGGAGATCCAACACATGCAATATCACTCCTTATTAACACTTTAATAGTACAGCACAAGGACCAGTAATGGCATGAAAGACTTTATATCTTGTATTTGTCAAATTTCATAAAGACACATTAATCATATGAAAATTATACTAAACCAAATATCTGAAAAACTCAAAAGTACAAACAAACAATAGAAACAATTGATCGCAGGAGAAACAACCTTGGTTTAACTGCAAAAAATGTACGAAAATATGAGAACAACAGATATTTTATCGAATTGTGAATAATTTTTATAACAGAACCTTCTCATATTCATACCGTTGAATCACTCAGGACCATTTTATGAATAACAAAATATAACACTTAAAAATAAAATAATAGTAATTTGATACATACATTTAGAAACAACTGATCAGTACTCAGTCCTTGAACATTTCGTCATACTTTGTGTGTGCTATGCACACAAAACAATGGCGAGGAGCTTTGTCAAGCTGATCAGTTGGGTTTTCATGGTGATTGATCGCCCACCCCAGGCCAAAAGGCGACTGAGGTAATAAAAGCCAGCTGACCCTGATTAGCCTACCAGCTTGTTAGGGTTTAAACAGGGTCAGCTGGACAGACTAGGGAGACACGTGACAGTCTGAGCAGTTTTCCTGTGGCATACATACACGTCTTTGCAGATGCCGTGGCCTGTTAAGTTTTTGGGTTTAAGGCTTTTGGTGCAGCTGTGTATTGCTTTCTAACAAGGTCTTTCCCCATATATATATTTTTGTTTGTTTTGTATAATAACGTTTCAATCCTGCTGGACTGCGTCTCTATCCTGACTTGGTATTAGATGTCTGTCCTGCAAACTTCCGTCTGATCCTGCTGCCTTCTTAGTTAGTCTTTATCCTTCAATAAAGCCAGATATTAATCTACCACACAAGTCACACGCCTTCACGTCACCACACATGTAGCTAATAAAAGAGACTGGGTCCTCGTCTGTTCCTCTCGTCTTGCCTTTAAATCCTGACTTCACCAGACCCACGTGTCTGCTTACGAGATCCCGGCACCAGGGTGTGTAAGAACATGGTGGTGGGGCATTTGATGCTGAGCGGTAACTGCTGCGTTCTGCCACTAAGGAGCAACAGCGGTGGTGGGAGACACGGCGGCGCACAGCGTAATCGAAAGCAGGTGACGCGGAGCCAGAGTCAGGTCAGCAGAATCGTGACTGTGAAACCGTGGCCTCCGTTATTAGCTGGGCTTTATTGTTGTTGTTTTCTGTTTCCGTGGTACAGTTAAAAAAAGTTGTTACACAGTCCGTAGGGTGGGGCGGGGGGGTGTAAATGATACATCTTCCTAGTCAGAGCGTCAGTCCTTCAGAAGTGCTATCCCATCCTGTACGTGAAGGGTTTCCTTCTGTCACCTTGTTTACACATTTTTGTGTCCAATGGGCAACAGTACAGAAGACACGGGGGGCCTGGGGATGGGGTGTTTGGCAAATCGCTCTGACTCATCACTGTGTGAAGAGCACACCCGCCCTCGAGACGCTATCCGGCCTTGGATAACCGTGTGAGAAACCGACCGAAAAGCGGGGGGCTCCTAGCAACAAGACACTAAATGTAAACAGATGTCCACTAAGATGTCAGCTTTGTAACCCTGATGGGAGAGAGGAATTTTTGTCATGCACGTCTTTCTAAAAGCAGAGCTCAATTTAATCATTTTCCTTCTTATTTTTACCAGGGGCCTCGTCTTTGCGACCATAAATCAAAACGCACCTTTAATACCTCTTTGGCTTAACATTCTGTTCTTTGCCTAAAGATAAAATGGCAACCTTCCTTACAACGAATAATAGTAATAATAATAATAATAATAATAGTTTTTATTTATATAGCACCTTTCATTCTTCAATGCAGCCCAAAGTGCTTTACAGAAAAATGGGAAATGCAAAAATGGGAGAACAGGAATACAAAAAAAAAGAAAATGAATAATATGAGAAAAATATAATAGAAGTAAAATAACACAAAACAAAATATAGGCAATAGAGATAAAAAATACAAGAAAACAAAGAGAATTAAACTGTAATTAGCCATAATGGAGGTACAGTAAACTGCAGTGTCAACTACTGCGAAAGGTTATCAGAACTTACGAAAACAGATGCCTTGATGCTGTAAACGCATTAGCTCGGGTCTTAAAGTGAGCTTAGAAATCCCTGCCGTGAACTGTGAATGTATGCTTTTCAGCACCGCGGAAGTACACACTAAGAGAAGAGGTGTCTGTTTAAAAGCATCAGCCTAACGTTCTAGAACAGATGGGAGTTTTCTTCCACGTTAGTCTTTTTGAGGCCTACCCAGGAAACAGTCAGGCTGATATGATGCAATGCAAGTGCAACCTCAGAGCAGGCTGAGGGAACGGACTGGGCGTCGGGAGGGTTCTACTCACAAGGTTCCGTGAAAGCCGGGGTCACAGAGGCATATGCCTGTTTCGAAGTGGCAGTCCCCGTTGAAGCAGTGGCTGCAGTTTCTCTCGCAGTTCTCACCGTACGTTCCATTGGGACATCTCGTCTCACACCTGTAGACCGAAACCAAGAAAAGTCGTTTCCCCAAGCGACCTTCAAAACATTCTGGGGAATCACAGCCGAGCCGTGCGCAGTAGAGCCTTGATTGCCACTCCCGACGCCTGTTCCCATTAAACCGTAGACACCCGAAAGGATGAAAAAGCAAACGCAAACCACATGGGAGGTTTAGAGACTTTCTAGGGAGCTTCCCTAGGCTGAAAGTGACTGAGAAGGCCACACAAGTACGCGATGGTGTGATGCAGCTGCCTCGTACCGATCCCCGATCCAGCCGGGGTTACAGTGAGAGCATTTGCCATCAAAGCGGTCGCAGAAGTGGCCGTCCTTGCATGGCGGACACGTCTCCTTGCAGTTATCCCCAAAGAATCCATGCTGGCAAGCCTGGTCACACTTGGTGCCATTCCAGCCGCGCTCGCACGTCACGCAGCGGCCCTCTGTCACCTTGCATGGCTGCTGACCTTTACAGTGGCCACACCTGGGGGGTCAGAGGAAAAGGAAAGTTTGGTGAGTGTCAAGGGTAGCGAGGACTTACTGCTCACGTGCAGAAATTACAAATTATAATAACTTTGTCTGGTTCCTCCTAAGGTTTCTTCCTCCTGAGGGAGTTTTTCTTTGCCACTGTCAACCTTTGGCTTACTCTCTGGGGACCCTGGCCTGGGACTATGTAAAGTGCTTTGTGACAGTGCTTCTTGTTAAAGGCGCTATATAAATAAAACTGAATTGGATTGAAAAGTCATTTGATTAGCTATTTCTCGTCCATCTTCCATAACTACTTATTCAGGAGCCTATCCTAGGAAGTACCTGTCGAGGAAAATCCTGGATGGGATGCCAGTGTATCGCAAGGCTCATGCTCACACAAGGGCAAATTAGAGACGACAACTGGGATGAAACCCGCACACGGGAAGAACACACAAATTCCACAGACGCACACACATACACATGCACCTAGGGATGGAAATCAAACCCCTAATCCATGTCTTACTCAAGGAAATGCTGAACTTGGTGGCAGTACGAAAAATCAATCAGATGTCATATTTTAGCTATGACACCTATATACAAGTGCATCGTGCTTGTAAGTTCCCACGCTTAGGAGGTTCTCGATTCTGTTTCAGGTTCCATCCCTGCACCTTTGGCTCTCCTCCGGCACTCGAGCAGTGCTCACCTGTTCCTGCAGTTCTGGCCATAGAATCCGGCAGGGCAGGGTTCCCGGCAGAACTTCCCGCGGTAGCCCGGCGTGCAGGTGCATGATCCGTCCGTGGGGTTGCACCTGCCGTGCACGCACTGGCAGTAGCGCTCGCACCGCTGTCCCCAGAGCCGCTCGCGGCACTGGCATCGCCCGGTGAACTGTTCGCACGGAGAGCCGTTGCAGCTGCACTGGGCGCCGCAGTTGCGCCCGTAATAGCCCGGGTTGCACAGGCAGCGGCCGCTGGTCTGCTCGCACACGGAGTTGACGCTGCAGTAACAGACCTGCGAGCACTGCGGACCCCAGATTCCCGGGTTGCACGTGCACTTTCCCGTCTCCTGGTCGCATTTGCCCTTCTGGCAGGCGCAGGCGTTCTCGCAGTTGGGCCCCCAGCGGTTGGAGTTGCACGTGCACCGGCCTGTCACGTCATCGCACTGCCCGTTGGGGTGGCACGTGCACTTGCCCTTGCAGTCCGGCCCCCAGAACTGAGTGGGGCATTCTGTGGGGGCAAAAAAGTAGAGACCGTCGATATGCCTGCACCTCAGCTTCACGCAGTTACACCAACACAACTGAATGAATCAACGGAGAAATAAACAGAACCTGAACATGAATATGTCTTTTAAATACGAGGTATTATAATTCACTTCATTTTTAGATGGGGCCTTTCCCAATCACGCCGAATCAAACAAGACTGCTGCTTTATTACACACCGCGGTTTAAGTACGACAGACGCGTATGGATTGTGAGACACAACGGAGGAAAGAAAAACAATACATGTATACTCCTTCAATATACTTTATGAGGATAGTATACTAATGCATATCAAGTATACCCAAAATACACATTCGACTTTGAGCCGAAGAATGCAAATCGTTTGAATACGACAACTTATTGTCTTTCCTTCGAATAAGTGAACGTGTATAGTTAATAAAATAAAAATACTAGGCAGTATTGTAGCAGCTGCTGTGTTTGGTACTGAATGTACAATTTTTATTTTTTTTTTCCACAGTTCCAGATCATCTGTCCAAATCTTCAGCTCTGAGCATGTTTTAAATTAAAGACGTTTTTCCCCTTTGAACGGCGTCCAGCTCTCGCGTTCTGCCACATTCCGGGAATAGCGTCTCTTCAAACCCCAGTCCAGTCCATCCCTTCCGATATGACGGTCGAGACCGTTGTAAGACTCCACCGTGCTACGACGCTCGCTTACTTGTATCACAGCTGGCTCCGAAGTATCCATGGCGACAGCGACACTCGTTCGGCCTGACGCACACCTCGTTCTCCTTACAGGTGAAATTTCCCTCGCAGAGCGCTACCGAGGCGAAAACATCGTGAGAAATAGAGACAGAGAACCTTGGGGAGTACGGTGGACGCATCGTGCTAAACTTTGGCGTCAGGTACATACGTGTTAAGCATTCCTCTCCTTGCTGGCTCCATCCAGTACAGCACACGAGTCCAGGAGTCCTGGAGAGCAGGGAGGTCAGACACAAGAGTTTGGGGACGACCTCTGCATTAGATACCAGTGCAAACTGGAAAATGGCGGGAGTCTCTTCACGTAGCTTTCAGGGGTGTCCTCCTCAATCCATAATGAGGACCCTTGATGATGACCGGTAGTACCCACACCCACATGTTCATACTTCACTTTGACTTTTGAAATGTCAGCCAGCTCTGACTAATGGTCACACTGTGTCTTTAGAAAAGAACGCTGATGTCGTGAGATTTTCATGGTTTCGCCGCTTGTTTTACAGCCCCAAACTCTACAAGCGACGCAGAAGAGACACCGCCTTCCCCTCGCATCTGTGTGACCCCCGGGACGACCAGGGCATGCTTTCATTTCCTGAGAGGTGTATGGGGCCACTTCCTGCATTCTGTCAGGGAGGGGGCTTCCCCCCAGCTACAGACGACCTGCGACCTCCCTGGCTCTCTCATCACTTTACAGAATTACACTAACAAACTCTGGGAAAGAAAACAAAGTAAAACCAACTCATGGAGAAAGATCTGCGTATTTGTTGGAAGATTTACAGCTACTGCCTGAACTCCTCTACAGGGGTTCTTGGCAGGCATAGGGCATTACATTGTTTGATAGCCAAAGAAATTGCCACCATGAGACCAACAGTGTGTTAAATATACAAATCCAGTAACTGAAAATCACGGATGCAGTAACTGTCAGATCACCAGTGGATAATAACAACAACAACAATAATAAAACATCAGAGCAAAAACAATTTGAAATAGCAAAATGTCCAGTCCTGATGGTCGTACGCTCGATGCCGCTAAGACACATCAGTGTTGATAAGGTTCTAATGTCATTGTGGAGGTTATTCTGTACATTACACCCTGTAATGTGTTTTGTGTCCTTATCTGACCTGAAAGCAGTCAAAATATTACGGCAAAATCCTGCACCCTCCATAGCTTAGTCCAGAGTGATGGAACCTTCTCTCCCATTTTAATTCTAAGCATTGACATTTTAGATTTCCTCATTTTTATTTTATTCCAATGCTCTCAGCTTTGAGGAGATCGGGTTTGTGCTTAACTCAGACAGACACTCCAGTTATTTGTTGGACTATAACCATGGCAGCAATCTACGTTTGCTACACTGACATTTTCATTTAACTGTCTTCACATATTTCATTATTAATGATCATCTTATGCGTCCTCAAATTATTGCTCCAAAATATTTCTTCATAATCTTGTTTTATCAGCCACTGTTTCTATCTCAAGACCTTTTCTTACGAAGTATAAAATTATTAACAGCTACACTGTACATGAAACATTCATCTAATAAAAAAATAGTGTTTGGACATTCTCTGTCACAGGAAACAATACAATATACAAATGGTTTAAACCAGATGGAACTGATCTATAAATAAGACAGAAGTCAGCTAATGCTATTGTGAGTCATTTCCACTTGCAGAAGACCACAAAAAATCATTTTAAAGTTATTGTGCTTTCCTATGGGAAACAAGAAATGTCCACCGAGTAAAACTATTTGGGGCCTTATTCACTCAGCAATCCTTAATGTGATGGAGGAATATATGGTCGAAAACAGTGATGACACTGCGAGGTAAAGGGAGGCAACAAAATCTTTTTGGAACAAAAGTACAACAACAAGTAATTCAGGCACCACCTGGAAGTATTGAGATAACACAGATCAAGTGACCATTGACTAATTTCAGACTTAAGTGATAAAGGTCAATAAAGCAAGTATATGGTAGTTACTGTAAAGCCAGATCATCTGAGTTGTACATGACTCTTGCTTTTCAGCTCACATGCATGTTTTCTTCAGCATGGTGGCTCAGTAGGTAGCACTGGTGCCTCACTCTCAGTGTCAACATTAGCTATGTGAGTAGAGCTTGCATGCTCTCCTCTTGTTGCATGGGTTTCCTCGGGGTACTTCTGCAGTCCAAAGACATGCCGTTAACTTCACTGATGTCTCTAAATTGCCCCATGGCATGAGACAGTATATGGCCTGTGGTGAGCTGGTGACATGCCCAAAGTTTACCCCTGCCATGTAACCTGTGTTGCCCGGGATAGACTCCTGCCATGTGACCTCTGCTGCCTGAGATAGACTCCTGCCATCTGACCTCTGCTGCCTGGGATAGACTCCTGCCATGTGACCTGTGCTGCCTTCGATAGACTCCTGCCATCTGACCTGTGCTGCCCAGGATAGACTCCTGCCATGTGACCTGTGCTGCCTTCGATAGACTCCTGCTATCTGATCTCTGCTGCCCAGGATAGACTCCTGCCATGTGACCTGTGCTGCCTGGGATAGACTCTAGGTCCTCAAGTGACTCTCAGCAGGATATATGGTTGGAAGAGGAATGGGCAAGTGATTTGTAACATTGAAATTATTGCTGACAGCATATCTTTAAACAAACACCATCCATCTTTGATTACAACATATCAAATACAGTGTTATGATCAACCTGGAGTTTATCCCAGGAAGCAGAGGTACCAGGCAGGGCACACCCTGGAGGGCATGATGGGATACCGGTTTAGCACAAGGCACCTCTCACACTGACACACACACTATGAGCAATTTACAGATGCCAGTTCATCTAACCATGTTTTTGATTTGCAGGAGTACCTCTGCCCCCCCAACAAATAAAAAGCCCAACATACTAAAATCACACAAAATCCACAAACACAGGGATCGAGCCGCTAGCCCTGGAAGTGTGAGGCAGCAGTGCTCTCCACTGACCCACCGCACTGCTGAAATACACTACCCAGATGGCCAATGTCTAGTCAGATAGTACTTTTTGGCCTTGTTGGGACACGGTACACTAAACGCAAGCCTGGCTGAAATGAATTTCACCAAGCACGCTGGTTCTGAATGTTCTAAAGCATTTCTGTGTTGATGCGGCTGAGGATGAATGTTCTATACTGTTTGCTTTTCACTGAGCACATAAAACACACACACGTTTCTAATTCTAACCTTGTTGGGGACCTTCCATTCATTTTATGGGCCGAACCCTAATCCTAACTATGACAGTCTTAACCCATACCCAGCCCTAGCCTTAACCATAAGTAACCCAACAAAATACAAGACTTATAGCTATTTAGGTTTTTTGATTGCACTCACAGATTTCTATAAAATTGAGTTTTCCCTTGTGGGGACATGAGAAATGTACTCACAAGGTAAAAATGTCAGGTTTTTATTAACTCCTGGGGGGAATTTGTCCAAGCAACATAATATAAACATGGTACGCACACACAAACACACAACACATTGCATATGGCAAAGCTAGTACTGCAGGAAAAGGAGCAGGCCACAAGTTGTTTGTCTGTAAAGAGGTTATTATGGGTCCTAAGAACAGTCTTCCCAAAGCTGTCTTCCATATTTCACTGGCTGTCCACCTTAAACAAGATTTTTACATGCCCTATTATAACAGTGGCTGCTTCCATGTAGCGATAACATAGTACACTAAGCATGTGAATTTGTTGTGGAATAAAATTAATCACGACAGTTAAGAACTCAGTGTTTGGACATAACAAACTTGCTGGTTGAACTTTTATACAGAATCACGCTTGGTAAAGACCAAGCCACACATACATGTGGGGAAAACCCGTGAAAAGCTTCTGCTGTCTCAGCTACCGTGGATCATAACTAATGTTAAATAAATAAACAATACTAAAATAAGCTAGCTCTATGATAATTACATGACATCTCTAAGCAAAAGTGAAACAGCACTTACTGGGTAAGAGAGAAAGTAACACGAGTAAAAGTTAAAGGCTGTGTGAGAAAACAGGTCAGTTTTTTGTTAGTCCTTTTTATCAACTTAAAGATAATTGGTCATTTATTGCAGTTAAAAGCTGGCTGTGAAAACAGATAATGTTTTTTTCATTTTGAAGTTTATCCCCTCTCATGTACGTATGTCTTTGTTCTGTACGAACGTTTCCAAAATAACAGCTGTAATTCTTAACAGTTATAGCTTATCAGTCTGATAGTACATTTCTCCTCGTCAAGGTCTCTCCACACGCTGGCTTCAGTCTACAACGTGTCAGTCTCCATAACTGTATGTTCTGGTCTGGTTTTGCCCTCCTCAAAGAGCCTTGTTTAGAATCTGAAGTAGATAAATTGAAAACAGTGCTTTTAAAATACAGTAAAACAGGGCAAAAACCTTCAGCAATGGCTGCTTCTTAATTAATTAGCTTCATTTAAATATTAAACAGATTCACAACTCTATAAGCTACTTCATGGACTTCATGTTTTTTTTGTGATAAAACCTACTAATAACTGCACCTTTACTACATTCATTTTTCCAACCACAACAAATAATTAAACAATTACTAAAAGATCAATTCCTTTCTGATTAACTACATTTCATGGCTTTAAATGAAACAAGGACCATGAACTAATAATAGTACTGCTATCGAGCCACATGAACTTTCTAGGTTGCATGAAAATGGAAAACAGATACCCAAACACACACACAGACAAAAATTTGAATTTCTAACTTTGTGGGGATCTTCCATTCATTTCTATGGGCCTAACCCTAATCCTGACTATGTCAACCCTAACCCTTTCCCAGCCCTAATCTTAACCATAAATAACCCAAAAGGAGATTTTTGGCTCTTTTGGTTTTTTGATTGCATTCAGTGATTTTTATAAAATTGACTTTTCCCTTGTGGGGACACGAGAAATGGCAAAAATGTCAAGTTTGTATTTCCTCCTAGGGACATTTTTCCCCACAGCGTAGTATAAACATGGCACACACACACACACACACACACACACACACACACACACACACACACACACACGTTTTTAACTGGTGCCTGTGACAAGCGTTGGGAATCTCTGAAGTAGAACATTCTACAACGGTTGTTAAACGTTAACCAAGTTCCCAGATTTGTCACGTACGTCGTTTCCTACTGAATTATATTGCACAAGCACACCCAAGAAAGAGAATTAACAAAATGTACTGCAGAGATGTTCATTTTAGCAATGAATCATACTTTTCGTCTGATCAGCAACCCCCAAAATTAGAGAAACGGCCCTGAATTCGAATTTAGCTTAAAATCCTGAAAACGCGGGCGCCCTCTGGCGGAGTGTCCACATCCTCTGGAATTCCAGTTGTGCACATCTGGAAGTCTGACTTTTCGCAGCTCCACTCGAATTGCACGTACAAATAGGAGAAGACTGAAAAGGCACGTACATTTTCTGTGCGTCTCTTTCAAACGAATTAATTTCATACGATGCGAAACGCGATTCATAGGCAAATGAAGCTCTTTAACTGATTAACCAAAAGGAGCTGCGCTGATGATCCTACTGAAGCTTTGAGTAGAGGCGTAGCCTGTTGGAATTTCCTCGACACATGTCAAAATTGCTGAATTAATTTCATTTTTTTTTTTTTTTTTTTTTTTCTGGAGGGTTGATGTCGCAGTATTAAAATCTAACGGTCCAGGGTCTTGCCACTGGGGCGCCTTACACTGTCCCACGGCCAGAACACTTACCCCGAGACTTTGCATACATTCCTGCCTTTTGGGTTCAGTTCTTGAGTGAAAATCGGGCAGACGATCAGGCAGAGCTGCACGGCAATCACAAAAGTGTTTTTCAATTCCATGTTAGAAGACCCGGCATCCTTCCAGGTGCCCCCTTTGCCGTGCATTCCTCCCCTTCAGAAACAGCTCTTCTTTTCCAGCACTTTTATTTATCTCCCCCCCCACTCCAGAATGTATAGTCGGCATACATACGATTCACGACTGCGAAAACAGATGTGCTTTAATCCTGATGTGAAAGGGAAATCCAGATACTGAGGAAGAGGAAGACTCAGCAGCACTCATCGGCGTACCTAAGTGTTACAAAGTAGCCCACAGGCAGAGCAATCCAGCAGAAGACAGAGGAAACAAGAAGAGTGAGGAAAGCCGAAGCTGAGCAGGCTGACCAGCTTCCTCTTCATGGAGAACACTTCTCCTCCACTTCAGTGGAACAAAGCCATCTCGCCAGGGCTCTTCCCAAATGCAAACCAGGGCAAGAATCGGAGGAGAGCATCCTTTCTGCCTGTTATTTGAACATTTTAACACTCCTCATCCACCACGGGTCCCTCTGATCCCGGAGGGCATCGCAGTTGTACCTTAAGGTCCTGAAGCAGCATCAGTCCGCTTTTCGGGGCGGAAATGGCAGCTTAAAGCGCACTCCTTGGCTCTGGGTCTCTCTCTCTCTCTCTCTCTCTCTCTCTCTCTTTTTTGTCCTCTCTCACTGTTTTCGCTTGCATTTGCAGGAGTGGCAGGAGGAAATTCCTGATTTCTTACCCTATATTTGGCACACGGTTACGCGGAGTTAAGAGGGCAGTTTGCGTAAAAAAAAACACCCTGTGCGCAACAGCCGACTCTTTCCGCCTGATAGAAACCGACGGATGGGTCTTCTGTCGAACCGTGACCATCACGGTAATGGAGCCCATTCAAGGTTTCTACCACACTAACTTAACCATTATTACTTATATATTTAAAAGGTGCCCTTATTTAGACGGTCCTCTTCCAGTCTTCCGTCTGGGTCTTCAGGGTCCTCACAATGGAATATTCACTGTTGTGATAAAATGAAGTCTGCTACATTGTTCATTTTATATTGTTTCAATTCGTGTTCGAAGTAGACGTTTTGCGGAGCGAAATGGAAAGACTACTTTATAGTGAGAAAGGGCTCCCCCCTCTGATTCAAACGCAGGTTTAGCATTTGGGTCTTAAATCATACTGTACTGGTTTGAGAATAAGATTTACATGACTGCCCAGTCAATATGGTACAAAGTGTAGCTGAACATGCAATTACATTTTTGTATGCAAGGTTATTACTACTGCATTTTGAGGTATGAAGTATTATAAAAACAATTGATTTAGGAAATGGTTGGGCCATACATTTAGGAATATAAGAAATGAGAAATTCTTTGATTTTCACATATTACATCTTGCTCTCCCAGTCCTGGGCCTAGACTGGTTTGATTGGTGTGGCTTACTCACACCAACCTCCGTGTAGCATTGACCACGCTCTCCTGTGTGATACAGCAACACACGTACTATAGGTCTATACAAGTGAAAGTAAAGTTTGGGGTCTGAGTGGAGGGTCGGTTGTTTATCTGTCTTTACTATCTCATGTTGGTCATTGAGAGGTATCATACAGGAACACAAAAACCTGAGATGTTTGTGAATGTTCATTGGTGCTAACGTTTATCAATCACAGCCTTAATCAGCTCCCATACTCTGGCCCCTAATCTCCTCGTCACCTGCCCACCCCAACTGGTTTCCCGTCATCTGAGCCACCAAATCCGCACGTCAACCCAGTCACCTGACTGCCTCCTCCAATGCGCTGCTGTCCATCTGTCTGTTCTACCTCACTGTTGTTCACTGTATTGTATTAATGAACTTGTCCTGAACGGTGCCGGCCAGAGGAGGATGGGTCTCCCCCTTGAGTTTGGTTCCTCCCAAGGTTTCTTCCTCCTGATGGAGTTTTTCCTTGCCACTGTCACCTTTGGCTTACTCTCTGAGGACTCTGGGCCCGGGACTATGTAAAGCACTTTGTAACGTATGTGCCTCTTGTTAAAGGCACTATATAAAAAAACTGAATGGAATTAAATTGATCTGTGAATCTATAACTTGGTATTCCACTAAGTGTAGGGGCGGTACAGTATCATAGATAATAATGTAGTTGTAATTATTTTTTGTTATGTATTTATGATCATTATACTGAGTTGCTTGTGTCATGTGACTACTATTTGAACAAAGCATACAGAGCTTAACTGCTTAATTCATATACATTTTTTCTATTAATATTTCGAATTTCATCCATATTTGCAGCATGAAACTTTCCACCATTTTTCTACGGCATGGCAAAGTGTCAATTCATTCTCGTGGAGTATTTGTTTATCTGAATTCTCGGCTGATTAGTTTGAGACCTTTTGTTTATGTGTATAATGTCATGAGGCCGATTGTAATGTAACTCTCTGAAGATTCACGAAGGCTGTTTGTGCAGATCTGTTTGAGCGCATGTTTCTCTGTGAGTACACTACAGGGACCACTGACATTGGATAGTCTAGCATTTTCACCCCACATATAACCTGCACAGCTGTGAAATATATACTGTATGAATTCTGTAATGATAGCCAGACCTGTTCCCAGGAATTCTCTAAGCAGGGGAATAATCACAAGAAATCCTGTTGCGTAAGAGTCTGTCCGATTAAGAGAAGTGTGAGAGTGCCTGTGTGGAGTAGCACTCAAAGGGTAGACACTCATTTTGAATTAGTGCCGTTCTTATACTTAATAGTTCATGTGAAGCTGTTCCCTGATGGCACGGAACAGTGCTTTGGTTAATACTAATTAGACCCTGCAATGCTGATCCTCCGGTGTCAGTCCAGCATCTGCCAGGAGAAATGAACGTGAACTCTCTGGCTTCAAGCAATCCGGAATAAGTGCCTGATCATTCAGTCTATTTACATTCCAGAGTGCTGAGTGTCTTGGACAGCTGGTTCCAGGCACACCTGGAACTGATATAGGGGAACCAAAGGCTTTTATAGTCAGACAGTCCCATGTGTGGACGAACGGAAAGGAACAGGGTATTTACAGTTAAGTGCTGCAGGAAACACACCCCACATGTTGAACTCTATAAGATGCATTTGGTGAAATGCTTTAAAAGAAAAAAGATACCATTAATGATTGGTCTTGATGGGTCTGTAATGTTTGGAATATTCCCCTGTCAGTTGTACAGACACCTTAATCAACCCGAAGATGCCTGGTAATTGTCGTATAAAGGTGTCCTGTTTGAAGGGCTTCCTTAAACAATGAGGAAGATAATGTTGTGTTCCTTAGAGTTCTGATATGCACAGCACACTATAAAAGAACACAAACAAATTCTGATGGACCACTCTAACTCTTTACTGACAGGGTTGCCAGCTTGTCCTGCGAAAATCCAGCAGATGATTCAAAATGAAGCGGCATGTCTGGTATCCAATCAGCTGCAATGCTGTCATGTTATGCCCCTCCCTCTCTCTCCTAATTGGTTCCCTATAAATGCTCACATCAAGACCTTGGTGGCAGCTTTCAGAGCTATTAATGGAACAGCACCTCTCTCCACTGGGTCACTCATCAAGACATACTTGCTATCTGCAACCCAACACTGCCTGGTGATCCCCCCCCCCCCCCCCCCCCCCCCCCCCCCCCCCCCCCCCGGCCCCCCCGCCCCCCCCCTGCCCCCTCCCTGTGCGCTGGCTCGGGCTCGCGGCCCCCGCCCCCGCCCTCCCTACC
>JAACJT020000034.1:23329690-23347304 GCA_009936485.2 Gymnarchus niloticus
CCACGCAACCCAAGGTGCACATTCTAGCGACAGTTACAGGCGGACCCCCCGGCCCCCACAGGCCGACCACAAGACACCCATGCCAACGTCAGCCCCCGACACCCAAGGGAACCCCCCCCCCCCCCCCCCCCCCCCGCTGTGTAAGGAGTGTCTAGAAGTTTCTCTTGTGTGGTCTCTCAATGGTGGAATGGTCAGCAGAGTCCGTCTCAACCTTCAAGAAATGTCCCAAAACCAATTTTTTGGTGGCACCTCAACTGGACTGTCCACCTACTGCTCTGCTCTGTCATCGACCACCCTATGTTCACGGTCTAGTAGGAAGCTGGTCTTCACCATGTATGATTAAACAGCCCTTCAGTTTAGTTATTACAGTGTTGAGTGATGTTTTGTGTTTCTTTTATTCCAGTGTTGACGTGCTGCTGATCCGAGCTGCCACGCTGGACCACAGCGGTCTTTTCAGCAGCTCTATGCTTGCGATGCAGTTACCCCACTGTACATTTTTTCAGCCTCTGCTAAATAAACAAACGTAAATGTGAAGTAAGCTGTGTGATGCGAATGATTTAAGCCGAAAATATTCTGTAAATCACATTAGAATTCTGTTTTGGTAACATGGCTGTCTTTTTAGGCGTGAGCACTGATTTAATCATGGCCTGATTTTGATTTAGTTTTTCATTAACTTTATTTAGCAAAAAACAGGCCTGTTCTACTATCCAATCCTTTGGAATTCAGTACATACACCTTATTTTTACAAGCACTAACCACTGTTTCATAATATTTGCTGGCTTCAAGCAAAAATAATTTTCACATATTCTTAAAATAATCAAAGGAAGTATAGTTCCCTTTGAATGTAGAATGCATTGTGTTGAAATCTAAATTTATTTCTAATTCTCTTCATGGGAATACAATAAATGAACAAATACGTACCAGTGAAATTTAAGAGCTAAATGTTATTGTAGTTATTTTATACCTGGGGTTTTTTCAACAAATATCTGACAGCTCATGACCAGGGATATCTCTGGGTAATCATTGGCCCGGTCCAATTTTATAATGATGGGACAAATGAGGTTTCAAAACTCCTGATGGGTGGGAGTATTAGCAGCATTGATTGGTTAATTCAAGATACTCCTGCCCACCACGGGCTTCAAAGCCTCATTTAGTCCCAGCATTAATTTGTTAGTTCAGGATACTCCCACCTACCATGGGTTTTGAAGCCTCATTTAGAACCAGCTTTAATTGGTTAGTTCAGGATACTCTCACCTACCATTGGTTTTGAAGCCTCATTTAGATCCAGCATTAATTGGGTAATTCAGGATACTCCCACGTACCATGGGTTTTCAAGCCTCATTTAGCACTAGCATTGATTGGTTAGTTCAGGATACTCCCAACAACCATGGGGTTTTGAAGCCTTATTTGACACGAGGATTTGGGGCTGAGAGTTTCTGCTGGGGGCATGTGGAAAGAACCATAAAACTAAAAGAGTGTCGGGAGATGGAGGAGGTGTTGACCTCGTCCCGGAGCCCCCGGAGCCCCCCGCTCCCCCTCTCCAGGGGGGTAAACGCAGCTGTGGTGTGATGTGACAGGACATGACGTTCCACCTGGACTCCAGCCACGTCTACTACTAACTGACTCATATTTGTCGTAATTTTGGCAGGAAGCATGACCAGCATCAGACACAACAGATATTATCAGCCTGGATAAAAAAGGGCTGAACTTAAAGAGTCATGGGAAACCGTAGTATTAAATCTTATTTCCCCTTTCTGAAAATGCATACTGTATAACTATATCTATACATCATCTTTATTCCCTTTCATGATTCCTTGTTTTTTCATTGCTGGTCTGACTTAAAGTTCCATACATTTATACAGTGGGGCATTTTACTGGAGCATTTCGAGTCCTTTTGTTTTCACACGTCCTGAACTGTGCAGGGCTTACTCAGGACTGGATGTTCAGCAGAACTTTACGAGAGGGGGATGGGAGAAAGAAATAGGAGCTGAAAGGGAAGAGTGAGGAGTAATGACAACAAAAGACAGCTGGGGGAGAACCAGCATTGGGTCATGGGATAGCTACAGAGATGGAATGGGTGGGGCATCAGGGGCTGGCTTTTATTGGTAAAAGAAAGCATATGCGGGACTTCAGGGGCTGGCTGTTATTGGTAAAAGAAAGCATGGGTGGGACTTCAGGGGCTGGCTGTTATTGGTCAGAGAAACCGAAGCTCAGGCTAACAAATCACAATTAAAATGCACCTCCCCTCACTTTCCTTAAAGTCCTGCAGATTTTATTTGGCTTCCAACACCTGCTGCTTCCTATGACTTTAATACTCTAACTATTAATATATAACTAGTAATTATTTGATACATATTTAAATGTAATTATTATCCACATTCTTTTTGTTACACTAAGGCCATGATTGGCTGAATCTGAAAAAGTAAGTCTATGTATGAAATATGTATTTTTTTAAATCTTTATTATACAACAAAATACAATAAAACAATTGGAATTCAAACAAGTTTCAAAATCAAATACAAATTCCAATTTGAACAACAACAATTAAGCATTATACCAATCAATACTCTCATGCAAAGTATACAATAACATCCAAGTAACTTTGCAACAAATAAGGTTCAAATACAAAAGCACATAAAGTGTATAATGCAGTCAAAATAATAGTATCAAGCAATAAAAAAACGTTAATTTTACATACAGCTGTGCTTAAAATATAATAAATACCAAGCATAATAATTAAAACCATTATATTATGCACTTAAACATTTAAATAAAATTAAAATCTAAAAATAAAATCTGCGCGTTCCATAAAACCCATAAAAGACTACCCAGGCTTAAAATCTAGTGGAACGGATGTAACCCAGCAGCCGGTCCTGTGAGGGGCTTGACTGAAAGGTCAAAAGTGTAACTCCAAGATTATAGAGCACTGTCCAAAAACAACAAAACACTTAAAAGTACTCAAGCAAAAATGCTGCTGCACTTACCATCTCAGAAGGGCAGATGTCAAAACGGACCTCGAGTTGGACTGAAGCCAGAAAAGGCCCTTCCACCTTTCCTTGGCCTTGTGATAGCCCCACAGAATGACATCACGCTCTTGTATACCATTTTTCTTACATTCTTTTTTACATTTTTTACTATACCAGTAGGGGGCATGGTGGCTCAGTGGTCAGCATTGTTGCCTCACCCCTCCAGGTTGTGGATTTGAATCCCACCTCTCCTCCGTGTGTGTGGAGTTTTCATGTTCTCCCCATGCTTTGCAGGTTTCCTCTATGTTCTGAAGACATGTGATCTAAGATAATTAGTATTCCCAAATTGCGTTGGCCTGTAATGGCTTGGCATCTCATCCAGGATGGGTCGACCCTGCCTTTAACAATGGTAATACACATAAAATCTATAGATTTTATTTGCTGTGTGCTACTGACCTGTTAACCATCTCTCCAACATTTTGGCAAATACGAAGGTAAAGCCACTTGATTATTAGGTGAAAGAATAACATCATCTTTTTGGTGTAAAACCAACATCTCAGATCATGTCTGGGCCTTCAGCAAATGATGGGCATAGTAAGACACTAGAGGCAGTGGCCAAACGCTGAAGACATTCTCCAGTGACGTTGTTTTGAGGTCGTGGGATTCTGTCACCTGTGTTGTCTTGGTATCAGTATGTCAGTACATCTTGCGAAAGGTGTTCTCCTTGTCTTGGACAACTGAAAACTGTCAGATTCACTGAACAAGTCAAAACCAGTGAAGATTTGCTAACAAAACATGGAGCTAATTAATTATCAATAATCAAAATTTATTTATTCAGTAAACCCATTATCCAAAGCAACATACAAAAATACATCAGAAACATACAGCCATTAAGGAGACTAATTTATATCTCATTTTTTTATAACTGCAGCTAGCCAGATCTTCCAGTGAGGAACCAGTAACAAGTCCAAGTTAGCACTGTAGTAAGAGCTATGCAATACATTAACGAACGCTGTAATAACCAAACAGAAGAGCTAGTTAATGAAACATTGTGAAGACCAGGTTCCTACCAGACATGTGTAAAATAAGGAACCATAAATAAGTAATGGCCAATGACAGAGCAGATCAGTGGTCAGTTGAGCTTGTTGAGGTGCTCTTGGAAAAGTTGGGTTTTGAGGTGTTTCTTGAAGTTTGAGAAAGAATCTCCTGAATCTAACGCTCATTCCAGCTAGTTAACTAGTGACTGCTCTCAATCCATGTACATGCTTTCTTTAGCTAACCAAGCTAGCATTGTCTAACTTTGTTCTTGCCTTGAATCATAATCGTTTTTAGTGCAACACCTGACAAGGATATTTTTAGTGAAATCATTAAATACACAGTCTTCGGATCTCATGATGAGTTTCTGCACTATCATGGTCCGTTTATGGGTGATGTATTATGGAGCTCACCCTCAACGAATAACAACACGACATCATTATTTGAGTGTTCCAGCATCAAGTGATTATCTAGTCTTATTTCACAGGTTCTCGGCGGCCCTTGGACAGTTATCTGTTGTGACAGCTGGTTTGTCGGACCCAGAGGAGCTTCTGACAGCCCTTTGTGGTTATGCTAATGGGTGATTAAGCTACAATTTAGGAATATAATATGAAAATAATACAACACTGGGAGTTCCTGGTGGTAAATCGAAGTAAAGAAGCATCTGTTTTTACATGCACTAGCCAATACTTACCCACTAATGGCTTACCACCGTGTTCACGTGTCTGAACCTTTGATTAACAGAAACATCATGTGTGCTAGACTGGGAAACTTCCTGGAAAGTATTCTGTGTTTGGACAAAGTGACATGAAGAGATCTAGCTTGTTTCCTCTGTTGTTTACGCTCTTGGAACAAAAATGGTATCCCCTGCCTACTAATTTACTGTCTGCCTCTAAAGAGTTTCAGGTCATTTACAGTGGTTATGTTTCCATTGTTGGTCGATAAATGACGTTATTAATGATAGGAGAAGTTGTTTGTTTATTAGTCATTTCCTAAAGTTGCCTTGACTTTGCGCCTGAGGAGATATTACTCCCACCGGGAGGGCGATTCAACTCCAGCTGTGTGTCATTGTGGGTGTGACTGGCCGCGGTCCACGGTGCTGAACATGACACACAGCAACCTGTCTATCGATTGGAATGGCACATATGTGTCATTGTGACATTAAAAGGATGGATGGATGGTTGGATGGATGGATGGATGGAAGGGATACGAGGACAAGTTTATTTCACAAACAAAATGAATTCCAAAATGTAATATTCTTGAAAGTGCACTGAAAATATTGCTGTAAATTTTTAAAAAGGCATGACAGGGTAATATTGTGACAGCTTGTTGACATTGTTTTAATTTATTAATTTTTGACTCTATGTTTATATGTGCAAATTTAATAACATTTCATAAATGACATTTTTATCTTATCAGAGCCAATAATGAGTTGTCAGTTTGCAGTAAATGTACCTAAGCAGTCATTTTTCTGATTGAGTAAGAGATTATGGGTTGACTACTTGAGTAGTACCAGACCAGCTGTGCCATACGTCAGGTTAACAAATCACAGCCAACCTACAGGAAGTGCAGTGATGATGAAGAAATTTTGATCAAATCGACTAAGCACTGCAATTTGTGGAAAAGAAATTTGGATAACATCCTTGAAACGAATGCATGAATAAAGTAATGAATTTTTTAAAGTTCAATAAAAAACAAAAAATATATGGGATGCCTCTGCATTTTAACCATCTTCTCCTCAGAAGGGTATTTCATGCCTTACCCAGCTGAATATTCTAGCTATTGAACTGACTTCCATGCACAGCCCTCGTTCTCAGATGACTAAATGATCTTTCTGTTCTGTAAGAAGGACAAATGTGTTGTTTTCTAGCTCTTTATATTTAGTGTCATTTTTAAAGGGTCAGAGATTTTTTATCTCTCTAACCGCTTGGAGTGCCAGCCGGTTTCCTGAAGAAGGATGACTGCCCACTGCTACCAGACTGTCATTCACACTCAATACACATTTAATTCATCAGGACAAGAGCAATTCTTCTTTGAATCCACGTTGTCTTTGGTTGATTTCTTTCATTGAGGATTTGTTAAGTTTTATTTCAAACTAATCTGAATTCAATTTAATAAAACCTTCCTATGCAAAGACAGCCTCCAGCAGCCTAATGGTTACAGGTACGACGTAATGGAAACCCAGACCCCAAATTCAGTGTCCACAGTTCTCAAAGAAAAAGCTCAGAGATTGGGAAATTGAAATGAATGACTTGTTATGACTCAGACAATTTAGGAAATGATAACTTTAGAATGGGGGACAGAAAAAGCATTTGGTTCTTATCAGAAGTATTCTCTCCAGAAAAACTGGCATTACTTGACCTAAAAAACTGCATGCGTTATCGCAGATATGGTGAAGACTTTTGGGTAGAATGTCAAAGAGTAATGGATGTATTCTGCTACTGAAAATAATTCTTTCCTTTTATTGCTGGACTCCTCTTGCATTAAGGCAGTATGACTTTGTGACTTTGTCCTTTACTTGTCAAATGAACAGAGAGTCTAGGGCATGTGGCATATTTAATGGCAAATTATAGGGTAGCTGTAAAGCATTGTAATAGGTAAGTGAGTAGCCAATCTCGTTTTTATTTGCTAACATAAAACAAAGCAAAACTCAGCGGCATCCTGTTTGGCAAGGCAAGGCTTCTGTGGCGTGCTTGTTCTCTGAAACGCGGCGGTGAACATACATTATACCCTTACCACATTATCGTGATGTGCACCCTGAACTGCCTGACAACATTAAAAAGTTCATCCTAACTTTTTGATAAAAATTTTGCAGGCGACTCTGTGGGTAGAACAGTGGCCTCACACCTCCAGGTCTGGGGGTTCAATTTCTGCACTTAGCTGTGTGAACAAGGTAAGAATGATGGGGCTGTCAGCCTGTGATCATCTGTCTCCTCACGGAGAGACCATGGCTTTAATCTGCCAGTTACTTTTCATGGACATAACACAGCATTGTGGTAATAAGACTTGAATATTTAAAATGTGTTATTACCCAACAGGAAATTTAGCCAAGGGCTCATTTGATGCTGCTACATGTTCTTAATATTTACACGATATCTGATGTGTCTGCAGCGAGATGAAACAGCATGTTGACTTTTTACTAATGATAGCAGAAAATAAACACCAGTAAATAAGAGCTGCCAACCATGCATCACCTTCAGAAAGTATCTAAACAGCTCGTATTTTTCTGCTTTGTTTTGTTTTATGCTTGTTAAAAAATAGACTAAAATGATTTCATTTTGCCATCTATCAACACACAATACTGCTTTATGACAAAGTGAATTTTTTTGGGCATCATTGTCAAATCGAAAAAAAAAAAAACTGAAATTTAACATTTACGTAATTTTTCTGACCCATTATTCAATATTTTTGTCTGACCACCCTTGGCAGTGATTATCTTCTTGGAAATTCTGCTCTGCACGCCTGCATTTGGTCAGGTTCTTCCATTCTTCTCTGTGGCTCTTCTCAAGCTGTGTCAGATTGGATGAGGAGCCACAGTGACAAGCAGCTTTCAGGTCTGATATTGTGTGGAGTTAAGGTCTGGGCCAGTTCCCATAGGCAGGCTGTCACTGAACGCTCACTCAGGAGCAGAACCCATCTATCATCTTTACCACTGAGATCTGATTGATGGAGTTATTGCAGTTGCTGAGTGGCTACAGCCAACAACGTAGCCCTTCCCTTCCCACTAAGGCATTACTGCCCAGAACGACAGCCTACTTTCTGTTATCACACAGTCTGAAAAGCTGATGGCCGTAGAAGATCCCCCATTGGTGTTCCCCCAGCTCCGAGCAGCAATCCCACGAGACGTCAGCAGGGTGGTATGGATGAGAACCACATGTTCTGCCTCCATTTACATGAAACCACTCTGAATTAGAGTAGTTCCTGCAGAACAATGGAGCAGAGTCATGGAACCTAGTAGACGGCCCACCACAATGGGTCACCAACCAGGCTGGACATGGAATTTTGGTTCGCTCCATTTCCTGTGTTTGTTACTTGGAATATTAGCATATATATAGAGAAAGAGTGGAATGAGGTTACTCTCACCTGCACGCTTATTCAGAAGAGTTAATTTACTATAAACTGCTCATGGTAATTAGTATTGGTAGTTAGTATTTGTAAATATGTACACTTGGCATTCCTTTTCAAAACATAATCAACATAGGTGCCCTGTTTGCATGAAAAAGGTCGATGTTCCAAAATCTATTTTCAATCACTGGGTTGAGATGAGAACCTCATGTAGAACGTTCTCATCACCATCACTCCCAGAATTTTCCCAGCATGCTCTTTGATATTTCCTTTTCCTTTTGGAACAAACAGCAGGTGCTACCACATTACAGGGCTGCCTTCGTTAAATGGGTCACTGAGGCCGGTGGTCAGCATTGTGATTCGTAAAGCACCATGAACACACACGCTGTGGTCTAACAAATGCAGATGCAATAGTGTTTCTACCTGGAATGTAGTGCAATCCAGCATCCCCCCACCAGATGGCAGTAGTGTATTTCCACATTTAGCACACCCTGCAGTTGAATTATTTTTAAACAGTCTGTCATACCACTTCTTCATAGAAAATTAGTAATAAGGCAGAGAACTGTGGCATTTCATTCTTTTACTGGGTTTTTGTGTCATATGTATAAATATTTTTATTTGTTTCTCAAATGTTTCTGCGGTGCACTCCGGTTGAAATATTTTTTTATGGTTACTCAGCAGCAAAATTATTTCAGGTGAAATATTTAGATAAAAGTATCACTGAACATTTTTCCTACAAAGTGTGAGATGCATTTTCTCTCTCTCTCATAAGAGCATGACATAAAATCAGTAAATTTTCTAAAATTTACTTTAAACACAAACACGTATCAGCATTACCTCCTGGTAACTGACTCTGATTAATAGATGGTGGGATTCTAGACCAGATTAAACCTTTTTTGAAAGTTTTCAAGGCAATTCTGAATTATATCATTTTTATTTATGACTATTTTAAAGAAACAGTGCAACATTTCTCATAAACCCCCATTGAGGTTTGGCGGCACAAACCTGCCTGACCGATGACATCTTGAAGTCCCCGACATGATCTGTGAGATTAAATTGCTGAGTCATTATACCTGAGCCGATGAAGAAGAGGAGGAGCAGGAAGTCTTCCTCGTCAAGTTTGTGTTCAACCCCTGTCTTTTGGAGAGACATCTTTATGCAGTCACGGTTGTGCACAAACAGTATTTTTCTCAAACTACCTGTGTTTAGCATG
Organism: Gymnarchus niloticus; assembly: GCA_009936485.2. NCBI lineage: Eukaryota > Metazoa > Chordata > Actinopteri > Osteoglossiformes > Gymnarchidae > Gymnarchus > Gymnarchus niloticus. Next base: position 23,338,970 of record JAACJT020000034.1, read on the forward strand.
CACCTCCAAAAAATATATATTTTATATTTGAAACCATCTGCTAAGCAGGAACAGACATTCGATCCTCCATATCTCCCTCCAAGCTCTGTCCTGCTGAGCATTGTAAGTTTATGGTACATAGCGTCAGCTGGAATGACATCCATAAAGTGCCAAGGTGCCCTGGGGAATTTGGAGGGAGATCAGACAGTAAGAGGATGTATGAGGTCTGAAGCGACAGTCCTGAATTCGACACAAAGGTGGCAGTCACACACAAAGGCAAAAACACTCTTACACATGAATTTGAATCACATATGATGTCCACAGAACTCATGAAGTTTGCCTCGCAGTCTGTACTACAGAAGGCTGCTGTCAGTAGTGTTAGAGTGGAGAAATGTATGTTTTCTAAGAGTGATCACATTTGGAACAGACCAGCTATTATGGTCACATCTGGATGTGATTAATCATTATTGGGGATCTACAGCCAAATGCACAGAAAGGCCACCCCCGATAGGCTGACATATGAAACAGACAGGCAAGATGAGCTTTAGAAGTCCAGTGCATGTGTCCCAGGCCTTATATTTCAGTATGTTGAATCAGAAGATCCTAGATGGATACATCTCATCAGAACACCCTCTAATTCTAGCAGCAGTCCAGTGCTTGGGATCCCTGATTTTGTATAGTAGCCTCTGCAATGCATTGTCACATATCTTGGTGCGAGCAGATCATGTTCAAATTGTGATGTTCATATTTCAGGTGACAAGTTACTCTTAATACCCAAGGTGTGACTCTATGGACCACTCAAATGAAATGAAACATTTCATATATCATTACCAGAAAAACAGAGGGTGACAGGAATAAAGATGGGCTAATTTTTGGATGCTTTTAGCGTGACAAATGGAAAAGGAAACAAAATCATCACGAATTTTATAGCGGTGGGCTAACAGTTAATATCGAATCACAGGCCATCTGTGTCACTGACACGCTTACGCGCAATACCTGTCACGGCTTGCCGCTGTGTTGGGTCACAGAGCCACGAGCCAAGCAAGGTTGAGGATGCAAGTGTGAATGTGAACGGAGGTTTAATGACCAACAAAGGAATAAACACCAGGCTTTGCCCTGAACGTAAGGGAATGAACTGAAGGCTAAACCGGACAAGACAAGGCTAGAATCGTAGGCACCAGACACACTAACAGACATGACTAGCGCATTACCAATCCAGAAACCAGGAGCCAGTAGTAAGAGAGAATTAAAAACAGGATTGCTAATGTCCCTGACAGTAACATGAACAACCCAAATGATTCTAACCTAACTAAACTTCATGAATGGAAACTAAACACAGAACAAACCAACTGAACTGAACAAACATTTGGCCCAGTCAAGAAGGGAACCAAGACTTAAGTAACAGAGGAAGCAAGTAAAACACATGAGGGCAATTAGAGCAAACTCAATTATACTTAATTATAATTACAGGAAAACAAGGAGGATGGGTACACCCAAAACCCAGTCAATCCTTTGGGATCTAGAGCACTGGTGCAGATGTGACGATACCATGCAACCAAAAAGGTCTATGGTGTAAACACGGTGGCAGCATCCTGATTTAAATTGCATTTCTGTACGTTACTATAAAGGCAAAGTGTCATTCTGCACTAGTTTGCATTTTTCATCATGTGGAAAGCAGAGCGCACAGCGGCGGTTTAACGTTGTATGTCATGCTTCAGTAACGTGTCTTCCAAAACAGCTGGATTATTAAATGAGATTGCTGGGTATAGTTTTAGATGACATGCTGGGTCAGGGCTTAAGCAAAAGAGAAACATAATTACTCCAGGCATACGAGAGGTTGTCGAAAGTTTATTCTGCAACTAATGGGTCTCTTTATTGAAGGTACACAACAGAAAATAAGGCGAATATTGAGAAACGCTAAACTGATGCTAGAGTAAGATTTTTTGGAATGTGACTTAAACATTAAGTTGTTGAACCTCAAGAAAGGACACTTGAGCACTGGTCCAAGCTCAGGGCCATGTGGCACTCCTAACATAAAGTGTTGAGTCAATGCTGAGTATGAGTGGTCAGCTTGGACAAGCTGTTTGTTCATGTTCAAGAAATGAGGATAGTTTACTAATTAGATTTTAAGAACATTGTACTTGCTTTTAGTGAAAGGTGTTATACATTGCCATGCATGTTTGAATGCAGAATTACTGTATTATTTCATACATTTTTATCCTGTAATTAAGATACCATACCAATAATAATGCTCAGTAACAGCTATGTTATTGTGAAAAGGAAACTCACTCTAGATGTTGTTTACATGAGTAAAGTTGAGAGTTTCAGTTTCATTTGGTGACTAATACCAGCATTTGAGTTTGGGGTCATGGAATCAGTTTTGGACTGTTTTTCATGCCGGTAATTGTGCTAAAAGTGAGTGTTAACAATTCAAATTTTAAAACATTACCTTCACAGCTAATCAGGAAAAACATATTTAACGTTGTTTGTATTTTATGTGAATGCTTAATTCGACCCCATTAATTCACACTCTATGAAAATCAGGTGGCGGCAGACCCTGAGCTGTTCTTAATAAGCCGTGACCATGATCACCTCCTCCAACTTCTTAATAGCTGTTCACAAAATTAACTCTTATGGTTTAGTGTTGAGCTGTTTGAATCCACTTGACAATTATTTTTAACGTGCTAAGCTAAAGCACTGGGTTCAAACTGTGATGACGTTCATAGTCCACGTGAGATAGCTGGGTATTTTAGATATTTTATATAGGCTGGGTTCAGAACATAATGAGGCTGAGTGGAGTTCAGGGTTTTTTGGGACCGAAAGCCAGCAGTGGCACTCAGTTAATCCCCTTCGGAGGTGCTAGAACACAATTCTCCTGATGAAAAACATGGTTTATTAGCAAAACTGTCATTACAATCTACTTCCTGTGAGTTTGCGTTCAATGTCATGTTCAAACCAGAAGGGAAACTAGAACTACGATATTAGAACAGGGCATCCATTTTCATAGCTCACCTCAGAGACTGTAGTCAGCCTGACAAATTTTAAGAAACACCCAAGTTCGTGTCATCACACTGCCTGGCAGCATGTTGTTATATCTTGGATTCAGCTGCAACACGAACTGCAGCACAACCTATCGACTCAGCTGTGTTTGAAAACACCTTACACATTTATGTTCTGGGCCTTGCTGGAAATGTAAGTGAAAGATGTCGCGTTCCAGAGTAATTCAAGTGGCCATGACCAAAACCAACAAACTCGTTGTTGTAAAATCGTTGGTTAGCAAGACTTTTAGTTGTTGATCGTTGGGATTTTAATTGCATATGGCAATTAAAACTCTATAAAGTCACTGAGATCTGCTGGGATTAGAACATGTGACCTACAGCATCGTTAAGGTGGCACATGTCACAATTTGGCCCCATCCAGAATGAGAGAAACAGCGAGAGATATAGAATACTGTAATAACTATATATCTGCTATCTTTTCCACCCTTTAATCTTCATGTGAAAGAAAATGAAATTTCCTCTCAGTGTGAAAAGTCCCCATTTGAAAGGTGAGAACAGAGACCTCCGAGTTGGTTGCAAAATATAAATCTTTTCAATCCTGTCAGAATCTCCCAGTGTGTAGGAGTGGAAATGTGACAGTGTGGGCACAAAGCTTCAAAAAGGGAATTCAAGGGAGCGCCAGAAAAGGGCGTAGTTGGAGGCAAGCCATGCAACAAGAAGCACAATTTATCGAACATAAGCCGATAAACAAATTTAACCATAGTGCGTAGCACGAAATAATATTCCGAAGGAAGCATTGCATGTAATACTTGGATAAACACTTATTTCAATACTAAATAGCATTATTATTATGACTTTAAATGGCATTCTGTCTGCAGTGTTTCCCTGTCTCATACCCTTTTCCACCTGGAATCAACTTCGGTCTCTTGGGGACCCTATACTGGATAAGGAAATGGCTGAAGGATGGATGGACTTAGACAGCCGTAGTAATTAAAATCACAGGGAGAGTCGGTCACAAATGTTTGGCCATTGACGTTTGTACGTAAATGCTCCATCGACCCATCCACCTGCATTCATAAATGATGATACATGATTATCACCGTGAACGTGGAGTGTGTCCCGTGGAGTACAGAATGCCGGTCCACCACAGGGCAGTCAGAGCCACACGCACGCGAAGACTATGGACAATTTAGAGACTTCGCTTCACCAGATCATAATACCCAGAAGAAACTCTTGCAAACAAAGAGAAAAAAGAAAAATCTACACACTCAGAGCGAGGAGAAGGATTCAAACGGCCAATCCTGGAGGGGTGAGGTCAGAGCATTACTCAGTGACCATCAGTATGAAATGCTTTCTGTTAAGCATAATTAATTCTCACTGTCTAAGCCATTTCACTGTGCCACCGAGACTGCCCCCCACCCATGTTACGGGTGTGTTTGTTTTTATTTTGGTCTTTTAAGGCTTTTTCAAAGTTTTTCATTTCTTCAAACACAGCTTTTGTGTGACTGTTTCCCGTACAGTGGAGCATTAAAGATCTCCTTCAGAAGGATCATGCCATCCAGTGGATTCGTCAGCAGTTCCATTCCGTCAGCTGATTTATTTTTAATATTTTCACTGCCTTATACAGCCTTCAAAGGAAATGCTATTTTTAGTAAAGATGAGCTTGCTGATGATCCCTTCCAGGGTGTCCCCAGCTTGGTGGACTGTGCTTCCTGGGATTGGCTCCAGACTCACCATGACCCGGTCCAGGCCAAGCACTTCTGGATTGATGCATGGATTGCGGGGGTTTGCAAATTTAAACTACATTCACGGACAGTTTGTGAGCATAATTGTACGCAATTTTCAATTCAATTTTATTTATATAGTGCCTTTAACAAGAAGCACTGTCACAAAGCGCTTTACATAGTCCCGGGCCCAGGGTCCCCAGAGAGTAAGCCAATGGTGACAGTGGCAAGGAAAAACTCCCTTAGGAGGAAGAAACCTTGGGAGGAACCAAACTCAAGAGGGAGGTCCATCCTCCTCTGGCCGGCACCAGGCAGGACAAGTTCATTAATACAAAAATGGAACAACAATGTTCTGATTGTAAACAACTTTTGATAGGAAAGATGCTGTGTACCTCTTACTTCAGTGCAAACCCATACTGTGTTGCTGGTCCTTCACTGGAAGCTCAGCCTGGCACTTAGGTAGCTCCTTACCTGCTGTATGTTTGTGCTGTATCTGCCTGGCTGTACGTCCCTTTGGACAGAATGTTCTACTAAATGAATGAAATTTAAATATAAAATGTAGTTTCCTGAGGCATCAGTCAATTTCCAAAATCTCTCATCTAAGGTCATGGTCAGAACACCTAGGTGCTTTTGGGAGGGGATACGCTCTGTGTCATCAGACAAATGAGAGAAACCGACTCGCATGGAGAGTGTGTCTTATGGACAGGTGGCAGGGAGAGTACTGGAACAGGACCCGTGTGATGCGGGGAGAAAACGCAAATCTCCACAAGCACAGTCGCGTGGCTGCAGCTGGGACCTTCACGTACCCGGGTGAAAGGCATGAGGTGACCCAACACGTCACCGTGCTGGGACTAGTCACATCGTAACACTTCAGCATTCAAATTACACTTCCTACGCACAGCAGCCATTGGAAGAAGGGATCAATGAGGAAAACCGCAAAATCACGTGTTTCATGCATGCTATACCCCTGCATGTTTAACGCTTATTTTGACATGTTAAAGATGAGCGGTTATAACAAAAGCCATATAATTTTACAGCTATTGCCACAAGTTATCCTTTTTGTTTTTTTAGGTCGTTTTATTCCATGGTTACAAAGTTTAAAACTGGCTTGAACATCAGGCAAGGAATTAACATTCTGGAGTATTCCCTAGTTTCATTTCTGTCTCTCACTGACACGTAACTCATTAACCCCACAGAAAGTAGACAAATCTATTAACCACCCCACTTCGCAACAGCAATTCCTGTTCATGAAAAGGCCAGTAGGATAACTGCAGTTTTTTCCTATATATAGATGTCCAGAAGGCCCACAGGATATACGTGTTTTTTTTTCATTTTCCTTGCATGCAGATGGCTTGAAGGCCAGCCGGGCAGAGATGTGTTGTTCCAAGGCTGCGACGCACAGCACAAGAGGCGCTACAATTAATGATGTTTTGATTACCGCTCACTGACAGCTTGCTTCCTCCAACTTCCGAGGCAATGTTAGCGCAATTGAGCCTCTGCTCGGCTGCCACCCCTGGATGTTATGAAGAAAAGCTGAAGCTTATACAGGCCAAAAGATTCATAAATCATTGTTCCTTTTTTTTCTTTTCCTGCGATACTCCATTGTGTTTATGCTTCCGTGAAAACGAAATAAGTTCTCAACAACAGGCTGCTTGCAAAGTTATTTTGGTCCCTCTATTTTGTGAAATGGAGCAATTAACAATACAGAAAGCTAGCACAGATCTAAGCAATATGTTTTTCTGGGTGCTAATAATAAACATGAAATGTGGGCAGAATCCTTTGTGGCACCCAGCAGAGGTGGCCTGTAGTAACAGAATGATCGTTATTGTTTTGTGGAAGATGCCATCCCTTTAGCAGAGATCCCGGCCATTATTTGCAAACAGAGTTTCTTTGTTGGGTAATTTGTAAGTTGTAAAAATGAGGGAGGTTGGTGGAGCCTAGGGCAGTGTGGACCAGGGAATGAAGGACTGGGGACCGGCTGGGCATTGGCGTGACTCGACCGAGGTGTGGTAAGCAGGGACACGTGCTAGTGCTTATGCTGGATGGACATACATACAGAAGGGTCAGTGGATGGAGGAGTGGCCCAGTGCAGGTTTGTGGGGTGTGGACAGGTGGTAGGAGATGACGAGAGATTCAGGCCACAGAGAAAAAGAGATGCGTGCCTTGAATATCATCCCTACCCTGGAGACAAAGTGGGACATGAACTGAGAGAGCGCGTCACGTAGTTGATGGCTCAAGATGCACATACAAATGCAGCAGATTGGCACAAAAAGGTTTCAAGACTATTCAAAATGAGTTATCCAGCTAGAAGAATGATGGCTGTGGCAAAAGTTACTTGCGGTAGTTCGACTCGATCGAGTGCCGTCAAAATGTAAGCGACAGAGTTGTACCGTGTTGAAGCGACTGTAGGTAAAGCACGAAATGGGAGACACAGATACTGGCCAGGACTTGATCTGCTACTCAGAGACTGGGAAATTATTCGTAAAAACAAAATTCAGTCGTTTAAATGACATTCAAAAGTGGCAGATGACGGGCAGGTCTTACGCACAGAAGTATTGTGTGATAGGGTGGAGGTTGCGGATGTTCTAGGATGGGAATAAGCGTGAATAAAAGTCATCCGTTTATCTCACTGCGTACGAGGCAGTCATATAAGCCCTGGGTCTGTTGTTTTCTCAGTCCCAGAACACGTGCCCATTTCCATTTGCCTGAGCTACATCACAGCCCAGTCCTAGACCCATTTCTGATTTGCTTTCCTGTGCGTTCCCTTTAGGCTGACCAGAAAATCTTTTGTTTGCATTCCACTGTTCTCATTAAGCCCTATCTTCATTCCCATCAAATAAAGTCCTCATTCCGTCCTCCTTTCCCTGAGTCACATGGCTCTGTTTGTCGTCTTGCCCGGAGCAAGTCTTCCAAAGGTATAAAGCATGGTAATACCTCAGCTTGGGGACTTCACTGCACTTACAAAACCTAGCCTAGTTCACAAGCCTGCATTGCAATATTTACAGGATAACCATGTTGATGAAGGACAGCTTAACAAACAGACAGGCTTCACAGAATACTTTTCTCCTGGCTCAGTGGCACTTGAACACATCTAACAATTTCAGCATGGAGAAAATAAAATAACAAATCACATTCAGGACCCAGGGAAAAACTTTATATGAATGGTACTTGCAGTCTCCTGCATCCTGTCAGGTAAAAGATCACACGTTTCCTAAAAATAAGCCTTCTCTATCAGCTTAGCCACACTCAGCAAGAAATGTCAAGTCTTTACGTCTTCTTCTTACATTTTTTGCCTCAGTTTTCTATTGAACTTGACTTTGTCGACTTTCATTTCAAACTTTTGTTTTTTTTTTTTTAGCTTTTTTTGTTGAAGCACACCCAGTTGGCACAAAACAGCACAACTACAAAATGAAAACATGTACATATAGCTAAAGTAATATGCAAATAGCAAATAGCATCTATTTATGCATCCTCAAATTGCTTATCTTGGATCTCTGAGGGATGGGGTCCTGGAGCCGATCCCAGGCAGCAAAGGGGACAAGGCTGGGGTACACCATGGATGGGATGCCAGTCCATCACAGGGCACAAGGCTGGGGTACACCCTGGATGGGATGCCAGTCCATCACAGGGCAC
>JAACJT020000034.1:23347404-23358248 GCA_009936485.2 Gymnarchus niloticus
GAGGAAGGTGAAGCGAGGTGGGCGAGTGAGTGGGGGAGGGGGGAGAGGGGGGGGGCGGGGGAGGAGGGGGGGGCAAAAAAAAAAAAAAAAAAAAAACCCGGTCTTATATGATTGGCATTCAGGAACATGTGACTTGAATGAATGTGCTCATTACCTGACATTACCACGCCCTAGGACACGCCACGCCTCTGCCTCACCCTGGGACACGCCACGCCTCTGCCTCACCCTAGGACACGCCACGCCTCTGCCTCACCATAGGACACGCCACGCCTCTGCCTCACCCTAGGACATGCCATGCCCAGTTAGTGGCAAATGAGGAATCACTTGCTGCACAGCCTGTTCCCACACATTGGTGATGCCATGATCCCTTTAACCAGGTTGGCACATGCTGGCAGAACCAACTAAATCAGAGCAGTACAGGAGTCTCCATTCATGCACCAAGCCTATTATCAAGACCAGTGAGTCTGTAGCAGCATTTGATAATCTGTGATTTACACTTTTAAACAGAAACCTAAACGCGAGCCCTGTGATGCACCAGCATTCTATCCAGGGTGTACCCCAGCCCTGTGCCCTGCGATGTACTGGTATCCAATCCATGGTGTACCTCAGCCTTTTTTAGGTGGATGGATGGACCTAATGAGCTGGGCTATGCAGAGATTTTTTGAGGTAAAAGAAATGTGGGAGCATTTTAACTGGTTTGGACAAAAAGGGTGGGTATTCAGGCAACCACCCCCCCCGCCGTGCCTGCTCTGTAGTACAACACATGCCGATAATTAGCATTTTATTTTTTATTAAAATAGAAACAATACATTGCCAGATAAAGTTCCTGTTCTTTTCCCCCCATTTTCAGATGGTGTGCCATTGGTCTGGTCATTTATTCACATTCTCATGCCTATTTTTGTCTTATCAAACATGATACCCAAAATGAAGCAGTCAGTTAGCTCTAATCTAATACTCTTTCAGTGGTTTCAGTGGTTTCAGTGGTTATCACATTAATTTAAAATATCCTGTTGTGTTCATACAAGTTCTACATCCCAAAGATTAGAGTATGTGGTTATGACGTTGTCTGGCTAAAGTGCCCCGGACACTTTTCAGGTGACTGATAAAATGTTCTGTGTTTGTGTTCCTGCCCGTGTGTTGTTTAATGAGTAAGAGACCATATATAAAAGTGGGGAATTCCATTTGTGGATGTCTAATTAGGGCAAAACGCTATAAGTAGAGTTATCAACAGATACTTACTGAATGGCGGAACATATGGGAGCCAATTATAGAGGGTCAGTCCTGGTAGTGAAGAATGTGGAGGTAACGCAGTGGAAAAAGGCTTGATGAACAATTAAGCTCCATGCTACATTTCATTTAATGGCTCTGAGTCTTCTTGCATAACAATGCAGCAGCAGACACCTTAATGGCTGCTATTAATTAGCTTCACCTTATAAGTCTAGTGGTTTCCCGCTGAACGTTATGGATAGTTCTGGCAGATGGCAATTAACTGTCCCACAAAATGGCAGAATTCCCCCTTGTGGACTGTAGGGGCAGTGCAGGGGCCAGCTAGGATTTTAATGTTACATTCGCTCAGGTTTTTCCTCACTGGCTTCATGAAGAGTCCCCCACCCCCAAAGGCCCCAAAAATTCCTCCTGGGTTTCCACAAACAGCGGGGACGTCTTGCATACACCCATCTCAGACAACAAGGTGACAGCAGGCCGATTCTTCCATACAGCACAAGTAACTGTTTATACATTCAACGTGTAATTAAATGTACAAATAATTCTGATCAATACCCATGCGATGGATGTGCTGTCAGATCTAGAGTATGCTAAGTGCTTATCTTCTGGATGGTTGGATGATAGCTAGACAAAAAAAAAAAAAACACACCCCCCAAACCCAAGTAGCCCCCACCACCATCAGCTTTGAAAACAGAGCCTTTTCATTCAAGATGTATTTGCATAAATCTAGTTCTTTAAGCTTAGCCTTCAGAAATTCAAAAAAAGAGCTTTTCTTAAAAAAAAGAAACTACAGTTACTTTTTGTGGCATTATATCTCTGTAATGTTGCAATGTACCCTGTTACCAAACTTCATTCCATCTTTTTTTGCATACATTTATGTGCAATAAATGAACACGCCCCCCCCCCCCTTTTATCTTAAGCAAACTTCCTGTGCCTAGTTGGATTGGAGACCAGATGCAGTCATTTTAAATTCTTATCCTTGGCAGATGGTGGCTTTTCCTTTAATTCCAAGAGCATCCTTTCCTGCAGTCATGGACGTCTGTGCCCTCACAGAACTTCACTGCCGTGAGCTGGCAGAATGTAGACACAGTACCGCATGGCTGGGCTCAGGTGATCTCGCATCACCACAGCAATTGATCACCAGCCCCCCTGCCAACAGATGCCCCAGTTAATGAAAACCAGCTGGCACTGGCTGGACTAATTACCTCGTTAGGGATTCAGGGCGTCAGAAGGGAGGATTCAGGGCGAGTCTGGGAGACTAAGGCACGGCTGGAGGTGTGGAGATACAGGAGCTTGTGACTTGGACTGGGTGGCATTTAGAACAGAACCACTGCAGGGGATGGGCTCTGTACCGGAGCAGCCATGGGTTAAATAAACGAAAATGAAATGCAGTCAGTTTAGGATACACGCAGCAACACAGAAAGTGTCTAGAATACTGGAGGGGGCTACAGGAGAGCGTGGTTCAGACAGCAGGATCTGAGTTCTGCAGAGGGCCAGATTCCAGTTGTACATAGTCAGTAATGAGGCCCAAGTGAAATGAGTGAACAAGCTCCACCCTCACAACTTAAACACGTACTATTAGAAAATGATGTGTTTCCTTTAAATTGAAGGTATTTTTCAGGCTCCCGCTGATTTGTGTTTTGAGTTCTGCCATTTAGTCTACAGAACTGTGTCCAGAGGTTTTGTCCCATCCGTGAGGCAGAGCCACCGCCCTCCCCCTCCCCCTCCCAAGTGACTGCAGTGCATTGTCTAGGAGATGTGATCAAGTCCTTTTTGGAAAACGTGAGCGGCATGTTGGCAGTCCCAGGATGCAAATCGGCTTAAGGCTTGAATTCATATGGGCTTTACATTCCCACTGTTAAGAGGCTTTGGGTTCCGTTTTGTCGTAATGGAAAACCTTTAGGAAATTAAACTGTGTGATCGAATTGCTCAGTACTGAAGGAAACATCTGTGGTCATTCTACATGTAGGTGGTATATTTAGATGGTGCTGGTTTTTGCTGGTTGAGGATTTAGGGGACATCCTTAACTGAGTCTGATCAGCAAAATTGGGACCTCCTTAATTAAATTATGACAGAATTCCTTGCATATAAAACTGTATTTTGGCACCGTAACCAAAACTAGTTTATTCGTATTTGGGAACAGATTTCTTGTTTCTTGCTTTGTCCTTCCGCTACAGGAAGAGTGATAAGCAATATATTAAAACATTACAGCATGTGATTGCCATGTTTTCACGGTTTAGCTATGATTTGCCCACGGTTTACCTGTCATTTAAAACCGGATAACATTTCAGCCACATGGTGCTTACAGTGCATTAGAGACTGAATGTATCACATGAAAGAGGCTATGGATTGTACTTGATGTCCTCAGAGGTCAGTGACTGTGGAAACATACTCAAATGTTCAAGGAGGTTCCAAAGACTAAAGCAAAGTAAGAATCTATACTGCAATAACTGTAGTCTGATGCCACCTTTAACTGGTCTCCCCGTTCATTGAGAATGTGCAGTATTTCCTGAAACCTACAATGAGTGCGACATCAGTCATTCTGGAAGCTTCTTCCCTCCGAGCTTCTTGCTTCTTGTGGGATTCTGCCGCTCTTGTAGCTTCATTTTCTACATGAGAATAATTGTGTTGCTCACATCTCTGTACACAAACCATGTGAAATGAACTGGGAAAAACCTGAGCTAACAAAACTGAATTCCATTAGTAGATAATGTCAAATGCAACTTTCGATACTCCAAGCTATTGAGTAATAAGCATTTTAACCATGACCATCTCATTGTCTATGATACCACCTCCACTTGTGTAGTTATTGCCCCTTGTCTCTATACGACTAGATGTTTAAATAAATAAAAAGTTAAGTTGGGAGGAAAAAATTAGCACGGATGCTAATGCGTGTGTTAAAAAGCTGCGGGTAACACATAAACACCGACAAGGACTCTTGAACAAAAGCGGTAATAAGCGGATTTTCCTCAAATGACTGGCTTAGTTATGTGAACGGGATATCAAAACCACAAATATAATGACACATGCTCGTTGAATCCCTTGGAAAATAAATACCGCATGGAAAATTTAATAAGAAATCTTTATTCTAGTGTGACAGAGTAGGTCATACATGGATGTGGAAGACAGAATGCTATTAAGCTATTTTGTAGCATTCTTCTGGTAACTGGTTAAAACGGTCGAAAAGAGAGAGATTAAGAATGCTGGTTTGCAAAAAACGGTGAAAAGCGTAAAATGGAGACGTGTGCCAAGTAGTTGAAGATGCAGTAGTTGCATTCGCGGGTAGCATGTTCTACTGCTCGTCTGTGGCTCCACACATTTATAAATAAGTGTGGGAAAGGAATATCCACATGGAACAGCTCAACGAACACGACTGTGTATTTACTCAATCAGACCAGCTGCGTGGTGTGTAAAATAGTAAAAGATAAAAACGTAAATTACCAAATTTCGAGTCACATGAGCATTTTGCAAGCATTAAAGTTGTCCGCATGCTCAACAGTTTCCTTTCAGGCAAACATCAGAAAGGCACAGAATTATGTCAGCAACTTAATTTTACTACAATTCAATTTTATTTATATAGCGCCTTTAACAAGAAGCACTCTCATAAATTGCTTTACGTAGTCCTGAGCTCAAGGTCCCCAGTGAATAAGTCAAGGGTGACAGTGACAAGCAAAAACTCCCTCAGGAGGAAGAAACCTTGGGAGGAACCAAACTCAAGGGGGAAGCCCAACCTCCTTCAACAGTGAGAGCACGAGCAATACAGGTGGACAAAAATAAGATTATTATTAATAGAAAATTAACCATATATGACTAAGGAATTAGTCAAGAAGAGTAGATGAGATGATATAAGATTTATAGTGGAGTGTAATAGTTTGAGACTGTGCTGATAATCTGGGAATTTTTTGTTGAATCTTGGAAATAAAGTATTAGAAAATGGGTTAAGACATAAAAGCATTTCACTGAGAAGAATGTTATTCAGTGATGAATCCAAATTTGATATTTATGGCAGTAACAGAAGGGTTTATGTAAGGAGATGAAGAGAGACCACAGTATATCAGAACAACAGTGAAACACGGTGGTGGGAATATTCAAGCCTGAGGTGTTTTGCCTACTCTGGAGTTGACAACTTACTGAATCGACTACACCTTGACAAAGGAAAAGTACCCCTTCATTCTTCAGAGACATGCTATGCCCTCTGGTCTGGATCTTTGTTGAGAAGGATTCATACTGGAGCAGGATAATGACCCTAAGTGTACCTCAAAGCTTTGCAAGAGCAACTTGAAGGCCAAAGAAGAACCAGAAGTACAGACTGTCATGGACATTCCTCCACAGTCACCTGACTTCACCCACACTGAACAGGGTGGACCCCAGCCTTGTGCCCTGTGATGGACTGGCATCCCATCCAGGGTGTACCCCAGCCTTGTGCCCTGTGACGGACTGGCATCTCATCCAGGGTGTACCCCAGCCTTGTGCCCTGTGATGGACTGGCATGCCATCCAGGGTGTACTCAATGTACTGCCTGGCATAGTCTCCAAGTTCCTTGTGACCCTGATCAGGATGAATGGTTAGAAGATGGATGATGGATGTTATGATGATATGGCAGCTTGGTGGATCTGTGGGTAGGAACCCAGCTCTCAGTGTGTCAGGTTTACCCACACTCCCCCTATTCATCCAAACTTCTTCCAAGTGTCTCTAAACTGCCCTAACTGTGTGCCCAGAGAGCGGCTGGCGCCACATCCATTGCGCACTCTCTTTGTGCCCTGGGCTGGCTTTCATCCAGGATGACCTTGACCCCGTGCTGTAGAAGCCGTTAAGGATTATAGATGCTTGATTTTATTCCACACACTTAAATAATGACTGGTTTCATCCGGCAGCAAAACAGCGACACATCACAGCAGCGTCTTTCAGCAATGCCACTCCGGACGGTCAAGACCAACGGTGGAAATGCCCCAAGTTTTATCCCCAATCTACATCAACAACTCTGAGTGACAAGCCCCCTCCTTGAGCTGAGCTGTGCTCAGTCAAGCACTGTTGCATGAAAGACGTCAAGGTTGAACTGCCATGAATGCAAAGATGACTCTCGAATAAATCTCCAGGGCAGGTATACTCCTCTGTCAATGTAACCTTGTAAGCAATATCTCAGGGAATGTTTAGGTCTGCTTTGCTACCACGGTGTCCTCAGCCCTGCTAGCACCTTCATGCCATGCAGGACCAATGGCCAACTCTCTCCCCGTAGTCGCAGCAGTCCTTGCAATAGCATTTGGGAATCAAATTAAATCAATTTAACAAAAGCAGGTAAGGAAGAACGTGAGCCCATGTGATTACAGCTCACTGCAACACACGTTCCACATCCACCTGATTACAGTACAGTAATAACTTCTGGACTTCCTCAGAACACGGATCTGCAGTGAAAACTATTTTCAGAGGCAGCAGAGGAAAATTACCTGCTATTGAATCTTAATGGAAGGCAGGTCATGACTTTACAAAATTAAATACAGTTTTAATAGTCTTATAATTAAAAACTGCTATAATACTTTCATGGCGGGTAAATGTTACACTGTTGACCATATACAGTGATTTATTTCTCTTATTAAATAGAACGCATGTCTACTTTCCAACTGTGTCAAGGGAAAATGGTGTCACACACCATCTTTCACCAATGCAGCAAACTTGAAATAAAATGTTCTTGTCATTTCAAAATCCTCCAGCACAGGGAAATTCAGGAACACCGTGACTGGCAGATATTGTAGTATGATAGTATGATGGCCTCCAAGGAGGACTTTATAGGTTGTGCAGACAGAGGACTGAGGGAATGAATTGCAGTTAATATTAATTGCCTGTACGATGTAAGGAAGCAGGAAGCCTCGAGCATGTCCCGGGCATCACAGCACACCCAGGGCAGGAGGTGCCTATGAGGGACACACACTCATGCATAATGGGCATTTTGGTGGCACCAATACCAAAACATTGAATTTGCTTCAGCCGAGGTGGACTGTAGGCACACTGCATTCTTCCCAAGGTACACCTCTACATTACTCGTAGTGCCAGGTCATGTACACGTTTGTGTGTCTACCACGTGATCAAATGGCATCCTGGGCAGGCTCTGCGTCATACTCTGCTTGGGATAGACTCCATGTCCCATGTAATGCGAAATCAGTACTTGGGGGGATGGATGAATGAATACATTCATGAACACTGACATTAGCCAATGCAAGACAGGCCTGTAAATTCATAGGTATAACTTTTGACCTCTTGGCAATACTGGATTATAGTCCATGGTACTCATGAAAAAAAATATTACATGACCACCCATAAAAGTAAGGGCAACGTCAGTTCATTGTCAATTTATATCCTGGTCAGGATTGTTGTGATAAACATTACAATAATATTTAAATAATTAACATAAGAATAGAGTACTTTTTCATGTTTTGCCCTTCCATAAACAGGCTTTAGATCCCTAGAATGAATTATTAAATACTGTAAAGTACATCCATTAACATTTTTGTTACTTTAAGGATATAAGTCAACTCAGCTACCATAACTGCTTTTACAGCATAGGAATGTAGTGAGCCTGGAGAGTGAGTGAGTGAGTGAGTGTGTGTGTGTGTGTGTGTGTGTGCTCCCCATGCTGCCTGGATCCAGACCCCTGTGGTCCTGACCAGGATCGATGCTTAGAGGATGGCTGGGTATATATTTTCCATACTCTTCAAAGTGCTCGTACGAACATTTTAAATGTTAGAGTCAAGTAGTTGCAAAGTACACCCAAACTGTAGCAAAGAAAACTGTAAGAACAGAAATCTGTAAGCATTCAGTGATTCAGATGAATGGGCTTTTATGCTAATGTTCATTTATAGTGAAGGAACGCTAATGGACCGAGCAGACATCCCGAGAACAAACTGGACAGCAGACAGTCACACCAAACCTGGGCAAGGCCCTGGATTTCCATGCATCACCACTTCCTGCAAAGAGCCTTCCATATATAGCTGTTATTATTTATTCATTTATTTCTTCTTTCTTCCTTCTAGACTGGCAATTTCTTGAGTGTTTGTAGTCAGCTGCAGATAGCCACAGGAGTAGAGATTAAAGTCCTCCGAGGATTTGGTACTCCTTGTGCCGTTCCGTTAAGTGGCACAAAAAATCAGGGCACTAAACTTAAGCCAGCCAGTTATGACATGTGCAGGACTTTTCTCTTTTCCTTATGTGGCCAGCATCAAAGCCATATTGAATGTCTTGTTTTTCTTTAACATGTGACTGCATTCAGTGCTAAGAAGGGCCTTCATTACCTACCAGGAACTGCAGTTCCTACGCATGATTCAATGTGGCATCTGTTACATGGCATGTTATGGTTGGCCAGTCTGGAGAAGCAGTTTGATAAAGGGGTTTATACGAAGAGTGGTTCAAAAATATCTAAACGCTATCATTTATTACAACTTAAATGGATACATTAGAGCTGAAGATTTCATTAAGTTACTGTGACACTAAAAACAGCTGAATGAACCTTCAGGTGGATGACTGTGCTCAGTGCAAGATATTACAATTCAACGTACACAATCGGAGGATGCTCCCAAGGTCCAAAGTTCTGAAAGTATACAGCTCTCTGTTCTGAAAGTACATTAACTTGGTGGTCATTAAGGCTTTTCAAGAGAAGTTGCACAGATCTCAGGCTCTAGATTTTAGTAGGAGAGAAAGTGATTTCTTTAAGTGTTGGCACCTTGTCCAGATCATCTCCTCATGGTGGCTTCAAACTACATCTTTATGAAAAGGCTGTGCTCATAATACCAACATTTTTAATTTTGTTTTTAATAAAGACTTGCACAATTACCTGGAATGCACATGTGTAGTTTGCTATAATTTTGGAAATTTCAGCAAACAGCTCTTCCGTTTGCTCAGTGCGGTGTGGTTGAGGCATATATCACATTTAATAAACAGTCTTTTGCATGTATTTACATTTATGTATTTAGCAGACACTTTTGTAAAAGACGACACCCAGCCAGGCAGATACGTCACACCCTATCGCAGTTAAGGAGTTGCCTAAACTACAAGTGCAGCTAGCCTGAGCATCCAGTAATCGGTGACAGAGGAGAATTTGCACTGAATTTCCAGTTAATTTCTGGAAGTCCTCTAAAAGATATAAGGAAACAATACTACTGTATAAATGAGGGAACAATGCTACTATATAAATGAGGAACTGATTTTTGTTCTCAGTTATATTAATATGAATATTCTAACAATTCCATTTTAAGTCATTTTCTAAGTGCTAATGTATACATTCAGTGGGAAATTCATATTAGAGGCGATGTTATATAACTGTGCACATCAGTTCAATCCGTCCACTTCTCAGACTTCTGACTTGAAAGCACCAGAGAAAAGGTAAAAATAAAGTGTTTCTCCCAGACTGCACTTGGTGTTGCTACTTACCATCCACAACATGGCACTTATTTACATGGCTTGAGTTACGACTGCTATTCCGCCTACAACTGGGGCCATTAACCAAACAGACTACTGTAGCATAGATCAGAAATACCAACAGAATGGATAATTAGACTAGGTGAAGTCCACTTCTGTCTGAATGCAAAACGCATGGCTTCTGTTGATTCACAGTAGATGCAGGAGTAGCTGTCACCAGCGATTACGTCTGGGATGTAAACAAACACAAATCTATCCTCCAGATCTCCAACCCAAACATCTCTGAGAGAACAGATCTGCTATCACATTATGAGTTTTCTAAAATACCATTTTAACATTTCGTGAAAAGCAACTAACCAGCAGTAAGCAATACATTTCAAATACCGATGAAGATATAAATATGCCAGAAGCAAAATAATAATAATAATGATCCTGAGTGTAGTCATTTGGTGAATAAATTGCAAAACAAGCACAGTTCCCCATCATTATGGCAGCCACAGCTTCAAACAGTATTAGTGGTATATTCTTTATTCAATGAGTGATGCCTGCCAATATCTTTTCTACTGTCCAAGGCGCTGGCCTCAATTCTGAAAACTTCCATACCAAGTTGTCTGTGGTGCAGACAGCACTGATTGGTAATTTTGGATATTTGCTCCCACCCACCACAGATTTTGCAGCCTCACTTAACACCAGCATCGATTGGTACATTGGGATACTCCCACCTACCGACCATGGGTTCTGAAGTCTCATTTGTCCCATCACTAAAAACCATAAAGAAAAGACAGATGAGAACAAATTGATTTCACAGTTACTTTTAGTCAAACACAGCAGTGAAATGACTTTGGTTAAGTAGATAATTTCTCACTGTAAAAACAATTCATCGTTAATTTTCTGGATGGTGCTAAATATATCATAAATATCAATGAGAAAAAATGTATATTAGTACAAATGCATATACACTATCTGACAATATAATCATTGTAAAATTAACATAATTCTATGCATACCTGAGCCACGAAATATGTTTGCACATGAAAATCCATAAAATATAATTGTTTTAGCAAATATTCACCAGTATAAAATACTCGATTCATAACATATATTTTTAAACCATTACATATCTGCATGTGTTGTGAAGATGGATGGATGGATGGATGGATGGATGGATGGATGGATGGATGGAAAGTATAAGAACTAACAATTTGACTAATTTC
>JAACJT020000034.1:23358348-23383180 GCA_009936485.2 Gymnarchus niloticus
GATGGATGGATGGATGGATGGATGGATGGATGGATGGATGGATGGAAAGTATAAGAACTAACAATTTGACTAATTTCTAATAACGGGAGTCTTTTCATTATTAGGCGTTTACAAGAACGTTGGTTAACCGGTTGTTGGCTTATATATTTCTGAAAGATTAATGCAATTTATATTTTAAATAAACTGACAGTATCAGCAGAACCTAATAAAGTGTATTTGTTTACTGCCGCTAGGGGGAGCATTTCACTTATGAATAACAACGTGCTCAAGCGGCCAGTAGAGATGACTGAGCGCCCAGTTCATCTCTCTTACTGCCACTGTTTGTATCATTACCATATAGTATGTCCTGTCTGTCAAGTAATTACATTTATTATAAATAGTATTTCACAAATCCATGATGTGTAAGTTATTGCCTTATGCATTGGTTATGCGTTATCTTTATTATAATACGAAACACGTGATGCGGATTTTTAGGACAAATTCAGCTGTATGTGGCCTGAACCCATCTCTTCAAGTAGCCTACTCTTCTTTGACACACACACACACACACACACACACACACACACACACACACACACACACACACACGCAGACACACACAGACAGACAGACAGACACAGACACAGACACACACACTTTCAAAGTCTTCCGTCAGTTAAAACCCTGTAATTTTCGAAGCACATCGCATCTTCCCTTATGGTCTCTGTTACATCCAATTGGGGTAAATCTCCTCCAAACCGATTCCCCTCACGTCAAACCACATGATCCCATAAAACATTCATCAGCGCTCAAGCCCCGATCTAGCCCTATAAAACATTCATTTTTGCTATTTCCCACCCCCCCGTCCGGCCCCTATCATTTCGCGATCCCATCCCAACGCACCCAGTGAAACAGTCCAGATTATTACAGCGATCCTCCATCCTGTCCATCCTCATCCTCACTACACTTGCACTTCGGGATGTCGCTCCGGAGGATGCAGCACGAGGACAGCTGGGGCTCCTCTTCCTCACCCTGGATTGCTTTTTGATTGCTGCTGCCCGAAGAGCAGACTGTGTGGCTCGGTGGATTGCTGCCTTGTTGTTTTTTTCTTTATTTCTGTATGTGTGTGTGTGTGTCTGCCGTCTTCTGGGGGGTCTTTCTAATGGCTGAAAAGGGGTCCTATGTCTGGATGGTCATTTTTGCGCTCTTTCCCGTCTCCAAATGACTGCGTGCGGCTCGCAAGGGAGACTCCGTTCTCCGCTTGTCCACTTGCATAAAGAAACCTTCGGCTAAAGTTTATATGTGTATTTTTTTTATGATTATTATTTTAAAGGGTCGACAGTGATTGACTGTGCCCTGGATTTGCAATTATTCCAATTTGCAATCGCCTGCTCGGAGGGCTGGCAGAGATCGTTTTCCCCACCTCAGATAAGGTCGCCTTTATCGGATTATTCTTGACGAAGATGAGGACCACAGCTGCGGAAGGTACGTATGGCTGACATTAAAAAGCCAAAAGTTCAGCTGCATGGCCGATCGTGCGAGTGTGGCTGAATATTCTGAAGTCCCCCAGGTGATGTACTGTACTGTATGTAGGGGCGGCTGGTTCATATTTCACAATGCCATAACATGTTCATATTTATTCACGCAGGTCGGCTGTGATCATTAAACATCCCCGAAATGTGGATGTTCTGCTGTTTTAAAGCGGATAAACTTGTCACGCGCATCTTTAAGACCCTCTCTTGTTCCTCTGACCATAACGGTACATCTGTTCAAAGAGCTCTTTCTGAACTTTAGATGGTATAATTATGCAGGGACGGAGCATTTTCAGGTACCACAGCCTAGGGACGGTGCTTCACTAGACACAGCGCATGTTCATCCATATAGATCCATATTACAGCAAATTATGAAGCGCATCAGCGCAGCTTTGTTCTGGGATGCGTGACAGTTTTGGTTGATCTGCTGCAGGGTGCCGCTGGATAAGAAAATGGATACCAAATATAGATGTATTAAAACACATACCTAGCCTATAAGTATTTTAAAGATTATAACGTACCCCATACCCCCACCGCAAAGAAAAAAATATAAAAAATAAAATTAAATAAAAATAATAAAAGTAAATAAATAAAATTGAAAAAAAAAAAATGAAGTAGGAACAAAGTCTGAGAGTGGGTTCAGTTTTGGCTGCATTAAGATTTCCCAGCTGGGCGGGGCCCTAGCTGACACCCAGTTGTGACACCAGTGAATGTGACATTAAATTTGCCGCCTATAATTATGCATTTCTACCAGTCCAGAAAGTTGGATCGCAATAAAAACCCCGCATCACAAGAACGACCTTACATATGCTAATTATACACATTTTTGATTATTATTATTTTTTTTTTCCATGCCCCCTTTTCTCGGCTTTGCGTTTACTGACATCTTATGTAGTGTTTCTTGATTTTAGGTATTTATATAACGTATGATTAAGTACAAGTGAATCTCTGTTAATATAATATCTATTATTGCTATCATCATCATCATGCGATTTGCTTTTTTCCTATGGAATTATTTTGCTGTAAATCATGGGGTGTGTCCAGTATGCATGGCTCTTTTCAGGCGAGTCTCTGAATAATTGATACCCTTTGCTACGTGCTTATTCACGATAGCGAACGGCAACGTGGACAGAACCGTCCCTGCAAGGCGGCAGCTGACAGGATGGCTTCATTGTACATATCTGTCTTTCAGTCAATCTATAAACTTAATAGATTCATATTTTCAGCCACAATATGGTCTCGTCTCTCAGACTTTAAAGGACTCCAAAGGACAAAAATACTCCGCTAATTAATCACAGCTCCCTAACTAAGCTGAGAAACGATGAACGTCTGATTAATTTACACTATTTTTTTATCGTTAATCGAGAGGAACGAAAATTGATTAGATTAGAATAACAGAGCCCTTAGTACACTAGAGGGCGCTTACGTCCAGTGTGTGTGTGTGTGTGTGTGTGTGTGTGTGTGTATACACATATGTATATGCAGTGAAATATATCTTTTTTTATTAGATTGTTAAAACCTGCTTTATATCAGCTTGCAATTCATGTCAAAATAAATCATGCAACACTGTATATGTGTTTTACAAAAATATCTTTATGATTTTTGAGGCTCTCTTTTTTTGGACAATGCATGCATCTGTCTGCATGAGACAGGGACGGAGGAGAGATAGGGAGAACGGCAAGCATTAGTGACCTGGTTTGTTAGTGCTGGCTGGACGCGAGGCTCCCGTTATGGGGAGGTGCATTAATCACAAGCCGCCAGCACTGCATGGCTGCAGAGGATGCAAGGACTTCTGGGCCCTGTCTCACACACCTAGGTGATTCCTCCACACCAGGCCTGATTCTGACACTTATCCAGACTTTGTCTTACATTAGCAAAGTCATCTCAGGTCTGAATAATTAACACAAACGATGATGAAATGTGGGTCGCTGGCAAAACATCAAAGGATGCAGTTGTAATAAGAAACAGGATCAGAATGAGGGAGAACGAAAGGAAGGGGGGGGATCTGAATTTTCCTACAAGTTCCCCAAGGATTGACGCTTCACCGGCGGAGACAGTGGATGTGTTCGTCAAAGGGAACTCCTAATTGATGCTAACTAGAAGTCAGGCTAAAGCAGAAGAAGCCTTTGATAGTTTTAGGCTTCATCAATGCTACATATCTGGTCAGCTGAAATGAAGTGAGGAGGACACCCAGCTTACCGACACCTGTCTAGAGATATAAGCTTCCACCATTAACTTCACTGAATCTGTGAACTGAAAAAATAATCTACATAAGGAATAGGTTACTGTAGGCCACAAGTAAATGAATCGTGATTTTCTTTTTTTTGCCCTGCACAAAATATCCACTGAGGAACAATTATGTGTGTGGTCTAGAATTTATGTAATATATAAAGTCACATACAATAGTTTGGGAACTCCCGGTCAAATTACATATTTAATTAATTTTTTAACTGAAAAGTTGTTAACACTTCCTGCAGGAAACTGTATAAAAAAGCATTTTTGCAAATGTTAATGCAGAGTTATTTCATGAACCTAAAAAAGCATAGACAAAACAAAATGGTAATTGCGGTGTGTGCAAAAGTCTGGACACCCTTCCACTTGTCAAGCGATAGAGCTTTTTAGCAAGGTCTTTGACCCTAATTACCTCATTAGGCCTTAATAGCCTTTTGGAGTTGTCGCCTGTTCAAATTCTGACACTCTAAACTGTGGGCTGTGACACATCAACCATGGGGTTCTCTAAGCATCTGACCGAGGATCTGAAAATAAAGCTAATTGATGCCTACAGAACTGGGGAAGACTGTAAAAAGTTTTGAAAATGCTTCCAGCTTACAATTTCTGCTGTCTGTAAAGTCGTCGAGAAATGGCAGTTAAGGGGAACTGAGCAAGTCAAGGTGAGATGTGGAAGACCAAGAAAACCTTCATGGAGAACTGCTCGTATGCTGGCCAGAAAGGCTAAGCTAAGGTCTCACGTGACTGTGAAGGACCTGTGGAAAGGTTTGGTCCGCACAGAAGTGGTGGTACACCATTGCCTGCACGAACGTGACCTAAATGGAAGCCTTACCTGCGACTTCATCACACGAATCAACATCTTGGGCATGCAGAACAGCAACAAGGCAAGCCAGAGACCTTCTGGGAAAATAAGGCTGTGGGCTGATGAACTAAAAATAGATCTATTTGGCCACAATTGTCAAAGGTTTGTCTGGAGATAAAAGGACCAGCGTTTGATGAATTAAACACCTTGTCACCGTCTAAACTTGAGGATGGATCTATTATGCTTTGGGGTTGTGTATCAGCCAGTGGCACAGAGAGCACTGTACAGGTAGGGGGAGGAATGGACCTCACTGAATATCGGCACATTCTGGATGGCAACGTTGTAAAGTCAGCCTAGACACCGGAGCTGTGAAGGGAATGACTTCTACAGCATGACAATGATCCTAAACATACCTCGAAATCCACCATGAGCTGCTTGAGGAAAAGCAAGCTGAAGGTTTGAAATGGCCTTCACAGCCTCCTGACTTAAACATCATTGAAGATCTGTGGGTAGATCTGGGTAGATCTTAAACATGCTGTAAAGGCAAGATGCCCCTGCAGAGTATCTCAGAATTAGAAGAGTGGGCAAAAGCCCCTACAACCAGAACTGAAAGACTCTCAGCTGGCTACGAAAGGTGTTTACAGGCCAAAGGCAGGGGGCGGCTTTCTAGATGCGGACTGTCAAGGATGTGCAAACAGCTAAACCTACTACAATTACCATTTCATTTTTTCCTATTTTATAAGTTCATGAAATAAAATGGCATTATGCATTATAATTTGCAAAAATACAGTTTTTTTACACAATTTCCTGCAGAAGTTGATTACCAGTTTTCAGTTAAAAACTGAAGTAAATATGTAATTTAGCCAGGGATGCCCAAACTTTTGTAAAATCTATATTTGCCGCCTGTACCACTTCACACAGTACATTGGAATGTTTTTTTTTTTTCCTTTTGAGTTATCCCATCTTGCTCTCCAATATATACTGTATATATAATATATATTCATATATATGTGTATATATAAAAGTTTGTGTGTATCACTCTGAAAATTGAACAGAAATAGGTCACCTAGTTTATGTCTCAACAAAATGGACTGAAGATATCCATAAAATGAGAATACATTATCTTCATGGCTTTACGAGATTAAAATCTTCTCCTGGAAACGTGTTATGCAGCCAGGACACTGTTTGGCTCTCTCTCCCCCCAGCCATACAGTTAGGCCATTAGCACAAAGTGTGTGTGTTTGTTGGGAGGGGGAGCGGTGATGTTAATTAACCTATCCAGCCACCCCTAGCTTTCCTAATTTGGTGCTAAAGTGAAAGCTGTGACAGACAGATGGGTTACCTGTTAATAAGTCTAAGCGGAAGGAGTTATCTGGGTGGAAAAAAACCAAGGCTTGCAGCAACAGGTGCTACATCGCAGAACATAAGGCTTTGTGGGCTGGAGTGATGGGAGCTGTGAGGTCCAGAAATGTTCCTTTCATCTTTACCATGCCCCGGCAGACATCTTTACTGGACACCTGACTGTGCTGATATGAGCGAATGAGGTTCCTGTAAGCCTACCAGTGTGCTGGTGATGGACATTTCATAGAAGAATCACTGTCCACACGGTCCCTCTCCAACTGACCATCTCCTTGCCAAGCGGCTGTGCGCATTTTATTTTGCTTGGGTTCACAACAAAATAATTCATCTTATATTTTGCTACTTTTTTGAGAGTGTGCAGGGTTAGCACGTTGTATGTTTATGATGCGGTTTTAACATTTCATAATAACAATTCTCTGCTAAGCGATTTTCTGCTACCGGAGGTCGTTATAATCTACGTAAGGATTAATTCACTGTTATTTTTTACGTTGTGACTTGAAGTGACTCGCATACTGCCTCTGGACTGTGGGTCATTTATCTTAAGTCTTTATTTAACACCAACATGCCCACTGAAGGTTCCTTATTGTCCAATCACCAGGCAGCCGGTGTTGATTACAGAACAAGACACTTTACTTTTTCATTATTGCCTCGCTGTCGCCGTGGCTGGTATTTTGCATTGCCAAGTAACACATTACTGCAAGTCTTAATACCTCTTAGATTTGCATTGTTTGCTGGATGCTTCTTGCCTTAAGCATATAGTGGAAGGTGTGCAGACTGTCGCTCTGATGCTTTGCAGAAATCGATTTCCTACTGGAGACAACCTTCCTCCCCAGTTCACAGGCTGGCAGACATGAATATATGGTCAAGTACATCTCCGCTACTTGACTCCCAGTGCCGACTGGCATGCAGTCACCTGCTGCTCAAACGCTGTTAAGCAGTTCTGTCTGCATTTAACAAAATTGCATTTCGTGGGGGAATTTGATAAATGGCAGATCTGGGAGTGGCTGTTTAGCCCCACCAGACATCTTCTCAAAACACAAGGCTGAGTGAAAATGAAGCTGGGAATCAATTCACTTTGCAGGGAGAAAAAGTCCTACGGTCTTCCAACAGTCTTAGCCGATAATCCATTTGAGTCGATTTCTCCAGCTACCCTTAAAGACAAACAAAGAACCACAAGACTCACTTTGATTAACTGTGTCATCTAAGATTTGCTGAGTTTACTTCTGCTTCCCATGTTTATGGAGGTCTCTTCAGGATTTCCACCTGCAGTCCCAAAACATTCGGTTAAGCAAATTACTGTTTGATTGTGTGTATGAGTCCGTGCCCTTCGATGGACTTCCATCCCATCCATATGAGTCCGTGCCCTTCGATGGACTTCCATCCCATCCATATGAGTCCGTGCCCTTCGATGGACTTCCATCCCATCCATATTTGTCCGTGCCCTTCGATGGACTTCCATCCCATCCATATGAGTCCGTGCCCTTCGATGGGCTTCCATCCCATCCATATGAGTCCGTGCCCTTCGATGGACTTCCATCCCATTCAGAGTGTTCCAAGCCTTGGTCCCTGTGCTGCCTGGAATAGACTCCCAGCTCAACCCAACCCTGCAGGTGATAACCGGTCATGATAGATGGGTGGATGGACCTTAGAACAATAAAAAGTGCATCATGAATATAAATCACGTGAATTACATCGATTTCTAGAAACTGCACATAGAGGCTGTGATTGACAATGTGCAGGGTTTTAACGATGTGATGTTAACATTACATAAAACCAGTGTAGTTTAGACTAACTTTGGGTTGACTTATTGTAAAAGGAATTTTGAAGCTGGCTTCATATTTTGCTGCAGCAAATATATAACCGATTCATGACATCTTTTTGATGTGCATATTGTCTCCATGATGCTGGCATGCTGAGTTACCCTGCTCTGCACCATGACTGTTAATTATTTTGCATGGACATCAGGAGCTGCTAAATTTAACACATCTGTCGTTGTCTGACCATTATAATGAGATGGAAAATGCTTAAACGTGTATTGTGAACAGCAATAGGCATTGTCGTAAATTAAGATTTGACCATTTCATATGTATCAGTTCTTCAGATCATACACTTTCTGAAACATCATCCGTATTATTATTATTATTATGTTGGCCATCAGAGGTAGCACTATTAAATGAATAAGGCAGTGAACTCCACAGAGCCTAAAGTGTTTGATTTCTGTCATCCTTCGTTTCTGCATCCAGTGTCTGCTGGCATCTGCCCATCAGCTACCTGGGTGCACACAGATGACGATGCCTCTGTAGATGCGGGCACTCAACCCACACTTCAGTTAGTCTCACTGAGTGAATTTCCATTTCTGTGAGAGCCAATGCGGTCTGAACCAAAGTGGCGGACTTAATGACTACTGGCATGTTTGGGGAAAAACTGTGGCAGCCCAGTTTTGTTACAGTACCATTTGTGATGTTGTGTTCTTGGAGTAAATATCGATTTTAGTAATAAAACATGGGAAAAACAGGCTCAGTTCTGTACTTATACTCCACATTACACAGTAACAGTTAAATTTTTATGTAAAATTTCTACATTTTTAAATGTTAGAAAAAAGCTATTGAGTTACCAACTTGAATATCTGATTCCGCTTCTCTTGCACGACATTTCGTCTTGGGAAAACAGCTAAATGTCCCATCCAGCTTTATTTTTTACACAGAATAGTTTCATTTTTGGCATTAGCTTGCAGAATCACATAATTATGTCCCCCCCCAACCCAGGACACACTCAAATGTACACAATATACACCTACAAACACACCTACTGCTCTGGATAGTGTTTCTTAGGTCCAGGAAAGGGCACCAGCATAAAGTAGTGAACCACCCACGGTTATTGATTTCTGCCAAGACAGCCACTCATGTTGTTATATCAAGTCGGCTCTCTGTATAAAGGTCACAGAGTGACCTTCAAGGACAACCGAACCATCTTGTCCTTGTTTCGCTGCCAGACCCAAAGGACTTTGCCATCTTTAGGTCTTTCAAAACTGAGAACATTGGGGATGTTCTGTTGAGCAGATGTACCTCCACTTTTCTTTACTCATCGTGTTGACGTGATTCACGCCAAAGGACAATGATAGCCTTTGTAACTGACCCAAGTCCAAATGAAATGGTACACTGTACAGCAGTTGCTTTGCTTGTTACAATGTGAGTTTGTGGCTGAGGGATTTAGACTGTAACCTCACACTTCTGGAGTTCAGTTCTTGCCCCTTGCTCAATGTGTTTGCAATTTCCATATTCTCCCCATGTATTTTCCATGTTCTCATGTTCTCCACATGTTCTCTCCATATTCTTCCCTTGTTCTCCCGATGTTCTTCCCATGCTTTCCTCATGTTCTCCCCACATTCTTCCCATGTTCTCTCCATATTCTCCTCATGTTCACACAGGTTTCTTCTAAGCATACTCTTAGATATTTCCTACATATATTTTCTCTTTTGACCAAAAGGCATTCAATCATTTGCTTTGTTCAGTCCTGGTTAGTCCTGTTTAATATCTAAGACTAAAATAATATGATTTAAATATAGATGACTGGGGGAGGGACGGCTCAGTACTGAAGCCTCTCACCTCCTCGATTCTGGGGCTTCAAATTTGCCTCTGCTCTGGGTGCATGGAGTCTGCATGTTCTCCCCATGCTTGCCAGTTTTTCTTCAGGTACTCTGGTTCCCCATCCAGGGTTGCCTCTGCCTTGTGCCCTGTGTTGCCTGTTTTAGGCTTCAGGCCCTTTCACGATCATGACTAGGGTGATTGAGTGAGACACACAAACCCAGTAGGTAGCACTGTAGCCTCGCACTTCTGCATTTGGGAGCTTGTTTAACACCCTTAAAATAGAATTCCTTGGGTGTGTGTGTGTATGTGGAGTTTGCATACTTGTCCCATGTTCGTGTTCATTTCCCCTAACAGTCCAAAAACATGTAATTGGGTAAATTATTTGCCCGAAGTATGATCCTAGGTGTGTGCCGTCTGATTGACAGCCACCCTGTCCAGTGTATGTCCTGCCTAGTGACCTGTCTTCCCTGTAATAGGCCCCTGGGTCACTATAAACCTGTATTATTGAAGCGGCTATGAAATTCATATTTACCACAGTCACCAGCCTTTGTATCAAATAGCCAGCTTCTCATTAGACATCAGAACACAGACAGGAATGATCTGTTGCTCGAACTGATGAAGAAGAAACGACATCTGTAAGACTCGCCTCACATCTGGCGGGCAGCAGAAACAGATCCCATCTGGATGTGAGTAGGGAATATGGACTTTATCTGGGTAGACGGGAAACAGGTTTAACACAACGGTGAAGAGGAACAAGGAGAGGCAAAAGGAGAGAAAAGAGAAGAAGGAAGGCTTTGGATTTAGGGATCGAATATAACTGGGTGCAGCACTGGGCATCAGGCTTTGGGTGAGTGTTCTTGGGGTGGGGCTTCTAGTTTTTGGTAATATGATCCTTATCACCTGACTTTTCCCTGCCTAAGGATGACCACACCCACTTCTTTGACTCTGATAAACTAATTAGGATTTGTCAGATATCTGAGCTGGTCACGAGAAATGCCGTGTACTGATTAGCCTCGTTTGGCTGCATTATTGGGAAGCTACAGGATATTTCAGCTTTGAATCCGCCTCTCCTGGTCTGCACATTTGAATATCGCAGAATATTCAGGCAGCAGAATGTTATTAGCAACAATACCTACCAGAGATGTTTTTTTTAAGTGGTACAATTTGAGTGGGTTGGACATTCCAGTTTTATCCCGTATAGTGCATGTTATATACACGATCAAACTCACATGTCCCTAATGCAGATGCAGAGATTGAAAAGACTGTCCCGCATACAGATTAGTTTATAACTGCAGTGCAATTGACTGGCTGGGTGAAATAAGAGTACTTGACATATTAAAGTTTATCAACGGTGCACTAACACTTAACAAGGGAGTGTGCTAGTATGGCGACTATACTCTAGCTTTCCTGTTTACTGTAGCACTGCAGTTCTATGATGTACATTCGGTCGTTTTGATGACAGTAAGTTTGGATGGATGGATGGATGGATGGATGGATGGATATTAAGTCTTTCACTCAGTCAGAAGGGCACTGGAATGATGATGCAATGATTCACCCCCTAATCTGAGAGCAGCATTTCCAGTAACATTTCTTTCACAACACAACAGGATATGACGCTGCATCCTCACCATTCTTTGTCATATCTGCCCCCCGCAGTCACAGAAACCAGGCCTAAATCAAATTATCATCATGTACACCCACAGCAATCGCCGAATTACAGTTATTATCAGTCAAGGAAGGAGATCGTTCCCAACTGCAAGCCATGTGATTTCTGGCACAACGCAAGACCCTACAATTTTCTGCGGTGGGCAAGCAAACATTAAACTAGACCTCGTGCATTACAGACAGGTACTGGGATAGAGGGTAAAATGTGCGATTGCTGTTTCCGACTTAAAGACAGAGAATGCCTTTCACAGGAAGTAAATAGATGTCAAGAGCATTGAGAAATACAGGCCATTTGAATAATCAACACGGAGACATCCCTGCTGACTGGGCGTATGAATCATCTGCTCTAAATTCACAGTCTAGAGCAATTCACTCCAGTGCTGCAGTTTACGATATCACCATAGCATGTGCAAAACATCTGACCTTGCCGGTTCGTGCAACGCGATGCCTTTTCACATAAACTGTTCATGTGCAGCAGAACAAACACAGTTACAACATTCTAATAGTCAGTACTCATATTGAGATTATTGACTGCTAAGTGAAGCACACAGCTTCCACCCTAAACACGACACATGTGGGCGTCTCGGATGCATGCGTGATGGGAAGCAGATGTGTTTACCGGACAAAGGCATTCACCATCATGAGAGAATGGAGAGGGATGCTTCCTTTATCGTGGACCTTGGAATACAAACTCCAGCTCGATGTCTTCTTCTTCCAAGCAGTACTAAAATTGTGGCGAGCTTTTTTTAATTTTCTCCAATTTCCTCAACTTACCGTGTAGCTCAGTAGATTTGGGACCTGTGTATAAAAGGTTGTGGGTTCAAATCCCTTGGCTGGCAGAGTATTCATATAACTGTTGGAGCCTGGAACTCAGCTGATCCAGGGATGCTGGCTAACCCCAAGTTGGCTCTGACCCCAAGTTTGCCTCACTTGTCTGCTGCTTTGGCATGTGCCAAGTAAATAAATTTAAAACACTGAGGATGCCAGAATTCAGCTGAATTCGGGGGAAGAAAGAAATATACTAAAAATTTCAGGATCATAAGAATAAAAAGGTGGGGCGGATGGGTGTGTGAATAGATTTGGCAGACAGAACAATGAATATTCACTAACACAGTGGCTAGACCGGGTGGGGGATTGAAGCCGTTAGCTACAAAAATAGATCAGCCAGGAAATTCATACTTTGTTCGTTGTCTTCATCAAAACACTGCGACCACATAGTTAAAACACAAAGCAAGGCCACACGGCAGACATCTGAATGTTAGTGGAGATGGATTTCAAAATGACTCGTTTTATGCATTTTTTAACCTGCACAGACTCAGTGTTTTGTGGTTATGTAACTGAAACTTGCCCAGCTGTGGTGGATCGCACAAAATTAAGGTTACTGCCCCTCGTGTAAGCCAACAGGAGCTTGAGAGTTTCTGTAGGCCGACTGTTTGACCAGAATGCGGGTGCATATCGGATCGCGCTTCAGAGCCCTCAGCGACGGCACACGGCTGATATCCTGCACCCTCCAGCTTTAAAAACGAGCCCTTTGATTTCCTCCGCTGCAGCGGATGACGCGGTTTCTCATCCGGCCCTGGCTTTCACGGGCTCCCGTTTGTCCAAGTCTGCATCTCAGAGCTGTGACCCTCATTTTAACATCGGTGGGTGAGTGTGACTAGGAAGCCAGCAGTAATGAATCAACAGCAGAGGTTACATCTTTTATGGTCACGGCTGATGATCAGGGTAGGCCCTAGTCCGTCCGTACAGAACACAGTACTTTGGAAGAGGTCGACTGAGTCATTTGTGTTTGAATTTTATGTCAGTCAGAATTACATTGTACATCACCCCTGTACAAAATGTAGCTTTGCTTCACATAGCTGCCTGAAAGAAGTTTTCAGACTGTCTCACGAAACGTAATTTATGATGCTGTTATTTGTATCCAGGTTCCTAAATTTGTTACCATATAATGTTCCTTAGCCAAGACCTGGGTGACTGGCCAACACAAAGAGAGTGGCCATGGTGTACAATACATCAAAAAAGACCGTATTAAATGGACCTCACAATGGATCACAGTCCAGTAATTATTTGCCCACATTAAAGGGCATTGAGGGGCAGGTCGCCTGATTTAGGTCATTTTTCTTTCACCTCAGGAGGTTGAGTTTCACCTTTGCCATAACCTTCTGTGAAGTATCTGCACAGGATGGTCAAATAGATCCAGCACAGATGTGAGTGTGAGCACAGCGTATGTGATGGCCCTTATCTAAATACCAAATCAGTGAAATGATTACAGTCAACCTTCCGAAATATTGTGTCACGGTCAAAAGTCCGAACGCGGAGACCTCGATTGTGTCACCCAATTAACCAAGCGACACACACTGGCAACCCACTGCCACCAACTGCCACTGTTGACATAGAAACATGTTCACAAACAGGGTAGATAATTCAGTCCAATAGTTTCTCGGCATTTTGGTCCCGATAGCTTCATCACCAAAAAAAAAAAAAAAACAGTTTGATATAATACCTCCCTTTCTGTGATGAAAGATTACGGATTCCCATTACAATCAAAGATTCCTCAAGTGATGTGAATTTAAAATAGAAAGTAAGTGTTTCTCTTATAATCCATTCAGCAAACTAAACGAAGAACTTAAGTTATCGACTGAGAGACTGGCAGAGGTATTAGGCAAACATCTCTAATCTGTCACTCTCTCTGCTGTGGAGATGGGGTTTATCCCTTACAGACTTTCAATCTGAAACGTCCAACAGCAGTTGAAAATATCATGCGCAGGGTATGGAAATTGCTCAACAGAGACTGTTTTCTCTGTGGAACACTGAGAAAGACTTTTGATCAAACAAAACAGAAGCCTGTCTTTATAGTGTCAGGGGTGCTTAAGATTTGTCGGTGTCCAAGGTGATTAAGATTTAGGGGTGTATGGAGTGGTTAAGATTTGGTGGTGTCAGCGGAGGTTGAGATTTGGTGGTGTCTGGGGTGAATAAGATTTGACGAAGTCAGAGGTGGTTAAGATTTTTTGGGTTGTCTGAGGTGGATAAGATTTCGGGGTGTTTGGGGTGGCTAAGATTTGGTGGTGTTTGAGGTGATTAAGACTTAAGTTTGCCTGTGCAGCAACTTTATTAGTAATAGACTGGTGTAATGAAATTAGAGTATTGTTTAGTGAAGAGAATTTCTATTCATTTTGTTCATACACATTTGTACACCTTGGTGTTATTAATACAACATCAGAGTTGGTAGTTAGAGTTGTTTTCCTGGGACTTGGCATTGTTATGTTCAGCTGCATTAGCAGCGTGTTAAGGGTACCTCCTTTAGCATCTGAAACCACAGGTCACTGAGGCTTACAAGCTGTGATTTGGAAAGCTGTTTATCACTGTACTCTGACAGGAAGCTCGTGCGTCACTTTGCACTGCCTCGTGTTGTCCTATTAGGCCTGATTAAATGCTGGAGCGATTCAGGGAATGGCACTCGTGGCCGACATGGAAGTGGTTTGCCTCTCGCATTAATCTCACATACATGGGTCTTAAATGAGCTGCCATTTAGTGTTGCTCACCTGCTGAGTCATATATTGTGGTTTAATGGGGACTGAGCATTCAAAGATTTTATTAAAGACCTGGAGCAGGAAAATGCCATTTTGGATGCCCCAGTAACAACAGCCATCAATCGTTTCACAGAATTTTGCCATGATTCTGAGTTAACGTGTAAACACGTCATATTAGCATCAGATTCAGCAGTAAGGTACATTCAAAGAGAGTAACGTGTTTGCTCAGAAGGTTACATGAAAGTCCATCGGATTTACACATACACCTTGCAGTAGATTACATAGACTCCATCTGATTATCATGAACAGGGAAGAGAGAAAACAGATTCTCTTATAAATTTGTGGGTAGAGGACAGAAAAGTTTAAGTTGACATGTAGTCGCAGAATTTTTGCTTGTTGCCTGCACCATAACTGCACATGAAATCATGGCTAAAACACAGACCACATGTAAATCTTTTACAAGCTTTTTCTCTGTATCACACAACAATGTCATTGAAGGTTTCACATTACTGTATGTGTTTAAACACGTCTCCAACTTTCAGTAATTTCCCGACACAGACAAGTAGTAACGTTCAGATATCACTATTAAAAAAAAACTAAAAATGTGACTTGAGATATTTGAACAAAAAGGAATTGGATAATCTTTAAACATTTCAAGAAATCCCTAACATTTAGACATCTTGTGTAATTTGCATAATTTAATTGCATTAGCCATACTTACTCCAGATATTTGCACATCGATAAACCAGTGGGAGGCAAAAGAGAGAGTATCTCAGTCATACATTCATTACTGAACGAACAGAACGATGAATCACTCATTGAACAAACGAGTCATTCATTAACTGAACTGAATGAATGACTTGATGGGTCACTCATTGAACAAACAGAAATTAATTAATAGATCATGAACAACACCAGTCTAATACACACAACTACTTTCCAGACATCTCAATACTTAGACAGTCTATATTAGCGGTGTCATAGCCAGAAAGAGGTTGTACCTTTTACATCTCTTACCCAAACCTCAGCCCAAGATCAGACTGACCTTATGCCAGTATGCAGTATAAACCTAATGAATTGTTATTTATTGACCTTATGTTCAGCTTCCAAAGCCTACGACTCCATCACTAGGTTCAAACTGAAATATGCTTTTTATGGTGGCCAGACAAATGGAGAAATGAATGTCCTTCGGTGAGTTTATAGATAGACACCTGTTAATTTTGCAGTTGGTAGTGTGGAGCTCGGTAATGACTTATTTTCTGTGTGGTACACTGTTTCCGCTCACCCCCTCTAATTCATATCGTGGACCTATTGCTGAATATTTGCTAACATGTGCAGGTAAACTGGTGAATACTCACTCATTTACGGTTGCCCAAAGAACAGAAAACGTTTATGTATTGACATCTAAATACCAAAATCCTTCATTATGCCTAAACTTATAATATACTAAAAGTAAGGAGAGTGGAAACACACACACACACGACTGCAGTTGCTTGTGTTATGTTTAATTTTCTAATACACATGTATTTTTGAAGCGATTTGCTGCTTTGTTTTGTTTCTCGTTTAATTACGAGTATGAGTGCGGAACGTAATCCCGCCGATCGCCTGGCGCTTTTGTGGTCGTCCTTCACTGCCTCTCCTCCCGCAGTGGGACACCTGGCTTAGGCTGGCTGACTGAGGGACGGACGCAGGTGAAGTGCTCTGGTGTTCGGGAGCGGACGACCTTCGCGTCTCACACTGGTCAAGCGCCACTTTGCATCCGTGCATGCTGGGTAATTCCCTTGCTGCATTAACAGAGGAAAGCAAATCGGGAAATAGCAAACTTGGATAAAGTAACCGTTGTGTGCTGAAAGTGTACAATATGGCGTGCAGGTATCGTGGCACCACACCTGCAAGGTTATGGGTTTGATTCCCACTCATCTTTGTGCGGGAAGTTTGCATTTTCTCCCCTTGTTAGTATGCACTCCATCCCCTTGTGAGTACTCTATTTCTATCTAAATTATGCGGTTAGAGGAATTAATTTTTCTAAATCGTCTATGGTGAGTATAAATGAGTGCACAGAGCAGCATGCCTTCATATCCCCTGCTTTGCTAAGCTTCCTGGGATAGACTGCAGACTTACGTTAACCCTGCACTGGATAATCAGTTGGAAATGTGATGGATGGATGGATGGATGGATGGATGGATGGATGGATGGATGGGTTTTCTGCAATATTCTCTAGGTAAGAGAAGTATGCTAGAATTAATTTGAGAAAATAATACATTTTGTTAAATTACCTGCATTTTTTATTTCTTAACAAACACCAGATGTTTACAGATCCCATTTGCATGTGAGCTGTGACGTTATGTTGTTTTAACAAAGTGCATTTAACATGTAGGAGCCTTGGTCTCCAACTGCAGTATTCCTTGCTTGTCAACCAACTAATTTGTTCCACTGAAGGAGGACTTGTTTGTTTACACAACGGGTTTATCTATCAGATGCTTTCTTTGTCAGCTGTTATGTTGCTTCCTTGTTAAATTGTAATTATCTGACCTGCCTTATTAAGAAAACACAGCGTGGGTCCAATTAATATCAATTCGTCGTTCGTTATTATACGTAAAAACAGTAAAATCGTCCCTTAAAGGAACCTCTTTGTTAGTCAAAAGGGGGTGTAAATGCTTCACATGAGAAGCATTGGGTGATGTTGTGGTGGTCCTCACACTAGCTGCCATTCCAGGAAGCTCCTGTGCGAACGGCTGATCGGTTGTTCTGCCTCTGCCAAGGCCTGTCCTTGTAATTAAAGGAAACGACGAGGCCATGAGGGTAATGGCTGGGAATGCTGTCGGTTTCGGCATGCTCCTCCTCAAGTGTCTTCTCGGATTATACCTTCAGAAGGGCTGGCTGTACAGGGCAGCCCTGGACAAACTTCACCTAATATTTTTCCCCCACCTATTCCATGAGCTGAGAACTGAGAAGTGCACTGACGGAGTTACTGCAGTAGTGACAAGGCTTGGCACATGGATGGCGCTGAAGCGGGCAGAGTGCCATTTGCTGAAAGGTGCAACTGAAACTTCCTGTGAGTTCAGCAGGGGAACTGGAACCCACAACCAGCTGGGTGAATAAGAGCAGTTTTCACGCATTTCACAGTTCGAACCCAGGATAACATTCGCACTGGTCATGCAGACTGCACTGGCTGGGTTACACATCGTGCCCCTATTATATTTCAGAAGGAGATAATGGATGATGAAGGTCATAGTCCATGAAGAGGGCACTAAATTATTAATATTTCTGAGAGGCCTTCAGCTCAAAATGTACATGATCATCACTTAAGGAACAATATGAGGTACTTTAAATGGCAGAGATTGGTGAGCTGTGATGGAAGAAATTAGGCTTCAAAAGTCATGCTGGGTGGGATTAAACTGACCTGCAAGTCATGGTTTACTCATTTTATATTTTTTAATTTGTGGTTTCCCATTTGGTTAAACCAGTTAGAGATTTGGTTAAGAGTGCAGAGTAATGTCACCCACAGGCCAAAGTACAGGAGAGTTTTACCAATTAGCAGAATCCTAGGAAACCAGCCAGTTCATCTTCTGACCAATTATCCAGTCCAGGGCCACAGAAAGCATGAAGCACAAATCAGGGAACGCCCAGAATGAGATGACGGCCAATCACAACGCACATATAATCCCATGCAATGGGCTATTTAGACACGTCGATTCACATGATTACATGTCTTTTTGGCTACAAGAGAAAACCGGAGCAACTGGAAGAAACATACAGGAGAATATGCAATCTTCACACACAGACCGAGGCACACAGCATGGGATGTGAACCCTAACCATAGAGACAAGAGACAACAGTACAAATAACTGAAAGACACAGATATCCAAATAATTACTTTAATGCAATAGTTAAGTGCCACAGTTGTGCAAAAATCTCCATAATTCATTTGGAATCGTAGCGTTAGGGTCAAGAACATCAAGGTTCTCTCACTGCAGAACCGTACAAGGGAGAACATTTCCAGTGTTCTTCTTCAGGTTGCACATTTCTCTACCTCTTTCATTCATTCATTGCTTCAGGACAATGGACAATTATACCATAAAATGTCATACACCTGCAAAAGTACACATTTATGCTTTAATTGCTGTCTTCTAGAAATGCTGAGGCTGGGCCCACAATTAAAAGCTAGACTGATTACAGAGTGTGGAGAGGTATACAAGATGTTATGTCCATGCATTTTAATGAATAAAATAAATAGGTAAGTTAGGTTGAGGGATGCACCAGCGGACCTTAAGACAGACCGAGAGGTAGCTGATGGTACAGAGTGTCTGTAATGAGGTCTGGATGTTTCTCGGATAAACACGGTGAAGGTCAGAAGACTGACAGCCTCCGCACCCACACACGCACTACCGCCCACACTGTCTTACAGGAGCCTTCATCCTTCTGCCGTGCCACACGAGGAAAAAAGCAGATAAACACAGATATTCCTGCAATGACAGGACGATGAATCTTCATAAGTCTGTCTGTTTCTCTCTGTAGATATTATAGCCCTCGTCAGAGGGCTGTGGAGCACAAAAGTGTCTGCCTATTGTTCATATGCCAAAATCCAAATTCAAAAACCGGTAGTAATTTGCCTATATATTCTCAAAATCGAGCGAAGTGGAACAAACAACACAATTGGCACACGTCAGTTCCTATCTGTCCATCCATCCATCCATCCATCCATCCATCTTTCTGCTTATCCTGGTCAGGTTTACAAGACTTATCAATATCCTGTGAAAAAAAGCACACAGTTCAGTGGTGAAATTATACTCAGGATACAGGAGCAAATTTATGGGGCAAATCATGTTTCCCTCTAAAAACAGAATTATTTATATAAACTCAACTGAAAGGCTGCATTTAATTGACAAGCAGATTTTGTCTTACTACAGATTACTGCTGACGTAGATGACAACTGTTAATCCATCTGGATGGAAAAACTGACGATAGTGAGAATAGCACACTGACAAAATCTGCTCATGTAAAATATTCTTAGCAGTCGGAAAAGACGTTTTCTGCTTGGCCCTGGTGTCAGTGGGATTATCATGACCACTAGGGGGCAGACTTCAGCTTTTCTTAACTATAACTCCAGTTGGAATGTCGGAAAAAAAATCATGGAAGCTTAGGTGGCTCCAGAATTGTTTGACTATTGAATAAACAGTTGTGTATCTGGTCACATGCATGTGTTTAGTAGCCCTTCTGTATTAATTTGAATTTATAAGTTATGTCTGACTGCTAAAATGTGAGTCATTGCATTTGGGCCCCTGTCCCGCCGTTGTATTTCTACTAGTGCTCTCCTCCTGGTCTATATATATATATATATGCATTTTCATGTCAGCTCAGGCTTTGTTGACATTCACAGGTGACGGTTCTTTTACTGAGCCAGTGTCGCCTCCACAGATGGTATACTGTTCTTCAGTGTCCCCTCCCCTCCCCTTCCTTGGCAGGGACACTTGGTGGCAGTGGTTCAGCCATGTGGCTTCGCAGAGCTAATGAGCAGACTGCAACAGCGATGCGTCCAATGGCCAGGGGTGAAAATTGCGTCAGCTGGCCGCCGGTGTTACCCCGTGGCCCGGCCGTGGAGCCTTGGAGAGGGTTACTATTTCACAGCTGTCGATACGCTCTGTGACTGGGACTGATTGGAGCCAATTAGTTACCTATCATTAAACGTGACCTGCTTCAAAAAAAGCTACCGAAACAGAATCAGGTGTCAGACGTCACAGGTTAGAACAGCATGACAATCAGAAGATTATGTGGCAATTGGAAAGCCAAACCTGTTTAAGAACAGTTCGTGGATGGACCAAATGATTCGATTTTTAATTAATGCTGAGGATTATTATATACTCATAGTAGTTTTATGGTATAATACTGTATAAACAGATTGTAGACATGTAGGCAGTCTGTCTATCAACAAACCCCGGGAGGTAGAGAGAAACCCAGAGACTGACAGGACTTATGCAATGCAGTTCATTTATTAATGAACTGATAGGAGAAACAATGGATATAAAGAAAAAGCAAAAAAACATACTGCCTAAGAAGGTATGATGCTTCAGGTCCAGAAAAAGAGGCCCGAGTAAGGGAGCAGCTCCTATTGTAAGGTGTTGTGATGCGTTTTAAACCATACGCACGTGCAACAGATCAGGACGAGCTCTGGCTTCTGAAAGGTCAGCCCTCATTTATCTGCCCTGGCTCATTGAGTGCGTAGCCCCTCTGCACACACAGGCCCATTTTGCTAAACAGATCGGATGATGGCCGATACTGCTGCCCTTTATAAGGATGTAAAATATTATCAACGGGAGCCTGAGTTCAGGCGGGTTGTGGAGGTGGGGTTAAACACTCTTCCAAGCGGCTTCGTGTGGCCCTCGATCTGATTTGCAAGCTGCGCACTGGACCCTGATGTGGGAGAATCCCCGTTAAAAGTTAAAATATTAATCTGTGGCTCTGGACAGACCAGTTTTCTTGACGTAAGCACCTTGCAGGCTCTTCCGTAACAGAAATGTGTCAAACCTAACTCTGGCATGGTGCGTCAGTCACAAAATGGTGGATTATCTAGTACCGTGAGGTTGATTGTAGGCCCGCTATGGCAAAAAAAAGGGAAAATGAACATCTGATGGCTCTACAGTTCTGTTCACACTTTGATATCCAGACTAGCAGGTTGATTATTTTTAATTACCTTGTTTTTATTTATTTATTTATTATTTTTTTACCATTCAGCTCATTTAGCTCGCAGTGACCTTTGACCTTGGAGACCGTAGGTGAGAAGGCAGCAACCTGGAGGTCATCCATTCCTTATTTTCATTGCAAACCTGTGAAATAATTTGATTTGCATACATGACGAAGTCCATGAATATCTAAAAAATAACTGCTGACAGAAATCACAAATAAAAATCGCAAATAAGCAGCTTTCCCAGTTGTGGGGTGATGCAATGATGTGATCATTAATAGAACATGAGATCAATGGATTGGAGTGATGTGATCGGCTACTTTGAGCTTATATTGGGGTAAAGTACCATGGTACCATGTCGTCATCTTTTAATTTTACACGGGTTTCACGTTTTTATTGCTTTAGAACATTGCATCAGCAATAGCTTTTTGAAAGCCTGTCAATATTTCAAGGGGAGTGAACAGAATGTGCCCTGTGAGGAATCAGCAAGGATCTGTGTGGCAGTAGATTTCCAGAGAGAGCTGCATAGCACACTGAAATATCCACACGCCACCCCCAGCTGCATTCTGCAAAAGTTAAGTGGGAATGCCACAGGGAGGATGTCTCAAGGCAGAGAGGAAGGGGGACGGGGGATGCCTTTCCTCAACCCCTGTCCTTGCATTCCTGCCA
This sequence comes from Gymnarchus niloticus, assembly GCA_009936485.2. Taxonomy (NCBI): domain Eukaryota; kingdom Metazoa; phylum Chordata; class Actinopteri; order Osteoglossiformes; family Gymnarchidae; genus Gymnarchus; species Gymnarchus niloticus. Next base: position 23,380,383 of record JAACJT020000034.1, read on the forward strand.
CAATGGAGGCCACACCCCTCCCACCAGTCACATGATTCAAGTAGTTGCAGATTGCATCAATTTACATGTCACCAGTGTGCCATAGAAGCTTGTGGTCAAAAACGGACAATGATGTTTTTATTAAATCTCTTCCAGGACAGTCTGTTTCTATCATACAGATAAGGTGCATCCATGTTTTTTTTTCCCTCCCCAATACTCATCCTCACCTGCGAAATTCCCGTCCGACTTTGGGACCCGGAGAACAGGCCTGCAGATCAGCAAGAGTCAATCAGTCACTTCGCCTGCTGAAAAACCTTGCCTAAATTTAAAGGGAATATTAATATGACATTTTCTTTTGATCTGTGTGCTCTTTATGAATTATTTGAAACCAAAGAAGGGACTGCATTGCAGCTGTCTGAAAAATTAATAAGTGTTTTTAATGAGACACTGCTTTGTCAGGGGAAATAAGCATTCTTGTAAAAAAAAAAGAAACATTTCATTCTATTATATGTTATCTGACTGTTTTCTGAAGTTGAATTAATGGGTAGCTTCTGTACATGCTTCCTATGCACGGATCAACTCCAAATTTAGGAATGCATTAGCTATCTGTAAAAATAATAGACTGCGCTAGATAAGTCTAATAACGTCGGACAGATGTGAAGCTACCCTCCTTTGTAACCGGTCTGCAGGAATTTATATGGGATTTTTCAGTACAGATCTTTAGCGATCACTCACCAGTGCCATTCAAAGGGATTTGAATGGAACAGGGAAGAGCAGACATTTGGACATTAACATGTGGATATAACTGCAGGGATGCACATACAGCTTTTGAAATTTAAACTGGAAGCTGTCACAATTAACACATTAAATAGCATATAAAAAGGCATTTTAGACATTTAAAAATCAGTCAAAAAATTAAATGAACAATAACTTTCTTGCACAAGAGTGTTGTGGTAACCATGTACACACACACTTACTCAAGAGAAAAAAACCAAAGAAACCTAACAATTTTACTTTCCTGAGAACGAAATCGGCATTTATAATTGATCCATCTATAAAAAGAGATGATTTTAAGGGAAATGGTCTGCTGAAAGATGTTTTCTTGCATTTTCTGCTTAATTAAGTCAGACTTCTTAGGGTTTCTCAGTCCACTCTCGTTTGCCGATGGTTTGCAATGTAAAACAGTGTCCACGCTTCTGAAGTGCTGTGAATTACCATGTTCTTATTTTTAAAAGGGAGCTCATTCCGTCACTCCCAAACTTCTGTTTGTTTTTGTGTGTGTGTGTGTGGTTTTGCATTCATTAGACTGCAAAAAACTACAGTATATGAATGAAAGATTTTGAATCTGGAATCATGGAATATTTGAGCCATTTATAACATATTGAGGAAAACCAACATACAGGACTACGCTACACACAGCCCAAATATATTAAATATAATGTAGGGCAGAAGTCTATGATTAACATATAAGAATATTCTGAAACTTATACACAGCCCCGTTGTATGTTTTTGTCAAAAACGGGCCTCAGTATTAAACATGAATGTGTCAGTATTTTACAAACGGGGTAGATTTTGTATTTAACATATGGAGAAAGACTGTTTAACATACAGGAGTACTATGTATTTAATACACAATTGTTCTACTAATAATTTAATTTTACTGTCAAACAACTCACATGATATATGTCGTATGTGCTATTCCCCCTATGTTTACGGTTTCCCAGGAATTCCCACGTACGGTTCTACCACACAATGGCATTGTCATCTGCGTCTCGAGTGGCCATTAATGGCCTTACAGTGACCTCTTTGCTTTTTCCAAGAAAATTCAGTCATTCTAAGTGTCACGCTGGCAGCTGTGAAAATCTGGCAGATTTATTTGTCCAGATGACTGGACTGTGCTGGCATCTTTATGGGCACAAATCAACAGACAAACAGGGTTAAAATAAACGCAGTACATTGATTAGCCCTTTTATGATGTGGTATCATTTAGTAGATGGCAAAAATGAATATTTGTTAATGCCACAGGTTTCAACAACTAGGAAGTGTTCCAGATGGTGGAATAGCAAAGTTTTTTATAAGAGGATCCTTTCCTTCAAAGAAAAAAAAACTAGTAATCCTAATGACATTAGCTGACAGCAAATCTGTGGGAAAAAAAAATGAAATACATATTACAGAAAATGAAATGACAATTAAACAGTAGTCTGTGTGCAAACCAAGTGGAGGTGACCATTGTGTGTGACAGAAAGGAGAGCAGGATTTAATTAGGCAGATGATCTGTCAGACAGGTGGGGGTGGACACAGACGGTGTGAGGAAGCCACACTGCATTGTCAAGTCTGTAAATCTGTCTCTACAGCATAGGTGTGCATTTGTTTCCACAGGAAGTGTCAGAGGCCACAAGCACAGTGGCGAGGTTCTTTCAGAAGTTGAAATGGTTCGATATAAGATGAACCCCACCTTCGCAAAATCATCCAGTTCAGCTCCTCCTATCTGTAAGCTAAGATGTTGCATATCAGGTGCTGTGTTCTGGGGGTATAACCCAATAAGATGAGCTGTAACTGTTTCGCAAAGCCAATGAACTCTGTAACAACAAATAATGTCAATGGCTAATATGTCCAGTTCACATATTTCAGTTTAGAGATCTGCTGTTTTCTGCTTGCTGTTTCTGGAATGCTATCTCAGCTCTCTCATCCTCTCATAGAGAAAAAGAATCATCTGGTGATTTTCTGTTAGATATTTTCATTTTATTTTTTCTTTTGTGGTATTCATGAGGGCTATCATGAAGGGCTCATCATGTGAAGGACAGACAGGCTGTGAGCCC
>JAACJT020000034.1:23391221-23402684 GCA_009936485.2 Gymnarchus niloticus
GGATGGATGGATGGATGGATGGATGGATGGATGGATGGATGGATGGATGGATGGATGGATGGATGGATGGATGGATATAAACTGTTTTACTTTTAAATGCCCGCCAAGATGAAGGCCATTCCATTGGACACAGACAATTAGAACAATGGCATAAAGACAATGAGACGGAACAGAAGAAATCTAGGTCTTGGTTTTACATGGAGGTAATGAGGATTCTCTGGCTTTTTGCAGGGTTATGCTGTGGAACTGGGCTGAAACAAGGAGTGAAACTCAGAACATGAAGAAAGATAGCAAACTGGTGCCCAAAGAACAAGAGACTGAGGATGCAGACTGGGATGCCGAGAACATAAAGGAAGATGGCACACAGATGCCCAAAGAACAAGAGACTGAGGATGCAGACTGGGATGCCGAGAACATAAAGGAAGATGGCACACAGATGCCCAAAGAACAAGAGACTGAGGATGCAGACAGGGATGCCGAGAACATAAAGGAAGATGGCACACAGGTGCCCAAAGCACAGGAGACTGAGTAGTTTATATTGGCTACTATAAACTTGTAGACATTTAACTTTAGCAAACCTGTTGCATTTAAGGACACACATTCTGTTTATCATATGTGTTCTCATGCCTCTGCTCGTTCCATCATCAGGAGAAATATGACCCAGCTCAACTAACCCTAATCCTCTATGTAGTTTTCAAATGCTGAGTGGCCAATCAGCTTCATGACTGAATGGTTTACATACCGATCATGCAACTCTGTTACATGGTAGCGTTTATTTTAATTGCCTCAGAAGAGAGGTTAGTATGCAAATGGAAGAGAACGAGATGTCACAGCAGGAAAAATACCCACTTACACCTTTTGCTTGTTTCTTACGCAACTTTATAAATTAATAGGTGGTTGCTTGCAACATACCAAAAGTAATTATTGCTTTTAATTATCCTGGTGTATCACATGTGAGGCATTGCACCATAGACTATCAATTCAGAGCAACACAGGAGGACTGGAGAGAATGAATATTAGGAACCAGGCTTTGCTGTTGCAGAAGGGAACAAAATTCATCTCATCTATCAATAAACCAGCTGCTTAGCATAAATTCACACATTGGGGGCTCAAAGGAATGGATTTAGTAGCGAGAAACCTACGTTTACCCCCAGAGAACTTATAATAATGCACAGAAAGCAAAACCAACATTTGGACCAAAGATGAGATCTAGAGGGGAATAAAAGCTTGGATGCTAACCCCCAGTCACATGAGCAAAAACTTCAAGAATCACACAAAGTGTCACTTTGATGTCAGTTGTAAAGGAATGTAAGCGATGGCTGTTCGTGGGAATTCTCTCCGTCACGCTGTCAGGAGTGGAGAACGTCGGCATTGAGCGAAGCATCGAAACTGGTCTGCGTGTAGTGTGGAGATAGAAGCTGAAGAACAAGTGGGCAGCACAGGTGAAGATCTTCAGACCAGATGACTGTAGATAGTCTTCACATGACACTGTGGCTGTACTGCCTTTTCAGGACCTTCAGAGGTGTTTTCAAGGTCATTTATGCTCCAACTGTTATTGCAATGTGTCACCCCCCTATCATACTTCTGTTTAGTGTTCCCTGATTTTCCATCAGCCCTGGAATCCTATGAGGAAACTGGGAACATTTGGGAAGGAAGGAATAGGTGCTCTCAACATGAAAATAATTACTGTTCTGCTGAAGAGGAACTTGCACACTCCATTATGAATTGGTGACAGTGCATGCTGGACACAGTCATTCCGTGTATACCCACATTTGTAACAGAGTGTGGTAAACTGCACAGCGAGCCCCAGAGGACCAGCGGGAAAGCATCCTGACATATGTAGCGACTGCGGACTGTGTGACGGACAGGTCACAACTGTAGAGCTCTTGAGTTCCCGCATGTCAGCCATGGCAGGATGGTCAGTCATGACCTTGCTGCACAAAGGAAGGGAAGCACAGACCCTTGGGTCCCCTAGCTGTCCCTAGGAGGATTACTTGGTTATTTCACAATCCTCAATTCAATTCAACTCAACTTCACAGTCTTGACTCAGGGTTTGCAGTCAGTTTCCTGAAATCTTCGTCACATTTGGTGAAGGCAAAGCTTGGAGTCAATATATGGTCTACAGTTAACCTTGGACTAACTCCCAAATGGTTCATGAAGGAAATGAGCTTCATTTGATATCAAATTTAAGGAATTAATGGATCAAATTAAAAATTAAAAATATACTCTTAAACTTAAGACACTTTTAAGAAAATAACAAATGTTGCATATGAATTATCGTAACCTTTTAATCAAAGAAATTCCTGTTTCATTTTGGTACATTTGTCACATTAATTAGCTATCAAACAAAATTAAAAAGATCTAGTTAATAACCTGCAACTATTGTCTTTTCAGTGGTACGCATGCATTTTTTTCCTTCTTGTCATCAGAAATTAGCATCTGCTTCATTAGGTCTTAATAATTAAGCTCTAAAAGAAATCAATTAAAATCTTCCCCTTTAGTTGCCTTCTTTACTGAGAGAGAGAAAGAGCGAGAGATAAACAGGGCCTGCAGGACTGGGGAGATTTTTGCATAATTCCTTCTCCGTGTCTCACAAGAAGCATAAGATCATTTTAATCTGGTCTGCCTGTGTTTCTGTCTGTCTGAACTGAACACACAGCAAACATCTATCGTATCACTACCCAAGGCTGTTGGTCTACCACAGCCCTGCAATAGACTCGTGGTAAACTGGATGGTTAGATGCCATCGGGAAAAGCGAATATTGCTGCTCCCATTGTCACCATCAGAGGTTATTATTAACCATCCAAGATTCCATTTGCTGTAAATTCCCTGTGCCAGTTCAGGAAATTCCACAACAGCCTCTGGAATGTTCTGGACCGTTTCCGGTCTGTCAGGCAAATCAAATTCCATCAGCAGACTTGTTAATAGCATTCTGAGGAGGAGTATCCTTCAGTTAATTTCTCTTACTACAGCCCAACAATCTTAATACGGTACAACAGGAAAAGAAGGTCATATATTGGTTAAGAACATGGAGTCAAGGCAACATTCCACACTTTATGCGGGAGTGTATCATGATGACACTGAGACTCAAAGAGTCTGGTGTAATATCCATCTGTACAAACGCAAAAATATCGTTGAAATTCTTCTGTCTTCTCTGGTTTATAGACGACCAAGCTATTTCACCACACAGCCTACACACACAAAGGAACAACGACAATGAACATGAAAATCCTATTCCCCTTTTTCTTTTAAAAATGGATTCATAAATGTAAGCCACCCACATTAGCAACATGCAAGGATTGCGTTCGATAACTGATGTAAATCTAGCGTAAAAGAGGAGAATTGTGGGTACATTGTATCTATGTGGAGTCTCTTTGTGCTGGGGACTTTGTGACGGTTATTTTGAAATTATTTTGGAAGACTGGGTAATTACTTACAGACTGAATGTAAAACTTGTTCCGTGTTTCTACGATCTCTAAGGAAACATAATGAACCTCACTGCTCACAACTTCCGATAAAAACAGGCAATCTTTATTGCTCACTTTTCTTTGTAAGAATGATCGTTCTTCTTTTTGTTATAGATAAATAACAGCATCTGGGGATCTGGCAGTCCTCACTCTGTCTTTCCAACCCGACAAGGTAGGAGACAGTAACAGACATATCTGCAACGCGGGGGCACTTTCATGAACAAAACCTTCCAACAGAAAATTAAATTTGGACTCGCTTCACTAGAACTCCCCTCCGAACCTCCACTTGCCTCAAGCGTTGGATTTTCCTGGAACCCAACCTTCTCCATAGCAATGAGTCCGAGGAGCAAACCCACCTTCAGCTGTGGGGTCCAACCACGAGGACCCCAATTTGTACACGCCGCAGTCAAGATTTCCAGCACTTCAAATCCAAGTGTCAGTAGAATAGGCTTCTATCCCACTGACATGCACGTTGCAAGAGAGAATGGAAGACGTCTCTTCTATGTCTCGGCGAATCGGCCATCTCCATCCTGAACATAAATAAACAGCAGATCAAACCTGTTTCCCCAGAGACCATGGCAGGGAACATGTGCTTTTGTGCTTGTATCTGAAATGTTTCTGAGATACTCTGTGTAGGCCTACTCATAGATGGTATTTGTTAACTAAGGGAAGCCAGTTTTGCCTCATCCAAGTATCGAGTACGTGTGCAATTTATGACACCCAGCACTCAATATCTATTTCTGTCAGTCACTTTGTCTTTCTGCAGTCATTCAAATTCAATATCTTCAAAGTAATATGCTCATTAATTTTCTATTTATCTTCTATATTCTTATTTTATGTTTTTTCTTTTGTATTTCTATTACCTGTTTGTTTATATTTTGTGCAATATTTGTCTGTGCAGTTATTACCTGAGCCTCATGACAAAAACTGCAACATACTGCTGTGTCTGTCATACTGTTCACATGATAAATAAATTATGTTGGCTATTTAAACTTTGTCTACCAAGTTGCTCTGTTTGCTGTATAGTAGTTTGATTGCTACCTTCTTTACATTATTAATTTCATCTATTATCTTGCTGTGCTGTTTCATTTTGAGTGATTCGACATCTTCCATTTTTTGCCCTTTAATTATTATTTAATCCAGCATTCTAGCTGTGTTGTCCTAGTGTGGGTAAACAAAGGCTTTGAGGTTCTTTCAAGATCTTGGATATTCAAACAGCTTTAAGTGACTGTTGAATTTAACTTCTACAGACTCGGTTTATCGCTTTTTTAAATAATTCTAAGTGATTGCCCGTCCTCTAGTTCATTCTTATTGTTACGGTGAAATTCCACAGATAGATGGATGTTTAGTTTTTAATGTAAATGTAAACTTCTCCTCTACCTTCAGCTTTTTCAACAGCACCACAGCGGTGGGCATTTGCATGCCTCCCCCAGCCGTAAATGTGTGTAGTCTGTATGTTATCCCTGGTTCTCTGTAGATTTCCTCTTGCGGTTTTAAAAAAAAGCTGTTAATTGCTGTTTCTAAACTGCAGGTTCCATCTCACCCATGGGGTTCCCTGCCTCCTGCCCAGCCTCACCACAAACCTGTACTGGATGAATCAGATATCGCAGACATATGGAAGGAATATTATAATTTTATAAGGATAACCAATGAGAATGAAGTTAAATAACTGATTGGCACAACAAAATCCTAACTGCTGTGAGCCGTAAAGCATTTTTGTCTCAGGACAGACACGTCTACTTTTGACAAAGGACATCAAATCTTGGTTGTGTTTTACTGGGTCTCTCCATTAATCTTTTGACTGATAGCATAATTTGCACTGCGGGGCAAGTATTACATCGCAATTAAGACTCACACGCTCAGCACCGATACCCAGGGAGTCAGGAGTCAAGGCTGCGTGACATGAGCGGTTTGACCGGAGTCTGAGTCACCGGCCCCCTGTAACCTTTAATTAAAGGGACTTCAGTATCGTGTGTCTGAGAAAAATAAAAACAAAGCACAGGCGTTTCCATGACAACACAAGAAAAGCACAGGGGAAACAAGGGTGCATGTGCTTTAGACAAGGGTAATGTTCAAGGTAATTTTATGATTGGTGTGTCTGAATTTCCCATGCATGCCAATAATAGACATATCATGTGATCTGGGTATTTCACTGACCTTCCACAGTCCAAAAACAACTGGTGGCCATATGGTACTTTCACACGGTACGGTTCCTTGGGACGGAATCCAAGTTCGATCGGTCTGCTCCCCCCACTCTCTCAGGTCTGCTTTGACGCTGTATTTTGTCATCTCGAACCACGGTACTTTTCCATCATCGTTCTGACTCTTGGAAGCTGCACTTCTTTCCAGCTAAGCCACTCAGCCGTAGTCCACTTCCAGCTTTCACATTAACGGTGCACCGTACTGGAGCGCAGACAATTCATACCCTGGACCACCATTTTCAGGCGGACTCAAGTGCAGATCTTTGATGCGCACTCAAGCTGGGAAGACGCTGTTCACTCTTACCAAACAAACCGTATTTGGGGTCAAACTTAGGGCAAACGGATTCGGATTTGGACCAAGAGTGCTAGAGTGAAAAGACACTAAATCACCCATGGTGGGCGTGATGGTGTGAGTATTTGCCCTGTGATGGACCGATATCCCCTCCAGGGTGTTCCTCTGCCTAGGCTGAGCCTGTACTAGATCAGCACTTAGAAATGAGGGTGGACTGACAAAAGATTTTATTAGCATTGTTCTATTGGAGGTTGTTCAGGCTCACCCAGAGCCGAAGTGCTAGTGGGCTTAAATTTGAATTAATACACCAAAGACACATAAACCACTAGTTACTGTGACCTGCTATGTAAACAATGCCTTTAGTAAAGGTACTCCACTTTCATCCCTTTAATGTCAAACTAGTGTGGCTTTGAAAGCAAATTTATTCAAAATCAGTATGCAAGTCACTGTGCTGGCAAATCCCATGTGATGTACTTCAAGGCAACATTCGTCGGTCCGAATGATACATACTGCAGTACCTTATAGTCCCTCCTATGTGTCAATGCTGCTACAGTAAGACCATTTTTAATTGAGAAACCTGCGTGTCACACCATTACTTGGTGCAGGAAGCTGGTACAGTGGATAGAGAAAGAATATACACCCTTAAACTATTTTCACTATTTTCATTAACCTAAAGCCCGGAGTTGAAATGCGAGATACCCTGAAGGACTGTTAAGTCAATCATTAAGTGGAAAGCGCATGGCATGGCCGGCCAGAGTCTGCCAAATCCAAGGCTGTCCATCAATGCTAAGTGACCGGGAAAGAAGACAGTTTGCCAAAAAATCCAGCAAGAATCCAATGGCAATATTGAAAGACCTACAGAGTTCAAAGGCCAACAGAGGACAAGATGTACTACAATAGTATCAAAGATCTTGCCACTCTCCTATATTGGCTAGATGTATGCAATCAGAAAGCCTCTTCTGAAAATGGTCCTTCTGGAGTCCCGACTGAAGTTAGCCAAGAAGCACTGGAAGGATCCTACAACAAACTTCAGAATGTTTGGTGGTCAGCTAAGATAAAACAGACCTTTTTTGCATAAATGACAAATAATATGTGTGGAGAAAACTCACCTTGTAACTAAGACTGGTAGCTGTACATACTGACATAGTGGGGTATACATGGTATACATTAGGGAGTGTATTTTTTATAAATGAAGACAGTTCACTTTTGCCATTTTAAACACTTATCCTTACTTTCAAATTAAAATGCTTTCACTGCATTTATATAGGGTTTGTTGTGTGCTTTGGATCAGGACAAAGCAAGTACATTTAAATCCATGTGTCACACCTACGCCAAGTCAACCACGTCCAACTCCTACCATGAGCCACCCATGGCCAACTTCTTCATCCCCTAAATATCAAAAGCAGATGTGTGCAATTAAGATAATCCTTTAAACCGCATCACTGTGAAGCACTGAGTTTCCACCCTACTACTGAGCTGATCATGGGTGTTGTCTAGTTTACCTGTGTTTGATCCCTGCTAGTTCTCTGTCTCGCAGTTATTTCCTTTTGATTTGGATTTGCTTGCTGTCCTGATTGACCTGTTTTGGATCATGACCACTTTGCCTGTGACACTGACTACGTCTCTGGATATCCCTCTTGCCTTGGAAATCTTCCGGTTTTGACCCTGCCTGTTTCGACTACAATAAAGAAGCCTTACTCTGCAACTTGGATCCTGTCTGTGTATTCATTACACCGTGAAATTTTCTGATTGTAATGCAGGAAAATGGAAAATCTTTCAAGGGGCCGTATTCTTGTTTCCTTTCTCTGTTAGCAGTCAAATTATCGTCTGTAACTCAAGGCTGTTTTTTAATCACTGATAAAGCCTTTATACTATCACAGCAGAACTGATAAACATTAATACTCTATTAGAAGGGGGATAAGGTGGGCCCACTTCAGAATTATGGGATTTAATTCAGTCCCAGCTCCATGCCAGGCTGCTGGGCCTTTAGTGTGGCAAGGAGTGTAAGTATGATCCAGTTTGACTGGTGTCCTCCCTACTGTCGACCCAACTGTGTACCTTGATCACCGTGACTCCAGCTGAATTGACTATCCATCCATTCATCCATTCTCCAAACTGTTTATTCCTATTCAGGCTAGCACTGTGGCCTGGAGAACATGTCTGGTAACACAGGGCACAAGTATTTAATTTATTAATATAGTACCTTTTACAATATGGTTGCTCCAAGACACTTAACAGGAGCGTACGGTAATTACAACGAACATTGATGACAATGGAGCAGAGGAACCAAAAACAACCTCTGGGTGTCCAAGGTCAAGTGGCCACTCACCACCCCCTTGGACATGCTACTATTATACACAGCAGAGAAAGATATATTAATGATATAAAGAATGATATATATTTACAGCGTAAGTTATGGTTAAGTCCGTTATCTGTGAGCCTGTGCATCATTCTGATCCTCGAGGATCTTGTTTTTACCCACATCGATGATGTCGCACTTCGATCCACCTCTTCCAAGCTATGGCCACCATCTAGACATGTGGGGAGGAACAGAGAGCATAGAAGCCCAAGTTGGATGTTTGTGCTGTGCCGGCAACACGGAATACCATGCGGGTATGTACAGCATCACCGGCAACTGAAATTCGAGTCATATGTAATAAAGTGGGGGCAAAGCTAGATTAACGTAAAAGGTCATGAGTCTTGATTTAAAAACTCAGATCAACGTTGCATCCCATATATAGGATGGAAGACTCTGGAAGACTCTGTCATAACCTAGAGGCCCTGCAACTGAAGGCTTTAGGCCCAACAGTAACTTTATTTGTATGTGAGATAAGTAGGAGATCTGAATTTTGTGATCCAAGTGACTGATTTTAATATAGATATTAATCGGTTTGGTCAAGCAGGCAGGTGCTTGACTTTTAAGTACTTTATAGATAAGCAGAACTATTTCGAAGTCAGTTCCAATCCTGACCGGAAAGCAGGAGACAGAACAGAGAAGTGAGCTTACGTGCTCAAACTTTCTGTTCCAAGTGACAATTGTGGCTGCTGCATTTTGAATGTGCTGTGAGGTGTTTAATGTTTGTTGTGTCCTGACAGTCAAAGATTGCACGCATTAGCTTTTCAGAATCCTGAGAAGTGAGAAATCGCCTGAGCTTAGCAACATTCTGCAACGAACATGCCTTCAAAAGTGCCGACATGTGACTTGAATTTAGTTGGTTAACACCCAGATTATGATGCCCAGGTTACAGGCTGAATTCCTCATGCAGAAGTGCATCACCTCACTGCTGTGATTGTATTCAGTACTATTGACTCCAAACAGTAGAACCTCAGTTTTTTCCATGTTGAGTGGCAGGGTGTTTTCACTCATCCAAGCCCTCACTTCCTTAAAGCAGCTCGCTAAAGTGACAATAGATGAGGTACTGACAATATGAATTCATTTTCTTTACAATACACTGGTCATGAAAACCGTGACTTCTTTGTGTGACACTCACTCCATTCTGTTATATGTCAACCTAGCCTGGGGTCGTAACATCACTGAGAAATATGACAGTATATGCTTTATTCATTAAAATCAAATAAAGGAGTTTACGTGGATTTTGGCATGTCTAGACAGAGCTGTTAGTGTGCTCCGTCACCTGAATCTTGTTTTTGAACATGGCCATCATCGATATTAACAGACTTTTATGTTGGAAAGCTTGGCTGATGATAATGATTGTCCCATTACTAATATTATTAGCAAATATAGTCACATGCAGCCGAAACGATTCAACCATTACAACTAAAACTGGCATTATCTCAGGGCTAAGTTCCCATGGATTGCAATGTTTACTAATAGACACCAGATGCTGATTTTTAATAGCTGAGAGATTTGCCAGCCTCAAGTGTCTTAAGGAGTTTAATGTAGATGTCGCCTCTCGTTTTGTTGATTTTATTCAAGCTTGCTTGTGTTCCTCATCATTCTGACACATTTGTCCATTCCTAAAATTACAGAGAGTATAATATAGTGTGTCTTAAACAGGCAAAGAAAATGTTTAAAGCCATTTATTTGGGAATTAACTGCGTATTTTCTAGTTAGTTAACATATTCAGTGAATTAACTTTATGAGTTTTTCATCAGCCAATCACAGAGCATTGCAGTGGAATTCAACAAATACATGGACATATTGGAAGGAAACTGCAGACTGTGGAATGAAAGGAGGCGATGTTTTGAAACACGTAAAATGACACACTTTGACAGACAACGTTAACATGATGCCTACACCAAGTCAGCCATGCTCAGCTCCTGCTCTGCCAATGTCCAGTCAGGCACGGTCCACGTGTCATTGGTCCTCATCTCCCTGAATATTGACCACAGCTGTTTGGAATCAGGCTGCTCCTTTGAATTACCGCCATTTCCCTTGATTCACAGGTATTGGGTGTATTTGAGTGTTTCTGATTGCCTGTATATTCCTGTGTTTTGCTCCTGATTCTGTTTGTTTTTTAGCTTTTTCGATTCAGGGGAGTATTCCATCAAGCAGACTTAGCAAATCCTGTAGTTAAACCTGAATTCTGATAGGAGAATCCTGAAAGCCTGACTTCAGGATTAGTCAATTCCCCAAATCTCTCCGAATATCTCCAATCACAATTCAGGTTAACTATGAGATTTGTTAAGCCCACTTGATGGAATGCCCCCTGGTTTTGGTCACCTTCTCTGTGTTTTGCCCTCCTGGATTTTGATACCTGTTTGACCTTGATTTTGACTCTGTCACGTAGTTCATGTTTCAGATTTGCTTACATAACTGCATACAACATGGTATTTAAAATTTTTAAACCAGAGACCTCCAAATGAAAACAGATCAGAACCGGTGACCGCCAATACCTAACACGTGCTCCAGACTGAGGGTTTTTTTAATTCACTAAATGTGGTTTCTGTGGTTTCCCAAGAGCCCCTCTATGGACAGCACAGCGTTAGCGGGCCCCAGGTTGAAACCACCTGTGGTGGTTTCTGGATTATTATATTACAAAGTAACATCCATTTCTCTCAGTTTATGCTATCCATTTAGACTGTGACAAAGGACAGCATCTCTGTCATTTAGGAAAATGAACCTTACACACAGGTCACAATCCAAATCTGGATCACATCATTCACTACCGGTGACCCAAAGCACTTAGGGGCAGAACAAATTGCCTCCTGCCTGTCAATGAGGAGAGAAAAGCCAGCTGGTATTCATTCCCTGCTTTTCCTACAGCACATTAAATCTTTCAGGTCCCTGCAGTTTGTCAACCACACGGCTCATACTAGCAAAAGTGGATTCATGGCATGATGAAAGGGGGCAGGTGGCAGGGGCATGAGGCAGCAGAACTCACTCAACTGTGGTTAACCATTCCTCGGTCCCTTTATTAACCATTCCTCGGTCCCTTTATTAACCATTCCTCGTTCCCTTTATTAACCATTCCTCGTTCCTTTTATTAACCATTCCTCGTTCCCTTTATTAACCATTCCTCGGTCCCTTTATTAACCATTC
>JAACJT020000034.1:23402784-23416601 GCA_009936485.2 Gymnarchus niloticus
TACTTTTATTAACCAAGAGCGCTTATACAGATGGAAGATTTGCCTGGATTGTTAAGTTTGTGTAACTGTCTACCATCCACATTGTGCTCATAATTTACGGAATTTAACAAGCAACATAAAGGAAGATATTGACATCATAGTGAAAACTGTCTTTGCATGACATGTTTTTGTGCCCATTCTTGCCCCTTTCAGTATCATTCTTTTAAAAAACACATTTAAATTACATCTGGCCAATGTAAGTTAAAGCTAAGGTTGTTCATTCATGCCTTACACATTACCCATTCATTTTTCTGGTATGATGATACAGTGCAGTTTCACCATGGACCTGGAGTTAGGCCCAGGAGGCATTGCAGATGCCCTAGACAAGTTGGCTGACCAATGCCAGGCACACGCTGCTAGTCACCTGATCCATGAGCTACATTCGGTCATGGCATTGGGCAAAGTCATGTGACCTTGCACTGAACTGGAAGTAGTTGGCTCCTGGTCTTATTTAGAGTGGTGAGTACTGACGCTCGGTGTTCCGTTGTTCCGGTGTTCAGAGTCTAGTTTCTCAATTTGTAGTTTCTGTCTCCTTCTCTCCCCAGTGTGCCATACTACAGTTTGCTTTTTCTGTATTCTCTCTCACTTTCTGTTCTCTCCTGGAGCTCGCCCGTCCAGTCAGCCTCCCCAAGTCCAGTCGGCTACCTGTTTCCTGCTGTGTACTGTTCGATGGTCTCATGCACCATCCAGCAGAACACCTGGCATTGTGGTTGACAGGCACAGGTCAGGGTACCCTCTTTTATCAAAGAAGTTCAGGTTGTAACATTTACTACAAATGATTCTGTATGGAAATTCACATTTTATGATGCTTATTCCTTACTTATTGATGGCATACATTCTGTTCCAGAAAGGAGGATTTTAGATTTCTCAATTCACAATTCAAGATTGACTATAGGATTTGTTAAGCCTGCTTTCTGAAACAGACCCTCAATGTCTAATATTGTATCTGAAATAATTCCAGTGTTTGATATACCTGGAAATCTTATTCTGTGGCGTAAATGATATGGAAGCTTGATGTTTCCTTCTCCTCTGGTCAAAGTGACCCCAATTTAATTAAACAGTTTAATTAAATTCAATGTTTGTATTTGTTTAGTTGAGCCAACACACCATTTAGATCTCTTTATCATTTTACGCTCTGTTTAGATGGGCAAATAAATGCTTATGTATATTTTGTTTCATCAGAAAAGTCAAGAAAGATTAATGGTGGGAGTAAAATATACATGACCCTGAAATCAGTGGATAAACCATTTCAAAGAAATGTTTCTGACAGTGCAATCAGCTACATTTTTAGCCTTTATGTCATGAAGAGAAATCTGGTCTAGTATCCAGATAATTAAGGCCATCAAGAAAAAGAGGTTCCTTTGGAAGAAATTTTCCACCGTGTAAAGTTCACCTGGTCTCCTTCAGGGCTCCATCAGCCCTGAACATTAAAATCCACATTAATAACCTTCAAACACAATACCTTTATTGAAAGCACAAGAGGAACCCACTAGAGATTTGATGAGTCTATCTGCCCATTCCCAGCAAGAGGGAGGTCAGACATCATCCCAAAACAAACAAGCAGGAAGTAGTGATAACTCCCCCACTTGTCACTCATTCTGCAGCTCCACAGATGGACATTGTCTCCAAGCCAAGAAGAATTATTACCTTCCTGTGGCTTCCTGTGTATGAGAGCCGAGGTAAACATGGCCCCATTTCATGCTCAGTCGAGGAGAGCCATTGTTCTCTCAAACTAAAGGAGGGCCTCATTTGTGTGAGAAACAATAACAGTTATGTGTGGGGATCTGGGGCTGTAAGCTAAGCAGGGTCTGACTGGGGTAGTACAAGGTTGGGGAGACCCTCTGTCTGCTCCTGGTCTTTTCCTGGCTGCTGTGGCTTAGTGCTTGGTGGGGGGTGTATGTGGTGATCTGAGGGTGTCACGCCCCCTCGTTGTATGGTCCTCAGCGCTCGAGACTGTGGCTCCCCTTAATTGTGGTCCGCATTCCACAGAACTTCTCATGAGATGGACACGGACCACCAGAGTTGTGGTTGCAACCTCCAAAGGGAGTTACATTTATTAAATTTCACACCAGGACAGACACCACATCCAGGACAGGTGGACATGTGGACAGGACTAGGCAGCATGGCATGGCTCTGGGAGATGGACATCCCTCTTGGCTCCCTCACACCTCCTGCTTCTTCATGCCACAAGGTGGTTGATTGCAGACTGGCTGCACCACCAACTTCCTTCACGTTCCAGGCTGATTTTGTGGAATGTGGCCTTCAGTTAAAGTCATGCGTTTACACACTCAGCATAGGGAAACTGTGCTGCGAGATCTATGATCTACACATCGCTTGTCAAAACCAGGACCAAAAACATATTGCTAAAAACCGATTGGCACTCTCATAAAGCCTGCAGTACTTTGCGACCGTGAAAATGAGGACCAGCAGTTAAGGTGAGCAGTTTCTGCTTATCTAATTATTTACTGTCTAACGCCTCTGCTTAGACTTTTAGAGGGTAGGCATAGTTGCCGTCGTCAAAATAGGCACTAGAAGAAAAACACACTAACATAATAAAAAGTTTAATGAATCAGGGCTTGTCAGTGAATCGGAACTAGAAAATGCATTTTGCTTTCCGGTGGTATTAGTGAGTGTTGGCATTTAAAATCATGCATTTAGACACTCCATTTGTTTGCATTCGATTTATAATACGTGATGAAATTCTCATATTCATTTTCTTAAGCATAATAAATGTTCACCCTTGGAATGTCAGAAAAGGAAGTGATGTGGAGAGACTGTGTTATCATAAATTATTAATAACCGAAGAATAATTTTTGAGAAGGCATTTGCTCATCTCTGTGCACAGCAGTAGGGATATTATTTTTCATAACACATCTAATAGTGTCAGTTATATGAACTGTCATGATGGTGTAGGTAGCACTATTTTCTCACATTTCCAGTTTTGTGGGTTTGAGTCCCCTCCTTTTATGTGTGTATGTGAGTGTGCGTGTGTGTGCGTGTTTTTTTCAGTCTTCAGGTTTCCTCCTGCCCCCCCCCCCACCACAGACATGTCGTCACAGTAATTGGAGTCTCTAAATTAACCATTGGATGGAAGGCTGAATCAATTTGCATTTGTGGTGAATAGCGATGAAATTCAGCAGTAAAATCATTATGTCGCTTTTCAGAAGATGATTTTTAAACCCTAGCGTAGCCATTCCAGTTATAGCTTAGGTTAAATTGTTCTTGATGAGCAATTATGAAATGGCGCAGGAATGCCCAGTGATGTACTGGTGAGAGAGATAAAGGCGAAGCAGCTTCCTGTCCCGGAGAAGCTTTGCAGTCTACGAAATCACTACAGGGTACAAGGACCAGCTAGGAATCACAGGCATGCACATTACACAGGTGGTTCTGTGGTAGTTCACCTGGGGGACTCTGAAGGGCCAGCGTGACGGAAACTTTACATTACATTTACACCACGCTAACCGAAGCCAAGTTTCAGACAAAGAAAAAGTCATTACATTACAGTTTCTGCAGTTGTTGTTTTTAAATTTGTAATTATGATTCATAATCATTGACAAAACAGTTCTTACTAACTCATGATGCAGATCCGGTATTGGTATAACACTAACAATTAAGTAACTATTAAAGCTTCTCACTTCTCTGTTGTAAATCTACAGATAGGTCGCTGAGACTAGTTATCAGCTCCAGGATGGACTGGTGGGGTACACAACAGATGCTCACTCGTGTCTGCAAAAAAGATAATGAAAAACGGTCTGCTAATTACCGCCCCCCCAGCACATCTTTGGTACCCAGCCTCCGTTACCGTGGGTGACCTGGGGGACACAGAAAACAGCAGCAGCAAATGCAGGAAACTACAAGCTGTTGAGGGACAAAACTTCCGATTCGTAATTGAGCAGAAGGATAATAAAGCGATTTTCCTCCTACTCTGCATAGACAAAAGAGAAATGCGTGACTAAATTCTGCCAAATGGGCAAACAGCCATGGAATACTGAGGATGCTGGGGGTGTGAGGTGGGGGAGGGGCAGATTAATCAAACACTGGCTAAACTTCAGCATTTTTCCTGTCATTGATGGGTCGATAATTAACATTAATGTAAAGACCTGTGCCACAGCATTCTTTAGACCATACTTGTGAGTTTATCCAAAACTACTTCTGCAAGCTATTTTGACTGGTTTGTGATCAGATTTAAGTCAGATGTTTTTGTTTATGCCAAGTGTGTATTTTAGTCAAGATGCTGCTTTTCATACTGGGGCAAAACTACAAGCCCTCCTGCAAGAAGTGCTTTAACTATGAAGGGTATTTTATGCCCATTATAAAAATCAGTTATGGCCATCTGCATTCATAGAAGTTTGAAGATGGTCCTGTTATTTCATTGCAAACTTCTTTAGTTTTGTCCCACTGTATTATCCTGTCCAAAAGATCTGTTCTTGACCATTACCAGTAGGTCAGTCTGCCTGGATTAAAGTTGGTATAAATACAAGCGTTATCTGAGTACAAGCAAAAAATGAAGCAGCAAATGACCAATATTACATATGACATTGAGGACATTAAACACCAAAGAGGAGCTCATTATCACTATTATAGTGGTGCTTATATTGCTTTTGAAATGTAAGACCTTATGGTCCCATGCAGTGTGGAGAGCAGTGAGTGATTAATGGTATCTACCTCATATGCCTTCTGAATACGTGTGAGAATACGAGGGGCCATGTCAGCACTGTAATCCTGGTGAGCTAGGACGATGACAGCCAATGCGTACCATTGTCGAGTGAAAATACGAGGGGTCATGTCAGCACTGTAATCCCGGTGAGCTAGGACGATGATAGCCAATGCATACCATTGTCGAGTGAGAATACAAGGGGTCATGTCAGCACTGTAATCCCGCTGAGCTAGCATGATGATAGCCAATGCGTACCATTGTCGAGTGAGAATACGAGGGGCCATGTCAGCACTGTAATCCCGGTGAGCTAGCACGATGACAGCCAATGCGTACCATTGTCGACTGAGAATACGAGGGGCCATGTCAGCACTGTAATCCTGCTGAGCTAACATGATGATAGCCAATGCGTAGCATTGTCTGATTGATCAGGTAGAGACAGGTTAAGGCAGTCTGTGCTCTGTACCAAAGTTACTTTGGACAGGAGACTTACTTGGCACTCTGGCCAACAGTCTCATATTACATCTTGCTGAACTCAATGTGGGCTGTGGCCAAACCCAAGGTCAACATTATTTCAGCGGTGACACTGCTTAAAGTAACCTACATTCTTCAGTGCCATCTTTCATCAAAACTTTTTTTGTATTTAATTGATACACTACTTTAGTCCGGGCTCCTAAATGAACCACATCAGTCTTGAAATGTGTATGCTTTAATAGCATGTGCCAAAAAAATACTCCCTGAGAAAGGGTAAGCTGCTAGTAGGTATTTTAACACAGTGCATTTCTCTCTTTTTCAGTTTTCTGACAGCTCAGAATTGTATTTCACTCTACTGTCATAAATGATCTTCAGATGGAGAATACTCCACAACCACATTGCTGATGTTCTTGAGCCTTAGACCCCTATATCTGCTAAACAGCTAACAGAGTGATTACGTTCATACAAGGAAACATAAAATATGAAAAACTACAGCTTACATCTGTAATGGGCAATATGCCAGTGTCCCTATGAGTCAAGTTCCTCCCACTACCTTTTGTTATGATTATTATTTCTCTCACATCCCTGAGCAGGATAAGCAGTTGGATGATGGATGGATGGATGGATGAATGGATGGATGGATGGATGGATGGATGGATGGATGGATGGATGGATGGATGATTATTGTTTTGTTATGGTTGTCATTGTTAAAATCCAGGACTCTCGTTCAATGTAATGATTTTTTTCAGCCCCCTGCTTCACTGTAACTTACAATCATCTAACAAAGGTCTCCATGGAGACATTGGAACAATGACAAAAATATTTCTTTGCATAGGCAGTTACCAAGCTCAAAGAAAAATGCCACGCTTTAGTATAATTGATCCAAATATTCTATGAAGAGAATTCAACAGTTCAAATAATGACTTTTCTCTGCATTTCTACTGAAAATGTTTGACTTTTTTGTTGCTATTTTGTTGAAGTTTATAGTGGAAAATTCACTAGACTGTTTCATGGCTGGGCACTACAAGGTCACACATTACCATGATCAGGTCTTCAAATTTGAACATGCTGACAGTTGTTCCTGTGCTTTTCATTATTAGCATCTTGCTTGGAAGAGATATGCGATGCCACAAAAAATGCAATTACGCTGGAGGCATCCAAGATTTTATGTGGTTTTCCCCAGTTTAGCTTCAGGTCCCGTAAGAGGGGACGGCATTTTTATATCTGAGAAGGAAATTTAACATTCCCATGGTCTCAGACGTAAAAATTCAAGCCACCCTTTCTGTGTGGATTTAGCTCTGTTAAAACCATAGGAAAACAACAGCAACTTTCAGAAGGATGAACAAATATGATAATCACACATTTCCCTTGTAGAAAAGACTGAGAATAAGGGGTGGGTTTAATAAGACGGGCATGTCCTCCGTGTGGTACTGCCTATGTGCATAGATGTGCACTTCACGGTTAACTTGTCGCATATCCAGTTACAACCTGGAAAGTAGAGAGACCCTTCAGGAACATCTCTCTGCATGAAACACATGGGGATTTATTCAAGAAAGACTTTTTTGTTATGAGTCTATGATAAAACCTCCAGTAGATTTAATCAACAATTTTCACGATATACACATTACTATTTATTTTTCTTATATGAATAGTAATTTTTTATCATTATTTTTGTTTTGGCGATCACGTGAATCCTCATCCCCCGCCACCCCCCAAAATCTGATCATGCTGATGGTTCTCTCAACTGGTCCAGAGCCTTATAGGGAGGGTGCATGCTACCTCATCACTTTTCCATCTGACCCATCCGTGGGCTAAGCTGTTCTGGACCACTCTGCTGTTCTGAAAATGAGCAGAAGACACCACAGTGTTCTTGCCAGAAGGTGCCATTGAGCAAGAAGAGGACAAAGAATTGGCACATTTGGTTCTATTTAGGGTGTCATCTTGTCTCTCAAAAGCGATGATTGTCTACCTCTAATCCTACACCTAAAGTTCAGAGCGTTGAATGTTCCAAGTTTGAAGTGGACAGTTCATCACTGTGATTGGATTGCTTCTACAGACTTAAACAATACCTGTGTTCAAAAGGCTTGTATTGAAGGGCAACAGGCAATTCCTTAACTTACTTTCAAGAGGAGAACTACAAGTTTGATGGTCTACCCTTTGTCGTTTTTCTGTACTGTCATGGATCTCACATTAGCATGGAGTCAGTTATTATAGGTCCAGCTAAAATGAGTGACAAACAGCCTAACAGTTGAAAAAATCATTTGGCAAAAAGATTGCATACAAATATAAGGTTAAAACTTAGTATGAGAGTTAATATTCAGTTTAAAATGCTGTTGATGCAAAAATTTGAGCACCCTGTATAAGACATAGGTAGACCATAACAAAAATTTGTTTTGTTGTGTTTGTGTGTGTAATGGTGTGTATTTGGAAAAATAATTATGCCCCCAAAAAAAGAACTGACCCAGATTCCGTGGTGTCCCCAAAATTGACATTTTTGCATCCATCTTACCTGTTTTCCTTTAGAAAATGAAAACTGTAAAAAAAAAAAAACATTCTCTATTAGTTTCATCTGTTGAATTTGGTTCATCAGGGTGGGTTTGGGAATCCCCAGGAAGACAGAGAAAGCTGGCATCTGTGTTTATCCGCTCCGCATTTGTGTTAGAGGAAGAAACGGCGAATGAAGATTTGAGGTGGTCTGGGTTTAGTCCAGACTCATGGAGAACTGCAAATAAGTTATAAAATAATGGCTCGAAAATAATGTATCTACAAGTTACCAGCCAGCCACCAGACAATCACATGCTTGTAAGAAAAAGTGCACAAGATCAGCTCGTGGGAGTGCCCTGGCCCAGCCGCTACCCGCTAATGAGGACCAGGCTCATGCGGGGCCAATCTGCCCTGTGCGGCAACCTGCTGTTCCCCCTTTGTTCCCGCCTCAGGCAGTGTAGGTGGGGGGTAACTCCTCTGCCTGACAAGAGGATTGCTGACCTACCAACTCCCAGGTCTGAAAACCAATAACAGCAAGTGTAATATGAGGCCAGTCCCTGACCTCCATATTCATGTGCTGTGGCCCTCCAGTGTTTCTGTAGCCCTTCTTACAGTTTCAGGTAACCTCTGCCTTCTACTGTGCTAGTGCTGTTAGCCACAGAGCCACATGCGTGGTCCAAGAGGCGCACTGGTGAAATCTTTACTGATAATAGAGGGTGGTTGTTTATATCTTACTTTGTATATGACGACCATACAGTTTTTGCTGCTTGTGTTGATTTAAAAACAAAGTGAGAGATGCATCTCATCCCTCAACGAATACACCAGAAACATGCTAGATAACATCAAACAGAAATCAAACCCCAAAACAGATGCCATCTCCACTTTATTTATCAATAATAAATGTTTGGGGAAAAAAATCTATGACAAAATATTGTTGAAGTTTGAAAGCCACATTATTGTTTCAAAATATTGCGGGTGGCACTTTTCAGTTATGCTTCATTAATTGTCACAGACTGATCACACGAGAAGAGTACTGCCAAAATGCAAAAAGACAAACTTTTCAGCCAGTCATGATCCCCACAAAGTTACTCCATCCAAAATGCCTTGCTGCAATGTGGTTAATCCAGAATGCACGTGTTCTTATGAAATACTATCCACATCTATTTTCTAATCTGGTCAGATTCGCCATTGTATACATGATATTATCAAAGCATTATATTTCCTGAGGGACACATCTACGATTAGAGACATTCTGGAAAAGTTCTGCTCAAACTCTTCTGCGTGAACCCATCTTACCTTTGATATCTGTTGTAGCCTCTCAGAGACAGTTAGAGCTGTTCTTCAGTAGGGGTGAAGTAACTAAGGAAGATTTCATTATTTATTGATTTCTTCCTTTGGTTTGCGCCATAGATTATGGTTATTGTCTGTCTAATAGCTGTTCAAATCATTGCCTGTTTTTCAGCTTGTCAGGCCACAGCGTTCTGAACATAAAACCAACGTACTAATGCTCCTGTAGACATAACATTTCCTTTACATCAATCCTCAGTGCGAATACTTTTTTTCCTCATTATTTTTCTTCAGCGTGTCTGTAAAAACTTCATGCATGCACTGTTGACAGACTGCTCAGGATCAAACGTCTTCAGTCTTGTTAAAAGTCAAAGTGAGTCTTGGTTGCTTTGTCATCTCTTATTGAAAAAGATGGAAATACTTTTTTCCCAAAACACTTTCACCATTTACACCCTGCACAGTGCTCAAATTGAGCAGTAGCATTAATCACGCTGTCAAATAGATATATCATTATTAAAGTCATATTAAATCTGGAACATAGACAATGTTTAGTGTTCAGTAGTCGTACCTCTTTTCATACGTGAATACATCCTTAGTTTTGTTAAACTTTTTTTTTTCTGAAAAAGTAGAGTACAATCTAATGGGGAAATGTTTCCCAGCTTCTTGTGTTTTGCCAAAGATGGCACCTTCAATACGTTGGATTTAGATAGGACTTTAAAATGTAACAGTAAGTCAAAAATGAGCATAAATTTCAAAACGACCACTTAATTTATATTTATATCCATCACCACACAGTCACCATCCATCTCCAGGAAAATAGGTGGATGGATCCCTCAGCCTACGTTATATCCGGTGTGCCAATATGGGGTCACAGTGGGCATGGAGGCCGTACCAGGAAGTGCAAGGCAGGAGTAACCCTGGACAGGATGCCAGTCCATTGCAGGGTACACCAGAGTGGCTGGAGGAAATCTAAATGGAACTCGCAAAATGAGGCAGGAGTCAAACCCTGAATCTTGGAGCTGTAGGCCCATTGTGCTTCACACTCAGCCACTGCTCCGGCCGGATTAATGTGTATTTCATTCTTTAAATTCAAGATAAATGTTAGCCTATCTAATATTCTCAAATGTTTTTAAAGGAATCAAGAGCAGTTAAGGGTGGAAGCCGCTGGTACATTTAATTTACTAGTATTTCTTCTGTTTAATCTTTCGATTGAATCTTTTCCTATATGCTTAGGAAAGCAGCTCGTGCCAAAACCAGAAGACATTGTTATGGATTAAAGAAAAGATTTTCTAAACAAATGGCTTTCTCCCCTGAAGGGAAGACATTTTTATTCAGAGAGATTATCTCGTCAGTGATTTGGCTTATTACATTTTCCGCAAGAGTGGTAAAGGCTGCCTGACAAATATTTGATCCAATTTCTTAAATTCATTTTAAAGTAAATAGTCTTCTGGGTAGACATTATTGTTGCATTTTAAAAGAACTGAATCATGATTGAGAAAGGTAACTGAAAAACTTCCAGTTAGCATAAAGATTCTTAGCATCTTCTGAGAGACTCCACGGAGATGTGGCTTGGTTGGTAGATAGTCAAACAGCCTAAACACATAAAGAACGATATTTTCATAGTCTTGCTTGAGTAACAAAGGGAAAATGGTGCACACATGTTGTCTGATAAGGTCTTTGACTGAAGCTCTAAGGTGTCTTTGAAGGTCAAAGCCCTGGATGGGTGGGGAGAGAAGCCTGGCCTCAGATCTCTCAATATGAGCGAAGACAGCCGCTGTCCATGGTACTGACAATCCTCTGTCTGGCCAGCCTACCCCTTCAGTAGGATAGTCATACTTAATCCATGCCCATGGGGAGATTTGATATTTTATACGTGTCCTATTTTGTTGTCATGAGAACAATTTTTGGGGTCTAAATGCAGGGTCAGCCAGCATACAGCCCCCCTGATAGCTGTTGGGGGTCAGAGCTTTGCATAAGGGTCACCCTGACACGGTAACCCTGCTGGCTGTGGGATTTGAACCTGTGACTTCCCAGCCTTGAGCATGTACCATCCTATTGACAGGAGCCAATTTACAAAACTTCAGATAAATGTATCCTGCTACAAAAAATCACATTTAATATGCTATTTGGTGGCTGCATTCAATTATCTTTAAATCACTTCATAGATAAAGCAATCACCGAGTCTGTTTCCCCAATGTTAGCATAAATCCCATGAAATCAGCTGACTTAATTAAGAAAGAAATCCGTTCAGTGTAGCAGTCAGTGTGTAGACAGTGCAGAGTGCCGTCATCTCCTAATTGACAGAATAAGGAGTAGTTTCTTGTAGACCGTGCATAGTAGGTAAGTATAGGGTTTGCTGTTTCTATCCAACAAAAAAATAGAGCACTGACATCCAATCACATGTTTATAATGTCCGATAATATAAACTAGACTCCAGTGTGGTCACCCAGCCCAAACACCACACCCTGATGTTCTTCAGAAGACCTGGTGAAGAATTTGTTTCCAGGATATTTCACTAGTACTGAATCTTTAACCAGTGTCTTTTGTTTTTATCACTTGGGACTTTGTCAATTAAAGGCAAACTAGCGTGGTTTCCCATGAAAACACTTCCACAGAATTCTGTGTAATCACCTTTTCCAACTCCCAGTGGCTGCTAAAAGCAATCAGTCTCTACCGGCTATAAAAATCAATCAGTTTTTTTAAGCAGCCATTAATTGAGTCTATGTTCTCTCTGACCAACATTCAAAGTGATGTTCACAGATAAATTATTGGTATCTTTCCCATTTAACTTACAAATAAGATTCTTGTGCGGTGGTTCATATCATCCGCAGCTCCTGAATATGAAAAAATCAATCACTCCCAGCTTCGCAGAATATTTAATTACCCTGCTGGAAAAGTTTTATCACATTTTGGCTTCGCTCCTGTTCAGTTAAAAGGACATTTGCAGCATGTGAAGACATCGGTCATGCACCAACGGACGTAGCACATCAAATACGTTTTTCAAAATTGTAACTTTTTCGGACTGGCAGATTGATAGACAAGCTGTTATTCACCATATTGTGAGTAGTCTGTTTCCAAAATATGTGGGAAACATGTTTTAATCTGGGTGCATCTGCTTAAAGCTGTTTGAAGTAGTAAATTACAATGATCAGCTTTTTTCCAGTTCAACAAATGATTTCCTCCTAATTTCCCAGCAGTTTACTGGCCCCTGATCCAGGGTGTTCCCTCCCTTGTGCCCTGTGCTTCCTGGGATAGACCCCAGCCTTACAATGACGCTTCCTGGGATAGGCCCCAGCCTTACAATGACTCTTCTTGGGATAGGCCCCAGCCTTACTATGACTCTTCCGGGGATAGGCTCCAGCCTTACTATGACTCTTCCTGGGATAGGCCACAGCCTTACTATGACTCTTCTTGGGATAGGCCCCAGCCTTACTATGACTCTTCCTGGGATAGGCCCCAGCCTTACTATGACTCTTCCGGGGATAGGCTCCAGCCTTACTATGACTCTTCCTGGGATAGGCCACAGCCTTACTATGACTCTTCTTGGGATAGGCCCCAGCCTTACTATGACTCTTCCTGGGATAGGCCCCAGCCTTACTATGACTCATCCTGGACTGAAGGACATATATTGTGTAGTTGATGCTGTCATTCACTTTGCAGTTTTATATTACTCTTTTTCTTTGAGGAGTATCACAGTCCCTCTACAGCTAGGCAACACTGCTGCCTTACAGTTCCAGGACTGGAGATTTAAATCCAATCTCTGCAGAGTGTGCAAATTTTTCATGCTTTCCAGGTGTTACACAGATTTGCTCAGGTTACTCCTGTTTCCTCCTACCATCCAAGGAAATGCACTTAGGCTAATTGGCATCACTTAATTGTCTATGGTGCACAGCATAACTGCGTGTGTGTTCTGCAATAAACTGGCATTCCATTCATGGTACACCACTGCCATATAGTGCCTGGAGTAGGGTGCAGGTTTGCCCATGACTCCACTCAGGATAACTGGATGGATGGATGGATGGATAGATGGATGGATGGATGGGTGGATGGATGGCTATTTTGCCAATTTACACAGCTGTGTGTTCAGGTCAAATACCATGTGCAAGCCAGCAAAGTTGGGGTTACCAGTCCTTAACCAGCATGCTAGCCAGAGTGGTCAGCATGCTGTGATTCGGAACAAATCTATAGTCCTTTTCACCATAACTTCCAAAACTCGACACCCCTCATGCCTCTAAATAAAAGTATAAAGCAGAAATCCTGCTGAGAGGTTAAATGGCTTTGGCATTATTAAAATTGTATCTTGAAGGTTGACAAATACCCCCTGAAACTGAGGTCACAGAAAGCCATAGGAACTCATAATGCTGGTTAAATGGGAACTCCTGCAGTCAGACAGACAGATTAATCAGTGCCCATAAATTCACTGGATTTAAGAGTGTCCTCGTCTTCACTGGACTACTTAATCAGAGAGCATTGCCATTAGTGATCCAACATAACATGCTAGATGAAATGTGAGACAGTTATGATAGGTGCACTGTGATGCCTGTTAAGTGTTAAAATTTCTTGCAGCTACACCCAGATAGATCACACCCAGTCTCACCTGAATATCAGACTCATCTGTTATCTATCTCATAATTAGCCTAAGGCTAATACAAGGAAGTAAATCTTGTTGAGCCTGATCTTTGCTAAACTGGTGACTAGTTGTGTTTCTGATTTGACAATTGACTCATGAATTGAACTTGGTTTTTGTCTTGGCTGTTGCTCTGACATCACAAAAAACACACACACACACACACACACACACGCACACACACACACACACGCACACACGCACACACGCACGTTATGCAATGGCCAGCTAATGGGCGTTGTACCTCAGAAT
>JAACJT020000034.1:23416701-23439372 GCA_009936485.2 Gymnarchus niloticus
CACACACACACACACACGCACACACGCACACACGCACGTTATGCAATGGCCAGCTAATGGGCGTTGTACCTCAGAATATCATTTGCAATGCCGGAATATGTCAGATGCCCTGTGATTATGAGCTGGAACATTTTAATGTGTGGAGCAGCCAACCACCCCTGCAGAACTGTCAAGCCAACTTCGTGCAGCAGGAAAGCCAAGGGGCTGAGGTGTAAACGTCTTGTTGTAAAAGACAACACAACAGCAGCCAACTGTCAAATGTAGCTGTGTTATAAATTTAGATTTACGGACCAAACGTAGAAGAATGGTGGCTGAGGTGATAATGTTCTCCTGCTATTGCTTTGGCCCAAATCGTGAATTTTTATGTTACAGTGTTGAAGGCACCTTTGCAGCATTAACTTTGATTCATGGAGAGCTCCAGCTATTATGAATGGAAATAAACATTAATGAGGAGGGCGTAACCCTACGTGTCACGTCGTACCTGCAGTAGTGTAAAGCGTTGAGATTCATGCTTTTCTTTGGCGCATTTTATGCCCTGTTTGTGATTGGTTGTTGCTCTCATGTTCAGTTATCCATTGCATTATTGAAAGTGTGATTTGTCCACAAGGCACGGAACCCCACGGAACGCCATGGCAAAGAACAAGATGAATCAGACACCTGCCCCAGTTTCACTCAGCGTTAAAGAAAAATTAGTAAGTTTAAATTTAATGCTAACACTTCCAATACAGTGACATATAATCACGAACACAGACCACTAAACACATGCAGTACAGCGCCATCGATTTGATACTGACAGCGTTCGCACAAAAACCGCGGCCTGCATAGTAATCACTCGTTAATCTTTAGCTGATTGATTTCATGGCGGAGGGCCGGCTTTCATTTGCTCTGATGGATGTGCGACACCGAGGCAGCCGTGATCTTCTCGGCACCATGCGTTATCATTTGTGTGGATGGGGCTAGTCACCGCTTTGGCGCATGGTCCTGACATTAACGAGGCAGCTCCATGTCACAGGGCAATCCTCCACCTGGGCACTAACAGATCCGTCCTATAGGTGAAATCACGCTACACCAGGGAGAACTGAGAACAGATTAATAAGTGCATACATGCACACCTAAACAGATTACCATCGTACAGACACACAATGTAATACAAGGTTATCAAAACCGTCTTATGAGAAATAACAGACAGATAATTGATCAAAGCTTCATCTAGTCCTCTTCCATGCCTTGAATCCAGTGCAGGGTTGTAAAGAGCCTGGAGTCTACGCAAGATACACAGTGCAATGGACACCCTGGATGGGATTCCACTCTGCTACAGGAAGCCCTCAGTCACTATTGTTATTTAAGAGATGCAATTTCTCCAAGCCACGTGTCTTTGGACTGGAAGAGGAGCCCAGTGTACCAAGAGTAAATCCAGAGACTTGCAGGGTGAGCAGACCAACATCCCATGCTCAGAGCAGGCCTGGGATTAGAACCTCTGAAATGGGATATCACCATCAACACTCGTCATTCTTCATATTCTAGCATCAGGCATTCATGTCCACCCCAAAACTGCCAGTGAAGTCAGTTAGTTGAGTTTAGGCCAATCAGTACAGTCCAGCAATGTGGCGCTAACAACAATGGTGCTGGGATGCTAACATTAGCCTTAGCTAAAGTGTTCTGGACCACTTTTAATAATAAAAACATGAAGGCATCCATTCTGGACCTAAGCATTCTATCAAGACATCATACTTAGTAAGATCATAAGGCCCTAAACACATTTCACGTATAATTTTGAGCTTTGAATAAACCCCCTGGTATTCACGCTCATGTATTTTTGGATTGCCAGGATTCCTCTGACATCAGCATTCATCACCATCTCGTGCTGACAGATGCATTTTCCCTAGATGAAGTGGCCTGTTTAGGGAAGTTTATACAGTGCTTGTCGCTAGGAAGCCAAGCTGCCATATTTTACCGTCTGCCACAAGGCGAGTGGCCTCTCATTTTACGCTGTGGATGCCAATAGTGTTCCACTCCGGCAACAAATGAATCTGCTTAGTTCAAGGAGGTAAATGTAAATTTCACTGCAGCTGGTTTGCCTCGTATTTATGTCTAATAAACAAATGTGCCGTACTGCCCCCCCCCCCCCCGCCATGTTTCCTTGGAACCTTAATAAGCCAGTGTTGAACCGTTCAAATCGTCACCATTAAGAGGACCAAAGGAGCGACGTGGGGACATCGTCAGTTGAGACGGTGGACAGAAGAAACATGACACGTCTGGGAACAGGAAGTGGGAGGGCCCTCTAAGGCTGTATGGGCTGGAGTTTCAGAGGCCAAAAGGCAATACAGACCAAATTATGCTAATGGGATGAGGGCAAAGAACAGAAATAAGAAGCAAACCTGGATACCCCGCCCTCTTCTCATAGACAGCAAAGATTATTTTAGCTTTCACAGCAGCTTGACTCGATTACATCAGTTTCCTCCAAGGTACACTATACGCATTAGTGATGTTTCTCGTAATATTATATTTGCCATTCTCCCTGCAGAATTACAATGACTCTCCAGTCTCGTTCCCCTTTTTTTATGCAAAATCTCCATATAAGAGAAGACATTCATAGTCACCATCTTCCATTGCATGCTAACACTCACAAACACTTTGACCAATTGCATAGCACTCTGACAACGCGCAGCAAAGCAGACGAGTTGGGAAGCAGGTTTACGGGTCAGGGTACAAGATGTCACATGAATGGAATCAGGAGTCCCTGAGCTGTATTTAACGGCCTTGTCGAATATATTAGGTTAATGAAACAGCAAGCTGCACTCGTGATGTAGCCAGTAAATCTCCCGACGACAGCGCTTTGCGCTCCCGGCCTGCATGGTGATGAACTGTCCCGTTGCTGCCTTTGTGAGAGAACTATAAAGAGAGGTTGCCTCTGGGTAATGAATGTCGTAGATCCAGCTGCAGAGGGCCCACCCCCTCCCCCCACCCTCACTCGCACCTCCAAGGTAGCTATCCTAAATCAATTAGAGGCTTTTTCTTGTTTCCTTTACACTTATCCTGCTATTCATCGGTTCGATCCTCAGGAACAAAAATGGCAGCAACAATAAATACCTGAACAGAATGTGTGAAAAAGTCCAATCCAGGTGACATGTGGTTCTCACCATTGTACCTACCAAAATATCACCATCTTGGTTTAAAAATAAATATTTTGAAGAAGACTCACACATACACACACATACACTAATTCATCGCAAATATTAGAATATGATACATCATTAAACATAAAAGCACAAATCAATCTCCCCTTCTGAAACCTAGTAATTATAAATGAGGAGCAGTTCTAATTTTCTTTTCGATGTCCTGGATATAAAGCAAAACTTATCAACTGGAAGATTACAAGGGAAATAATATTTTTTTGCTTTGTAGCTTTTTTGGACTGTGCACAGTCTCCCAAAAGTTAGGTTTTACATCTGCATGGATTCCAGTGGGGGTGAGTTAATTAACTGGAAGCAAACAGACAGAATAATTGTCTCAAACCACTTCTGCATGTGACAATTAACAACAACAAATACCGATTGATCAAAGACTTTCCTGTTAATTAGCCAAAATTTATATTTATTCGGTGTCAGTAAAACACATTGCCGATCCTCATCTTCCACTGCTTCACACAAACACGCTGCTTAGACCAGAGCATAATTAAGAGGCAATTAGCTGGATCAATTTGAGTCTGTTATCAGCTGCAATATTTCACTTTCTCCAGATCCTTTATAAAATGCCGATAAACATTAACGCGAAGGAAAAGTAAGGATGCAGAGAGGCTCTTGACAGTAGATTTTCATTAGTTTTCATCATTCACATGAACACTGAGCAGAGCCATAATGAAGCACGACAGCTCAGGCCTAATGTGGGAGGTTTTGGGCTGTTTTACCCGTCTGTTAACAGGCTATGAGGGAAGGTGCATTGCCAAATTGCCATAATCACGCAATAACACTGCACAACATGGATCTCGGAACTGGAGACACTGCTGGAGGGGACACAGAGCAAGACACTGACTCGCACATACAGAAATCCATCCGTATATTTTCCAACTGCTTAGCCTGTTCAGGATTGTGGGAATGCCTTGAGCCAATCCGAGACAGCACAGGGTTCACCTGGCACAGGACGACATAGCAAAATTTTACCAGATTGTTCATTCTTTACAGGTCCCTTTATAATGGAGATAGGGGGAGTTAGTGTCTCTTCCTCGTTGTATCTAAGTCTCCGGGCAACACCAGGCGATGTAGTTACTCACTTCTGAAACTGATGTAATCACACTTTGGTCACCTACCTGCCACGGTGACAGCTGAACAAATCAGGCTGTACCATTTCTTTATGCCAAACTGTCGCTATGCTGAATGAGGACCGGATTCTCCTAAAAATGTTCATTGATTTTTATTGCCTTATTTCACATTATACCAGGTTGTCTCCAGTTAATTACATAGTATTTGCATATAAGTGCAAAGTTAACTGCATGGTACAAATAATCGGCACATAAATGCCCAGATGGCATCATTGCAATCATAATCAAATTACATTTAAATGACCCTATATTCAGACGCAATAGGAATTGCCCCAAAAACATCTCCACACCACATGGGGTAGATTGAGGGAGTACCACACCTCCAGTGATGGGGGTGTACTCAGATAGATAGACTTTTTTTTATTTGTGCATGTGTCTGTACCATGTTTATATTATGTTTTGTGGTCAACAACCTGACATTTTTACCTTGTTTACACATTTGTCTTGTCTCTACAAGGGAAAACTCAATTTTATTAAAATCTGAGTGCAATCAAAAAACCAAAAGAGCCAGAAGTCTTCTATTTGGTTGGGTTACTTATGGTTAAGGTTAGGGCTGGGTAAGGGTTTGGGCTGTCATAGTTAGGATTAGGGTTAGGTCCATAGAAATGAATGGAAGGTCCCCACAAGGTCAGAAATACGACAAATGTACGTACGTACGTACGTGCGTGAGTGTGTGTGTCCCCCACCTCGTATCCTACACTACCTGGGGTAGACTCTAGACTCACCACAACCCTTAGATAACAGGTTATTGAAAATTAATGGATGTCTTATTACTATTTATATTATTATTTATTATTATTAATTATTACTATTGCCAGTAGCAGGACACCACAGTGGGGCAGTAAAACAATATCAGTAAAATGACTTAGTCATAGTTGTCCAAGGTCAAGGTGGAACAGAAGATAGCTGCATAAACCCTCACGCGGGCTGGAAAACTCAACACTGAACACATCAGAGGCATGAATAATGTACATAAAAAACATGTTGTGAAGTGGCAGGCTGTTCTGTCCAGCTCAACATAGCTTCTACTCCCAGACATCGCCTCATTCATGAAGAAAACAGTGTGGAAAAATGGTTCACATGAGTGTCATAAATAAGAGATGATGGAGGACACCTTCAACGTGAACTGCCTCATTACAGAACGTTTTCACACACGGTTGACCTGCAGCCAACCTTCACTGATTAGCCAGTATAGCCAGGAAGACCAGGGCACATGGCTGTGGAGACCCTGGATGAGATGCCAATCCTTCACCGGGCACATGGCTGGGGAGACCCTGGATGAGATGCCAATCCTTCACCGGGCACATGGCTGGGGAGACCCTGGATGAGATGCCAGTCCTTCTCAGGGCACATGGCTGGGGAGACCCTGGATGAGATGACAATCCTTCTCAGGGCACACACTCACAAACATGATGGCATCAACACACTAAGGGCTGTTTAGAGAAATTGATCCACCTAAACCAGATCTCTTTGGCTTCGGGGGATGAGTGCCTAGTTAAAATCCCTCCAAATGGAAAACAGTACGAAGACACCAACATCTGTTCTGTCGTAACAAGCAGTCAGATTTGCCCAAGTTTCCATCAAATGTGTTTTCAGGATCTCTGTGTCTGTATGACATTGTTCTTCATGCTACAAAACCCACAGGAAAGTAATGAGCAGTCAGAGACAGCGATGTCATCCGCTGTCCTTTTTTCTTCAACACAAGTGGTTCAGAAACGTCACAGTGCTTTAACCCCATGTTCTACTGGAAATCTACAAATGAACAGTAAGCAGAAGTCTGTTTTCTTGCCTCACTCCTTCAAAGCTGAAAATAACCGTATTTGGAGAGAGACTTGAATGACCGCCTGCAACTGTAAGCATGATAAATTAGAGGTTCACGACTCAATTCACACTGTTAGTTGAGCTCAGCGGAGCCGAGCATGGAGGCCACCGAGAAAACATTTACATTCAGCTGGCCACCATCAGCGGCATCCATGTGGTAAGATAAGCGCATCCGCTCCAATAGAATTCGCTTCCCCACTGTCAGATATTCTGGTTTATGGGGAGGAACACTTATCTGAAATTCCACTTGTCTTCACTGCTCACTACACATCAAGACGTTCCATCAAGAAAAAAATCAGCGTGTGGAACACATAAATTATGGTTTTCCTCTGCAGTCTATGACATGTTTTGAACTGGAACTGTCCATTCATCCATCTTCCAACTGTTTATCCTGAGCATATCTTGAAGCCTATCCCAGGCTGCCCATGGTGAGGTGTAGATAGATCCTGGATGGAATGCCACTCTGTTGTAGGGTGAACACACACACAACTTACACTGTACACTGTAGGTAACTTAGACACACCAAACAGCCTAACCGCATGCTTTTGCCTGACAGAAACACATCTAGCCTAACCGCATGCTTTTGCCTGGCAGAAACACGTCTAGCCTAACCGCATGCTTTTGCCTGGCAGAAACACGTCTAGCCTAACTGCATGCCTTTACCTGGCAGAAACACGTGCGTATGAAGGAACTCGGTTTACCTTAAGGTAAGCTCCTAAGGTCTAAGTCATCCAGTTCGCTTTGAAATTGCTGCGCATAATTTTTTTTTTGTTTCTACTTTCTCCTATGATACTTTTCAGATTCTTGTTCTGTTTTTTCTAATGACCTCTCCTTCTACTGACACAAAAAGTTTAAACCATATTTTTCATGTTGGGTTAAGTTAAATCAGGTATTTTCAAAACACCATGTAAACAGAAAGAGAGTTTAACTGAATCACCTAGTCGATCCTGGGGGTTTTGTATCATACAGCCGAACCGCAAAACATGATGTGTCCTCCAGCTTGGCATCAACCGGTCCAAACTGGCATAATCCGCTAAGCAAACAAGCGATTATCATCCAACTGCTGACTCTGAGAAACTAGCTTTTGATGAACCTGGGAAGAACTCAAGATCAGCTTCACTAAATTTGCTAAAATTCAATTTTGATAAGCCCTGAAGGAATTTGTTCCACCGATGTAGCTTTCTAATTAACATCTATGGTGTCATTTAGACCTACCCCTCTCATCCATTGAAATAAATGCTCTCAAAATCATCATAATGTTTATACTCCATAAGCTTCCATTCTGTGACCAACAAATGCTGTTCATTCATCAAAAAGTTATTAAAATGGCCATGTCAGTAAACACTCCTAGGCAAACGCATTTGGCCTTCTTGAATTCTTCGAAAGGTCATTCGCATGATCTGCTTTGACAGAAAATCCAATTTAAATGCAAAACAGTGCACTGACAATGAAATATGGAACGTCTGTGAAGCCTTCCACACACAGGACGCTGATGTAAGTTAAAAAAAAAACAGTAAATTTAAATTAAATGCAACATTATTGCTAATGAGTAACTCAATTTTGGTGTTGTACTGCAGACATATTACAGCCAGACTGTCTGCAGCAAGGGCTCTCAAGACATTGTGAATTACAACACTTGTAGACTAGCATGAAAACAGACAGGACCCCGGATTTCAGAAACATGCTGATCATGTAGGGCAAGGCTGTGAGGCTTCATCGTTGTGCATTTAATGTACGAGCTTAACGCAGTGTTCCCCGATCTATAGACTGGCAGTCTGGGAACATAGCACCATAAAGAAGCATTTGGATTCCATTCAGAAAATCCATACTGAAACGAATGACTGCAAATTCAACATTTCACCATTATCATAGCATCTTGCTGTTGCTTAATTTTGTTTTTCATTTTAATACCCTTTTAGAGTAAACACTGTGAAAATATGACTGCCAGTTCACTGCTTGTTTTTCCTACGTCTTCAGTACCCAGAATAAGGTTTAAAAATAAATTTGTGTTTTAAAGCACAGTTAGATAAGGCTGCGACAATATGAAGCCGGAATCTCCAACAATCCAGTCTGAGAATCAGAACAAAGACTTTTTGATTACCTTTGGTCTCTCCAGTGATTTTTCTCAGCATTTAACTGTGATGCCCGGCATCTGACGAAGGGGGATTTCAAAACTGTGGTACTATGCGGTGTGCCCGTGTGTCACGCAGACTTCGGTTTAATTAGCTGATCATGTTCTGCAATTAGATCAGATCCCCATAATTAAGTCTCAGTTGAATATGCCTCATAATTTAAAAAAGAATCGAAGATTAAAACAAATAGGAATTGAGCACAGAAGAGTGGGCTGAATTTTACGTTTAGGGAAGGACAAGATCTGGGTCAGTGGGACACAAGTGCTGAACATGGAGTCCTCTCATCAAGACACAGCTGTTTTATAACGTGCGAGTGACCACAAGTGAAACAGCGCCGGTCGCCTTGTCCTGCCACCTAAGAGTACCAAGTCTCTGCAGTAGCATTTCAGATAATTCAGCTGACATTCTTAAAACCTCAGTCAAGGCACCCCAAGGATCTTCCAGCCTCTTGAGACCCCGCCCAATGGCCACTGGAATTTTGGTCGTGATGCTTCTATTTTTCATGTTACTTGTAACCATAGCTTTGTCCAGTCATCTGCTACAGTCAGCTGTTAAGATGAACGTGTTCAGGTGAGCTACAGTCATTACCCCTGCTGCTTCGCACCTCCAGGGTTGGGGTTTGAGTCCTGCATCTGCTCCGTTTATGGAGTTTGCATGATCTTCCCATGTTTCGCAGGTTCCCTCCAGTTACTCCAGTTTCCTCCCGCAGTCCAAAAACATGTCTTGTAACTTAATTGGCATCTGTAAATTGCCCATAATGTGTGCATGCGTGGCTGTACCCTGTGATGGACTGGCATCCCATCCAGGGTGTACCCCAGCCTTGTACCCTGTGATGGACTGGCATCCCATCCAGGGTGTACCCCAGCCTTGTACCCTATTTTCCTCCACCCCCTCACTGCAAAATGGATGAAAGGAATGGAAAAAAAAATCATATTTTTCAGAAAGAAAAAAGCCTGAAAGTGATTATTTTGCAAAATTATATGAATTTTTACAAGGAAAAAAAAAAACGTTTTCACATTTATTTGGTGGCAGAGCATCATATTATCAACTGGAATTTTAACTTAACTAGCATAGGGATGTATCTAATAATACAAGGAAATACTTTATTTATACAGACCCTTGTTTTATTGTGTTAACCATGGACAAAAGAAGCTGAGTAAAACAACACCACTGTGCTCACCTGGGGTAGAAGTGATATTTTTGATGTTGTTTTCTCACATGGTGATCGTGATAAGTGTTGCCGTGTTGGCCCCTCCGTGTTGTGTATGGATAACATTTCGTTCTTAGGAAATCCAAGTGTGTCCGAGCCTTTCGTATTCTATCGGCAGCTTGTCCGCAGAATTAGCATCACAGTCACTCCAAGTGCACAAATCTAACCTAAAGATTAAGCTTTTTCTTCTCAAGAAGGTCCGGAGGTCAGTGTCTCCTGCACTGTAGCTTGTTGTACACTAATAGGATTGTTTGAAAGCCATTATGCATGCCTCCAGTTTGATAGTCATTCCTTCTTGTGTAATTTAATGATTCATTCCAACATCTTTAAACCCCCAGTTGTAAAAATATAAAAAAATAGACTGGGCCAAATACAGGTTCAACAGAATATAACACAAGAACAAAGATGTACATCAAGGCTGTCTACCGCGTGATGTGCATTGGTACTTTATTATTGCAGAGATGACCCCCCCCCACCGGCCTCTACGCCGGTGGGTTCCTCCTTGCCTGACTGCAGCATCACCTGCCTGGATTCATCTGGTCCTTCAGGGACAGTGAGGGTCCTGTTGCTGCCGGCAATCAGCACAAAGCTTCATTGGTACCCCGGGCAGGAGCTGATTTGTCTCGCTGCGGGTCCCAAGATGCATTGCGGCAAGCATGAAAAAACACTCTTACCAGCAGCTCTCTCTGTGTCTTTGCTTTTCTGTCAGGGAGCCAGCCTTTTAAAAGTCTCTCACAAAGCATGGGTAATAATACAAGGCTTTGTTTTAGCACCTGTAACAAACTTGCCCAAGGAAGACTGAGCAGTTTCACATTTCATTCAGCTGAAAATGAAGTAGAGCTTTTAAATGGAATGTGTGTTTTCAGCCTTGATCACAGTTTGGATTTTAGCACATACCTTGCAATGCAACCCGGACACATCATCAGTAATGTAACCTGGGGTCATCGGGTGTTTCGGGTCTTTCAACATAATACACCCTCGCCCAGGCGACCCAGCCAGGGGTCATCAGTCCCCGACTTGTGTCTAGGTAGCTTATATGGCCCACGGGTCGCCCCTTTTGATCCACAGCCATCTAGATGCTTTCTCAGCAGCATGTGTGATGTTCCTGATGGCTCTCAGGCAATCTCTAGTGCAGCTTTACCTGTGAGGCTCACCTGGAGCTGGGTTTCTGTAGTGCTTTACTGGGAGACCTCAAGGAAGAAAAAGTCATTACTGGGAATGCCATTTCTTGGCAGAAGCAGGCACATGATACCACCAGACATCTAAAATACCAGTGATCCATTGCATTGAAGAGACAGTGATGAACCAATAGGGAACATTTGTCCCTCTGGACCCAATAAATGGTTGATGCCCTTGATTGGCCAGTAGGAAGCACTGTCCTCTAAAAACCAAATAAAATCCTCATCCGTCATTGCGTGGAGGACACTGAACAATAGAGGGTGCTGTTCTAAGGGTAAGACATTAATCAAAGGCTGAGATTCATTTTGCTTGTTAAGGATGGCATGGTACTCATCAAAAGAGGAACTGTGGCTCCTTTAATCACACACATGACACATGAGAAGTCACAGAGTCCCACTGTCTGGTGGAGGAAGGCACAGTTTCCAATCTTACAAACAATCAGTCCAACAAAAAGGTTACAACCGTTCTGATGGACACATGCCAGATAGAAAATAACAGTGAATAATGATTCAGCATTTTTAATAGAGAAGTATAATTTTTATGTGCATTTTGCTTGTCATTTTGTGTGTCAGACAGTCTTAAAAGGTGTGGCAAATCTTCAATTAGTTTCTTGATATACTTATTTTCCAACCAATTAACCAATATTACTAAATATGAACAAGAAGGTTGAGGTAGTACTCATTTAAATGAATTATTTGAACAAGCTAAATTATTATGAATATTTTATTAGACAGATGTTTGTCATTCGGTCTTGGTAAAAATTATCGCTGTAAAGCAGTACTGTATTGTTACTGTAAAATGTGTAAATAATGTGGTTGGACTTGTTCCATAACACAACTGCTGCTGTCTGATTTTAAACCGTTTAATGGCACATGAAACATATACATCAATATCTGCATGGATCATTCATGTAAGCAGTTGCTACAACACGTACCTAACAAAAAACAATTAAAGAACGTTTCCCAAATGTATATATAACTTGTGACTTTTTATAAATA
Organism: Gymnarchus niloticus; assembly: GCA_009936485.2. NCBI lineage: Eukaryota > Metazoa > Chordata > Actinopteri > Osteoglossiformes > Gymnarchidae > Gymnarchus > Gymnarchus niloticus. The sequence continues at coordinate 23,428,360 of JAACJT020000034.1, forward strand.
TATATGTATGGAAAAATTCATGTGTACACGTACGGTACATATTTGAATTACCATATTTTTTAAATTTTTATGTGGTTTTTCCAATTCCAGACTGCCATCTGTGTTTGTATTAATTAAAAGCGGATAGCTGTAATGAGTTTTTGCTGAATTGGTAATGAGACTGTGTGTTCACTGCTTTAAAATTACATATAAAAACAAGGGTTCTCAGTTTTTAGAAAGCCTTTAATTATATGGGTTAATTGGTGTGTAATTAATTAAACATTCTTGATTATCTGGATCAATTTTCAGCATAGAACAGTGTTCATTTTTCTTGCAGAGAGAACTGGAATCTTATGTAATTGCCTTTAACAGAAATTGCTGGAAACATGGATTTTCTTTTTCTTTATGTAACACATCGTTTATGTAAGAATGATGACAACAAAGAACTAGCAGAGACTAAGACACAAATCAGCCTTGATATACTATTATCCCATGTCCCCCTGTGCCTGTAATTTCTGAAATATGAAACGGATAAACTTCACACCAAACAAATGTTGGTGTCATACCATTTGAGGTGGAATATATCCCCATGTCTACCTCAAATCACAAATTAGCCCTTTCACTAAATAAAAAGTTTATGCCAAAACAGGTGTAAGTCACATCTGTTCAACATAATAATCAACATTTCTAGGTTATTAACGGGTGTGAAGAGTAATGTATATAGTGAAGCGGGTGATATCATCAAAATTTCACTGACGCAACACGTGGTCGGCTCGATCGATAAGGGGCCGAACTAAAGATCCCGCAAATGAGGGCAGGACGAATGAAGGTAGGCTTCACTTGGGTACAGATGTGAAGACGGCTTAATAAAAAAAAATAGGGACACGTTGTTTGACATCTGGACAGGATAAAGAATCCAGAATGCAGTCTTATATGACAGGAAAGATGGACCAGGAGCTTCTCCTACCCTAGGCCATCAACACCACTCCTGTCTGACAATTTCAACATCTTCAATTCATTGTTCAGTATCTTTTTCTTTTACTTCGCACCAGGTTGATTAATACCTCATATTTTATAAAAAGAAACCAAACATTCTTAGCTAAACAATGTAAACTAAATGAATATAAAAATATAAGTATAAAACTTTTATTTGAAGATAACTTAAAACTAAGCTTGATCACTTGTAATATCGATAAATACCATTTCACCCACCGCCCCCACATTTTACCTAAGATGGTTCCACCAGTCGTGTTTCATTCGCTAGCAAGTAAATCGCCATGATGTTGTGACTTCTGACCTTCACAGGGTATTGGAGGCTGTAACAAAAACCGCTAGGTCATTCTGGTAAACCTACAACCAATGTAATCACAAAAAATGAAATGAAAGATCAGAAAAGATTAAACGAACATATTAATCTCACAGATATCATACATAACATAAGCCTGTCACCCGAAGCCTAGGATACGATGTTCTTACTCGTTATTCAAATCTCAATTATCTGAAACTGATTCATTAAAAACTGCAACGTGACTTTTCAATGAGCAGAATGTATGGTACTTGTAATATGTTCAGGAGGAACTGGGCAAAGTCAGAGCCCATTTCAGCAGGATCTCCTCTGCCCAGCTAATTTCAGCGCTGCCTCCGTCCCGCAATTCTCACGTCCTCTGTGGCACGGCTTCGTAAACCTCCACTTCCAATTCGCAACTGTCGCTTTAAGGGTGCGGCAAGCGAGGCCTGACACAGGAGACCTCGGGGCCCTGATTTATCCACAGGGCGTGTAAATAACAGATGGTCCACACAAGCACACACAAACTAACCCATACAGTTTGTTCTACTCCTGTGGAGACCAGCCTTCCCTCACACCACAAGCTGTGTACACGGCTCTGAGTGCAACACGTCTGAGTGTTTCGCTGTGACACTTTCGTTAACTCGTGGTGTGCCCACCCAGGACGGATCACAGACCCCTGCCCGTCTCACTTTTAGGCACCACTGTGCTGTGGGCCCATCCCGATGGTTTGCTTTTCTGCTTTCATTAGATTATATCAGCCTGTGCTCAGTTTAAAATGCCACTTAAGCCAGATAATGCTCTTTAAAGAGTGTTTCAAAACAGATATCAGTCTTACACTGGTGCTCACCAAATCTCCTTAGAAATAAATGTGGCTTTGTCCTAATGATGGGACAAATGAGGCCTCAAAACTCATGGTGGGTGGAAGTATCTTGAAATAACAATCGATGCTGGCACTACATGATGCTTCAAAACCCATGGTGGGTGGGAGTATCTTGAAATAACAATCGATGCTGGCACTACATGATGCTTCAAAACCCATGGTGGGTGGGAGTATCCCAACCTACCAATTAAAGCCTCATTTGTCCCATTACTACTTTGTCCTACCAGAACGGAGTGTTATATGAAGTTGCTTGCAGTACAAATAAAGACCTTAAACAAGCAAAAGGATAATGAGAGTAAGAGAGAAGTATGCAATGAAGGAAGTGAAGGCAAGAACAATTGTGGAAGCATGGAAATTGACAAAGACCAAGGAAAACAAAAAGACTAAGACCTGGTTGATAAACCCAGAAAGCGGAGCATTAAGAGACTTGAGTCACTCAAACATCTTGTCAAACGCTTCCTAAAAAGCGAGCAGCGTATTTCTTTGTGTACTGTATGACTGCTCCGAGCGTCCCTTGGCCATCGACGAGGCCACTGTGTCTGTGCGGAAAATTGACCGCATTAAACCTATCTGGCAAATCGAATTGTAATAAAAAGGAACCCGGCACTTGTGCTTCCCCTGAAGCAGAAAGCAAATGATTCCGTCCTCCTCCTGATTAGCATCCTGACATTTACAGCTGCCTTGCTATTATAGCGTCAGATTTCATGAAATCTTGCCACATTTGCTGAGTTTATTTCATTTCAGCCATGAATTTCAGCCACCATTATGAATATTGGACAGAAGGACATAAAATAGCCTCAAACCTGTTGTCACTCAGCAATGATTAAACAAGATGGCTGACAAGTGAGTAGCATAACTATCATAAAGCAGTAAAGGACGATTTCTCGATACCATGTCCCAGTTCAGACCGCTCTAGTGTATTGTGCGCCCCCTGGTGTCCAAGACAAAGCGCAATCCTCTGTGGATCCCAGAACAGCTTTCTGGCCTTCAGTTTATGCATCATATGCCCAAGGGACTCATTACAAATCAATAAATATCAGCCGGGGTATTATGGATTCTGAACAAACAACAACGGCGAATAATAAAAAAACAGCAGTGACTTGACTGGACTGCTGAAAATGAAAAGGCAGAACGCGACTCATTGTCTTTCCTTCTTCATGAAGTTTGGCTCTTTGAGCATGCAGACATCTATTCAAAGTCACCCAGAGGTCAGAGTGTAAATGGACATATCAAAGTCATACTTTATTCATGAAGTTTCAATGCTGTCCAAAACCACCAGCATAGCAGGCAAAAAATTAAATTCCTTAAAAAGCCACAGCGAATGTCAGTTGAATAAAGATGATAAAGTATTCCGGAAAAGCGTTTGTCGTCATTCCTTATTTTGCAAGTGGCTGTCTTGCCTGTCACAGACAGTGGGCCTTGTTTTTTAGACTAATTCTGTTGTTCATGTCCTAAGTCAATAGTCACTGTACTGTGTACACGGTTACCATGATATCTATTATCAATGATGTGACTTGCCTGTATAATCTGAATTGCCACATGTTAATTGCTCCTTTAGTTCAAGATGGCCAATTCCTGACACATCCAACAAACAGGTGTTGCTCAGTCTAATGATTATTAGGTAGCTGAGGCTCACCTGACTGGGTTACATAATTTGGCACATACTGTATATTGATATCACTTTGATAGACTGGCATCCCATCCAGGGTGTACCCCAGCCTTGTGCCTTGTGATGGACTGGCATCCCGTCCAGGGTGTACCCCAGCCTTGTGCCTTGTGATGGACTGGCATCCCGTCCAGGGTGTACCCCAGCCTTGTACCCTGTGATGGACTGGGATAGACTCCAGGCTGCTCTGTGACCTTGACCCGGATAAGCGGTTGAGAAATTGGTGGATGTTCTCCATCCATCTTTTGGAAAATGCATATTGATTGAATGGATATTGATATTGATTTCAGATATCTGGGCAGGAAATGAAACTAATAAAAAGACGTTTGAGCATTTAAATGTTTTCCAATGTATAAACCAAGTAGTCAAAAATTCTATCCAATAATTTTCCATTACTGCTGAACCAATGCAAGACCATGGAGATTTTGGAAGCTATGCTAGGAGTTAAAGAACACAAGGCCTGGAGTGATGCCAGTCCATCACAGGACACCAGGACACCCTGGACAGGATGTCAGGCATGAAAAATGTCCCCACAAGGTAAAAATGTCAGGTTTTTATTACACAGTACACACACACACACAATGAGCCACAGAACCCTGGCCCTAACCACTCACCCTCCATAATGCCTCAGGTGCATTTGAACAGAGATGATCACCTGTTTTTTCCTTTCATATAGAGAATGCCATAATGGATGTTGAGAGCTGGCATAGGGAAGTAACGGAGAAGGAGTCATTCTTGTCATCTTCCAGTATCAGCTGCAGTTTGGTAATAACCACAAAAAGGTTCGTGACAAGTTGAACGGCACTCCTGCAAATTGGCCATGACAAGCGGCAACAGCGTTCGAGTTGTGATAGCTTAGAACACTGCCTGTGTCGTAATTATGTGGGACCATTGCCAAGCCACTAAATTGCATGCAACAGATCTCATTCAATAAGTGTGGCTGTCTCTGCTACATGATGGCCAATACCCCAAAAATTACCTTGACGAGTAAAAATGGCAGGCAGGATATTCAATATTTTTGCTTAGAGATGTAGCAGAGGGCACTGTGGCTCAGTGGTTGGTACTGGCATCACACGCCGCCTGGGGTGAGGGTTCGAGTCCTGCCTCTGTTTATGTGGAGCTTGCGTGTGCTTCGCAGGCTTCTTCTGACAGTCCGAAAACATGCGTTGTAGGGTAATTGGTGTAGCTAAACTGTCCCTAGTGACTGTGCCCTGCAATGGGTTGGCACCCTGTCCAGTTTGTCCCCTACCTTGTGGCCTAGGCCGCTTGGGATAGGCCCCACTGTAAACGGACAGGTGGTAGGTTATCCAATAACATAGCATATATGAGGATATGGAACTGGCTGGAGGGATTAAATATATGATCGATGATGACTATGTGACACAATTGCTTTCTTACATACAAAACCGTGCAGTTGTTTCTGCATATCATTTGTTTTGATGGTCCTTATGTAATAATTTCCTGTTCTTTTCAAAGGTGATAGTGGGTCATGCTCACACTGATGTCTTGGTGTTCGAGGTCATCTGTGATTTACATGTGCTACCATGACTCACCACAGTCTGGACCAGAGAGAGAATAACGCCAAGCCACCATTCCATGAGGGTCGAAACCATGATACCCAAGACCAGGCCAGAAGTCCCATTGAGCAAGGAGCTGTCCTTGATAATCAGTGCTGTGCCAATATAGAAAATCACTTCCATCAGACCTCACTTAACCAAGATGCCTTTTACTTGCAAACTCATGCAGTTCAAACAGAGGCTACTGACAGGAATGGAACTACTGAAACGTCACAGCTGGTGGGATCACCACGCACTCTCATATTCACACATCGATTACCGTATTGGTAGCTGTTCATTTGAACCAGTGAGGGTCTCAAAGCCATTTATCTCACACTTAGGTAAGGCAAAGTTTGCCCTATTTCTATCCCTAACCATACTGACAGGACAATCAGACAATTGCAAGTTTAAAGACAATTTTGACTTTACATAAAGTGATATTTGAGAACAGAGAAAATAAAAATGAATATTTTTCATGGTCTTTTTGGTGTTTTTTGTAAGGTCAAATTGGTATACAATGTGCACTTAGATGTTGCCATACTTCAATCCAGACAAAGCAAGCGTGTTAAAATAAAAAAACAATCATATGATAATCCACTGAGATGGAGTAAACAGGTTTCATCCTTTACCATTAACAGATGTCAAAAAGTGACTCATCCTATTGTTTTGTCTCACAGTCTTTTTTGGAACTTTCTAGAAAGCTCGTGGAATAGAGAAAGTGGCATCGTCTGGCTTTGAAACGCGACTCCTCAATACTGACGAGATGGGTAGTGCATGAAATGTGAAATTCTGCTGGGCTTAGAGCAGGCAGCTAGGCCCCTGACCCGGTTCATTAAAAACAACAGCAGTGGTGCTTAATGTGGAAAGATTAGATCTGCTTGGCGTACAAATGAAACACGACCTCTGATAGCACGGGAGGCCTGCTATCAGAGACCCCCAACGTAATATACTCGACAAACGAACAGGCAACAGTACGCCTCGGTCTATCCATTCAATCTCTCTCTTTTAATGTTCAGCCGCTTAATTAGGAGGGTCCAATTAAAATTTAATTTTGGCTGAGACCAACACGGAGTTTGCTGCCTAATAGGTATATGATAATTAGCTCCAGAAAAATCATTTTAATGAATTTTGCCCAAAACTTACCTTTCTTTAAAACATGATATCAGTATTCTGATGCTCACCTGGGCCTTCATGTCAGTTTTTAAGGAGAGAACAATTTTATGCCTGAGAACGTTACACAACGAGGTATATAAATATATTAATAGAGCAGAGGTCCAAAATAAGCTAAACAAATTATTGAAAAACAACAGCAATATAGCGGTTTGATGGCATTAACAAGATGCACTGATGTGTACCTTTGTTTCTGGCACTAGGAGGATATTAGTTTACAGATGACAATATTAAGTTCACATTGTTTTATGTCATTTCTGTGATGTCACTTCTGTGAAGTGAAAAGTCTAGATAATTCTGATCCATTCACATGTATGTTTTTTTGGATTATTTCCTGGTGGCATCACTGAGAAGCGACAAATCTTAGAATTAGATTGGATGGCATATTGAGCTGTGGAGACCTGTGGGATACAGCAATGGAGAGTGAGGACGATCTGACTTCACTGTGTTTGATCAGCCCGTTTGTCAGCAGCAGGTGGAGGTAAATTCACAAAACACAAGTTTAAAATGGCCCCTTATCTCCGAATATTAATTGCAAAACTCTGAAATGTCTGCATGATTTTTAAATACACAGATGCGATGACAAAGCAAACAGACACTGTTTTATGCTTAAAGGTTGTAAACAATGACAATGTACGTATGACACTAAAGACACAAGTGACAGCCATAAGCATGATTTTTTTTAGAAGTTGCACATAACAAATTAAGGAAGCCATGTGTTGTTATCAAACACTGCTGCATAGCAACACAATATGGAAGGAGGTTTCATCTACTGCAACTGCGCAAAACGACAACAGGAACACAGTTTATGCAGTATGAAAACAGCGCTGCATTCACGCCTGCCTGCTTAACACAAACAATGCTCAGCAATTCCCTCTCCAGATATCAGAAATATAATATGAATATCCATCCATCATCCATTTTCCAGGAGCGAAGACACCGGACTCATCCAGAGGACGTGTTCTGTGACTCTTCAGTAAGGTTCTCTCAGGGAGTTAGAGAAGGGCCTAGTTTTGAACACACCAGGCCTGAGGCCCTCTCTGGAAGGGAAAGCCCGGCTATTGGGGTCGGGAACCCAGACCCCAAAACACATTGACAGTGGTACTCCGGCAACCTTACAAGGTTCAGGCTCATCAGACCAGGCGTGATCCAGAACGTAACGCTGAGCAGTGGAGAAGGAAATAATGTGAGACCGGGTAGAATTCATAAGCCGAAGGTCAGGTGATTTTTATGCTTCTAAAAGACCTAATACAGATTAAACAGTGCACTGTGCAACACGGATAACAGGATTGGTCATCGTGATGCAGCCTCTGCTGATCAAAGCCAAAGATTCACCGTTCTGGACATTCACAGTTTACAGCTGAACCCACCAGCATGACAAGAACAGCCGTTTGGCAATTCTCTGAGTCAAAGATCAACGACACAAGAACCACAATATCAAATTCCATTTGACATTTTAGAAGCGGTAAAGATGCACATGCCAGCTATAAATAAATATGACCACATAATCCAAGTCGTACCTTCGTCTGTTGCCATTTCCTATCTGATGTCATGTACCTTAAGAAAGGATAGCGTGACTCAGTATGTCACAGTACTTTGTCACCCTGCTAGGTGCTGCATCGCATCTGTGTGAAATACTTAACCTGTAAATTATGCAAATGTGAATTGTTATGATGGTAAGGTGCTTAGACACCAGACAGCTGTGCCAAGATAACAGATGAAATATAGAGGCTAGAATATTCATTTGACATGAGTCATTTTTAATATGCAGAGAAAGTACTACTTTATATAGTGCATCGGATTTCATCCTCCAATTTTTGCACTGTGCACAGACATGTTAAGACTTTTTAATTTGCAAAATGTTAACGGTTTTACTGCTTTTCCAGCTACAATATTCAAATAAAAAGTATTAAAATAAATTAATATGGTAATAAAATCTGTTCATGGTTAAATACAGTCATTTTTCACATCCAAGTCCAAATTATCATGCAAAATAGTAACAGTATACAGCAGAATGCATTATTGTTTCATGATATTTCTTCTTGTGGATTCCTGAATATGACTTGACCTGACATGATTGACTAAGTACACTGACTCAATGTACCATGCTTATCATCTGAAGGTCAGGACTCTAGACTTTCTCATGACTTGCAAAAATAGAACTTACTACCCACTCTGGCAAACAGCGTCTTCGGCACAACCCAAAAACGAAGTTAACTTATTGTCGATGAATGTTATTTAATTTAATTTTATTCACATAGCACCTTTAACAAGAAGCACTGTCACAAAGTGCCTTACATAGTCCTGGGCCCAGGGTCCTCAGAGAGTAAGCCAAAGGTGACAGTGGCAAGGAAAAACTCCCCCAGGAGGACGAAACCTTATGAGAAACCAGTCTCAAGAGGGAGGTCCATCCTCCTCTGGCCAGCACCGGGCAAGAATTAATACATTAATACAAATAGGAAACAACAATGTTGTACAACATTCGACTGCCTTTTCCAGCTCACTTGTTTAGACATGGTGTTTAGCTATGACAAATGGTAAAACATGGTAAAGTAATTGTTTCCTGCATGTTCTTCTCCCCGAGTTTATCAAACCTCTACCCTGAATAAAATTCCCCAATCCATCCTTGCTTGTGGCAGGTGGGAGTATCGAAGCTGCCGATCAATGCTGGCACTAAATGAAGGCTCAAAACCCACGGTGGGTGGGAATATCCTGAATTAACCAATCACTGCTGGTGCTAAATGAGGCTTCAAAACTCATGGTGGGTGGGAGTATCCCAAACTACCAATCGATACTGGCTTCGGGATACTACCATCCACCAGGGTTTTTGAAGCCTCCTTTGTCCCGTCACTAATCCACCCACCCAAGCCCATTTTCATATCTTATCGTCATCCCAAACCAGAGGAAATACTGCACATTGTTTGGATACTTGATGAAAAGTAAATATAAAATAACTGATCAAACAAAGATCTGTTTAAACTTGCTTGTTTAAAATAACTAGTGATGCAATAATCACACATCTATGTCAGAGACAAAAGTGGGGAAATCATCAAACTGGGAGCGTTATAATTAATGCACGGTTTAATGCCAGAAGGAGGCAAAATGTTCACAGGGGTTACACGCATCTTAGTGTCGGTATATTAAGAAATGTGTTGTTCTGAACCAGAGATCTAAGCCCACCAAAGCAATTTGCTACTTAATCTCTGATAAATATTCAACATGACATGAATAGAAGGAAATTAACTGCAATCACATTAAACAGGGTAACAGTAGCACTAGAATATCGTCTTAAAACTTTCTGAATCCAAAAGCATTTTAATTAATGTGTCATTATTTGTGAAGCTGTATATTAAATACATTAGTAACATTTCTAAATAGTTTCTCACTAAACTCTGAAAATGTCAAAATGGTATTTCATCAAGAATAACTACAACACATCTAAATTGTTTTTCAGCATAATTACCTTAACACGCCTTTTAAATGTACTCATTTCGTAATAAACCAATATAACCAAAAGCTGAGGGAACTCTGTTGCTGAAGTGGGGTTGGAGTCTAGCTGGTTACCAGGTCAAGGAGACCCTCAGCTCTGGTGTAGCTTGGCGTGCTGCAGTACGCTGTGGTCCAAGTAGGAAAATGTAAGCTACACACCAAATAACTCTGAACAGAAGTCCCCAGTGGGGAACCGAAGGCTGCCGTGCTCCATAAGGGAGCAATCCATCCTAATTCTGGAGATGCCCGTTAAGAGAAATATATGATGTTTATCCGCATCAGGCAACACATCGAGACCCACGCTCCGTGAAAGTGCAGATACTGACCAACACAAGCGTAAACGTTTTCGGCTAACTTGCCAGCCTTTACTGCGGACCGCTAAGAATCTCATTGCTACAAAACAGGAAGTCCACGTTTGGCATTTTTTTTTCTTTTTGGATTAACCCCCCCCCCAAAAAAAAAAAACAGCAGGCACACAAAACCATACAAATCTAGTGTGTTATTCCTGCGTATATTTTAAATACGATGTGCACAGACGCTCCCAAGATACCAGGTCTGAATAATCAAAACGCTCTGGTATACACCCACTGTTTTAAATAACCCTGGTGACTTTCTGCACCTTCATGGGGGAAAAAAAAAAAAAACACAACTTTCACAGAAATCCGTTGAAGTATTTTAGAAAAGTAGATTACTCCATGTTCCCAGCTGTAGGAAAATTAATGACTTGTGGTACATCAAAATATTCCCACATCTACAACAAGTTTTGAAAATAGGGTAACAATGGCGTTAAAGCCAGCTATTTCTGGAAAAACGCTGTTCACGAAAATGCTCTGGGAACAGTTTGAGCATCTCAGACCATAAGTCCTGAATGTCTTTGATTCTGCTGCCCCAAAGCGATTTCTTTGCATAACCATGATGCAAGTGTCCTTGTGGAGAAAGACTTGGTGCGGTTTGTCAATCGGATGGTGCTGTCACAAAGGCTGAG
>JAACJT020000034.1:23439472-23451020 GCA_009936485.2 Gymnarchus niloticus
AACCATGATGCAAGTGTCCTTGTGGAGAAAGACTTGGTGCGGTTTGTCAATCGGATGGTGCTGTCACAAAGGCTGAGAGCCTTTGGGAATCCAGATGATGCGGTTGGATATCGAGCTGGAAGACTTCTTAACAAAAAGACAGTGGCCGGTTATTTCAAGGAGCTGCTCAAGAACACAGAAGCTGAGGTAATATATCTAAAAGAGTCTTAATTGATTAGTGGAGATGGAACAGAGATTGAAACCTTTGACCCACTGAAAATCTGATATAGTGAAATCAATTAAATCGTTCCATTTGTACCATTTGACACGGTACGGTGGAATGTGTTTTTGCATATCCCATCTTGCTCTCCATGAGAACACACACGCACACAAATCCAGGTGAGAGCACACTAATAAATCAAGAAATCCCTTGGCATTTATTTTGACGTAACCTCTGGAAACTCTGGATGACGTGGAATTGTGAAACATTGAGTTTGGAAGTCTTTAGCTGAGGTGTGTGCAAATGCTTGGCCTCTATTGTATTGTAGACAGTAATTCATACTATGAACATTAACCTATGTTGTACCACACACTCAGTGGCTATTGTATTGTAAACGGCAAATTGCGTGACTGCAAATGAATGCATACACCATTTAGATAGGGTGAAGAGGTTCATTTACCTGGCGATTAAGCATTAGAACAGCTAAGATGCGTGATAAGTGATTTAAAATATGGTGTGATTCTCAGTGCCAGACATGCTGGTTCCAGCACCTCAGAATCAGCCAGCCGCCTGATTTTCACACATTACGGTGTCTAGAGATTACAGAGAATGGTGCTATAAACAAACAACCAGTTATCTGCATTTCAGTGGGCAAAAACACCTTGTTAATGAGTAAGACTAGCCAGACTCATTAAAGCTAACAGAATCACAACAACTCCAAAAATGACAGGTCAGTACAACAGTGGTGCATAGAAATCCATTCTTGAACGCGCAGCTCCTCAGCCCAGAGGTTCTGGAGACAAAATAGGGTCGAATCTTATACTACACAGGGGTGACTGAAAATTTGTACAGTATAGTGGCATTTCATGATTGAGTGGGATTTTTGTTTGGTTTAATACTCTTTGAAATTAGCGGACTGTATTTGAACTAATTTCTGATTTAATTAGCAATTACGTAACATCAACCAAACAGAAGCTCTGAATTCCAAGAAGTGAAGTTTCCACTCTCTGGCATTCGGTGACGACAGCCGCAGGAATCACGAGGAGTTAAACATATATGCTAGGGCCTCCGTTCAAAACGGCCGTTCAGCGATGTCTTCCACGGTAGGACGTTGAAGGCTCTGGAAGAAAGCCTTTGTTTCATGGGGTTCCATTGTCCAACATCGCTTTCCACACAAGATGAAATGATTTAAGTCCCAAAGCTTCAATTCAATGCAGGGCAGTGTATATATGCTTACCTGAAAATGACAAAAGAGAGCAGAGAACGTTATAAGGTGTTGCCACAGCGATGCACCATATATTAAAAATTAGATGTTTCTCTCACAGAAATTGGCAGTACTGCTTTATGAGCAGACGCATGTCAGAATAAATTGCGTGTTTCAGAGTCGTCGCATGCATTGTAATCATGGTGATAAAAATGCTGAAAATGAATACTATATATTAAAGGGGTTGTCTCCCAGTAATGAAAGAAATTTGTCACATCTGTAGTGAGTCCCTGGTGCCACTTAAATCAGATTTGATGCTGCTGGTTGCACATGAGCTCATTTTAGTCCGACTTTCAGGAGTGGTGTGGTATCTCAGTAGGAAACATTTGGCCTTACACCTCCAGGGATGGCTGTAGAGTTCCTCCCACTCCTCTTTGCATGGCTTTGGCATGTTCCCTCCATGTTCTGGCTAATGAATTTCCCACAGAGTGTAAGGTATTTGTCCAGGCCTACCATGACCCTTCTGTCGGTTAGTGGAGATGGATGGAAATGCATTGTCGCATTTAACTTTCCAGTCCTGATTCAATTAACCAGATCTTCCACATCTTTTGAATTGCAAATGAATATTCCCTTTTGTGTGGCAGTTCAAAAAGCAACGCTCCTGATGTGAAGTTCACAGAAGTATTCTGGAAGTTTGTTTCTGCCTATATATTGTGTATAAAGTTTGTACCTCAATCTGGGGACAGCCGCATCTACAGCAGTATAACAGCTTTCTTTTATTATTGTTCAAATATGTCATTTTACTTTTAGCTATGGCTATCCTAAAGGCACATCAACTTAGCATCTCAAAAATAGATGTTTTACAAAAGCAGCTATTAATGTAGACACAGTGGGCCTCGGCTCAGCAGCCTCTCTGTTTCTCGACATAGTTTGCAGATCAGTTCTGCTTCTACTTTGGAGAAGAGGTGTGCAGGACTGACTGTGGGTTTCTTCAGGAACTCCAGACAGACTGAGTTCATCTCCAGGTCACTGGGCCTCATATCTGCAGTGATGGTTATCAGCCCGAATCGGACTGCAAGCTGTGCTCAAAAAGGAGGAACTACTCTCCAGATTGTTGTGGTGGGCTTCAGTCAATCAAATGCCCCCCCCAATGACCTCAAATCCAGCAGGACCACAGGATTTTAAGTGGATGTGAAGAGTGAATTGCGGTTTGTGGGCCAATCGTCTCCTCTTTACACGAGACCCCCCTGAGGCAGTCAGAATGTCGTTTCACATTCAGAAGGTGGGGGGCAAACCGGGGGAAACAAACTTAGGTGCTGGTTTTGTGTATCACATGGTCTCTCTCTCTTTCTTAGTGTTAAGTCCCGCACTAACGCAGGGTCCGCTTGTGAATCAACGCGACGTGTATCACATGATCTTTTCATCTTTAATATTCAGAGAAAATGACTAAATTTTCCTTTCCTTGTAATTCTGTCTCTGTTATACAGTTGGGTAGTAGTTTGAATGGTCCTTACATTCCGATCATTCATTATCCAGCACTGGAACACAGTAAAGACCAGCTACGGGTAGTTCAGACACGTACAGGGCACACGCTACGAGTGGATTAGAGACTCCGATTCCCCTAAACCACAAGTTAAAGCTCAAAATACTTGCATTGTATTGTGCTATATATATGTTCCAGTGCATAATAGTAACATATATGGTACTAGGCTGAAAAATAACTTTATAATGAATTGTGTAAAACAGCAGTCTTTCAGCATATTCCAGCAGTAGGAAAGCACACAGATTAAACACCATGGGGAAATCAACAAGATTAGTTAAAGTAACACAAAAATCAAACATCTGAGAAGTTTTTATTGCCAGCTTACTCGAGAGAATTCCATAATGCAGCTTTGAGTGTTTGTGTTTGGCCCACCGCAGGTCGATTTTCTGTACACATCATCTTGCTTTGCTGACTGGTTAGCCGTCGTTCGAGTTAATCTGCTTAATCACCCTCAGTCAAAACGGAGGCCAGGAAAATTGTGCCAATGTTTAGCTCTCAAAAAAGAAAACAAATGTAAAGCAGTTGAAAAATTAAGCAGGATACTTTTTGAGCACAAAATTGGCCTGAATTGACTGAAAAATATGCTAAACAAAAGACAAATTGTTTTTCAGTCTAATTTTTCCTCATGCAGAATCAGTATTAATGAGAGTATTATTGTGTAATGGAAGAATTTATTGAAGAGACCAGTTGTGTGACACAGCAAATCGTGATGGTTGGTTGGTAGGTAGGTCAACGCTTTCTACCTCACAACAAGCTAACTGAACCAATGGGCTTAAGTAGAAACTTAAACAATACACAGCTGATGACATTCACATAATGACGTAGACAGGCAAGGTCAGGCATGGCTGGTTGGGTGATGGCCTGACAATGTTGGTCTTGTGATTGGACGTTCTTAAGTTGATTGATACAATTCTGACCAATCATGGTGCCAGTGAAGCCTCCCCCCCATATTTCCCTTTGTGCATAATTTCCCTTTCATCGCCTGCACAAGGAAACTTGAAATCATTACAGTATCAGATTTACCAGGTCTTGATAGCATCCCTGCACCTGCCTGTATAATTATTCCTTTACCCGTCGTTGCTGGCTTCAGGTACATTAACCAATAATGGGCACAAATGAATTCCCATCACGTATGCATCTCAGATTTTTACCATCTTAAAAAGAACAGGTTTTAGTTTGCTGTCTTTTTAAAGCTCTCTCTGATATCTTTTATATATATTAACCATTGTGGCTAAGAATATTGACACCTCTGCCGTTTTTTCGGATAAAACATCAATTCTTCCACAAAAATCTTGACATTACAAATGTTTTGGTGCTAACCTGTGTATTTTATTTATTTGCATTGCAGTGCCTCAGTAGTTAGCTCCCATACCTCCAAGGTTGGAGGATCAAATCCCACCTCTGTTGCTGAGGACATGGAGGCTGCATGTTTTCCTCTACAAAGTTGGAGATTCATTTAGATTTGAAGCAGACTGAACCAGAATGGCTAGCACAGCATCACAGAGCGGCACACTATCTCATCGCGTTTGTGCTAATCTGTGCCTTCATTTGTTATTTAACAAGACACTGACCCTAAGCCCACCTCCAGTCTGTATGAAGGCTGTTTATCAAAGAAGGAGAACAGCGGTGTGTTACATCAAATGAGCTGGCCTCCACAGTCACCGGACCTGAACCGAAGAGTGACGGTTATAGAGAGAAGGGAAAGATGCCAACACGTGCCCGGCGTGTATGAGGACTCCTTCAGGAATGCTGGAAAATCATCCCAGGAGACTTCTTATTCAGGCTGGTTAAGAATGGGCTCCACTCTCATTTAGACTAAAGGGGGCCATTTTGAATAATCCAGAATATAAGACCATTTTAATTTGCTCAGAAGTTTTTTGTTTTCTACATAATTCCATGTGATCTTTTTCATTGTGTTGTTTTCTATGCCATGCAAAAAGGTGTCAAAATAAAGGCCCTTCAATGAATAAGGACATGTCCAGACTTTTGATTGCTTCTGTATATATAGCTTTAGAGGTCACGCACATCAGTAAAAGGCCCAGAAAATAACACTATGTGGCTGTTTAATGTGCTGCAGAAAATAGGGCTGGTTTACGTCGCTTGACATATGAGGCTCTCTGTTTGTTGTTTTTTCGCTGAATCTCCACGGAAAAACCACATGTGAATTGGAAGCAGTTCCCTGCTTTCTCTCTTTCCGGTTTGCTAAAGCGAATTCATCCCAATCTTGGAAAGAATTTACGACAGTCAATTTGATTTCCCTTTCTTGTGGGAAGCCGGCTGCGGACGTCACACCCAGGGTTCCATCATGCCAACCGCCCCCGTGCAATTTGCGGGTGTCAGAATGTGAAAAACAAAGAGCTGGCTCGTCAGGGTTCCCCAGCTGGCTTCGCTAATTCACAGAGAGAAATTGAAACGATGACCCCCATCATCATCATCCTCTTAGTGTTTCCTCAACTTGCATGTGAGGCAACCTTCATTTGCACCCCCTTTTGCTAAGGGTTATATTTGTCATTTTCTGAGACTCTGAGGAAAAAAAAAATGCCATAAGATGATACATTCAGAACGGTACGTCTCCACAATGCAGAAGATCAAAGATGAGGGGAAATGGAAGAAAAAAATCAAATTTCATCGCACTGTGCATATGTTATCTGAGCCGTGACACAAATAAGCGCATGACCATCCTTTTGAAACCACTCTGAAGGAGAAATCCGCTCACAGCTGAGAAAGGTTGTAAGTTGTGAATTGAATTTTCATTTTCTCCGTAATACTCCTTGTGCTATTTTTGCCTTTTCATTCCTTTTTTTCGGCCCGGCAGCCAGGACTCACAGGTGGAACTAATTCTCAGATGATTACCAAAGACCGTACATCTGTATTTACTGATCGGATGTTCCCTTCACCTGGAAAGCAGTTTGAACGGTATTAATTGCGACTCTGGACCCAGCTGCACTACCCGAGTGCCTGCTGGACACCAGCTGAATTTAAAGCAAATGCAGGGCAACGTCTCGGGCTGTAGGAGGTGCATCGCACCACCAGGGGTCTGCTCCATTTCCTCCAGATGCTCTGGTCTTCTCACAGCCCAAAGACGTGAAAGATCAGTCAAAATACATTGGCCTTGGTACGAGTCTCCTGAAATATACTGGCATTATCGTCAAGGTGGACCAAATTTTAAACTCTGCGTTGTTGGGTAATAACCTTCTGATCACCATAGTCTTTGGAAGATAAGTGCTTAATGAAAATGGATGCAGATGGCCTCATATGATAGACAGGCGAAGTAATAATACTAATAATCCTCTCCATTTAATTCAGAATATCAAGAGATCTGAGTCACTATTCTGCCTCCTCTTAGTCTGTGTTGCTTTAAACAACTTGTTTATATTGTTATATGAGACAAGCAATCATTAAAAGAGGCAACAAAGACTAACGATCCTTTTCCCCCGAGGAGAACACTCAGAATTGTGATCAGTAACAATATTGTTGTCATCCCCGGCGACTTCACTATAATGGCTAAACATCAATGAACAGGCTTCAGTTGACAGCCAACATCCTGACCTAAGTTGTCACCATCGTCCCCGATGCCAATTGGCTGTGGCCTTGCATACAAAAATGTCACAGCCGTACAATTAATGCAATGGACTCCATAAAGGAATTCAGAGCAGCGATACACTTTTTTAAACAGTGTTATTAAAGAGGAAATCACTGTGCCATTAGTATATATTTATACAAGTTTATAGTTTTGTTTTTCAGTATATTAGATGACTTAGATGACATTTTTGTATGCGTATTTATGGGATATTTTATACTTATTTTTACTTGGCATTTTGACTAGTTCAGTTTTTATTTATGTCTAATTGTTATTTGTGTTTCTGTGATTGCACCTCAATATTGCTTGCTTAATTTTGTTGTACTCTGTGAAATGACAATTAAAGGATTCTCTTCTATTCTATTCTTGGTTCAACAATGAAATTCTCACCAGACTCGTTATCTGGGTCATATTTTCAATTTGCTACTTATTTTTAGGTAATCACTTGTTCAGTTTTCAACCCTGTTTCCTGCAGTTCGTTTTTGCTTCCTCTCGCAGTTGGGCTGCCCGCCTGATGTGGCAGTCTTATAGTCTGGAATAACTGAACAGCTCCCAGTGGAAGGACTCTGGGTTCAATGCCGTTCCTGAAAAAGAAAAAATTCAAAGGGACTAGCTGCCTCATCGCTACACAAACAGAACAAAATTAATAACTGGCAGCCCAAAACAATTATTATCCACTTTTAAAAAGGACTTTCAAAAAACTTCCAGTATACTACAGTTCATGTCTGTTTGCAACAGACACTTAAGAAAAATCATTGTTTTTTGTTATTTTGTGTATTTCTTTAGTATTTCTTTTCTCCATCTGTAGACACCCATGAAAGCTTTGTCTATTTTTTTGTGATTTTTTAATATGTTTATTACTCTATTGATCAGTTGACATGATTTATCTCTTTCTTTGGAGAACAAACAGAGATTAGTTGGGAAATGAGGATTCTCTATCGGTGTGTGTGTGTGTGTGTGTGTGTGTGTGTGTGTGTGTGTGTGTGTGTGCGCGTGTGCATGTGCGTGCGTGCGTGTGTGTGTGCGTGTGTGTGTGTGTGTGTGTGTGTGCGTGCACGCATGTTTACATGCACACACAAGTTTACCCGTTCCTATGTGATCTGTCTGCTGAAAACATTTGACCGTTTGGTTCAACCTCGTGTAACCTATATTTCATTTTATACATCACAAAAGCCGATTTATTATTTGACCTTATTGCTAACTTTTAACCTCAAAAACTTCAGTCTTGTCAACATGGAATTGCCAGCAATCATCCATATTTTTCACCTGTGCCACCGTAATAGCTTGCCCATTTAAACCGTTGAGTTGTGAAATCCCGTCTCATCTTGAGGTGCAGTCAGAGCATTTTGTATCGATTTTGCATTCTTTTGTACGTGACCCTTTGCTTAATTTCACCTTCTATGATTCTGGATTTTCCCCAGTACAATGTTTGTCACTGCCCTACCTTTGTCCTACTTTTTGGATTACAGATTTGGCTTTTATGATTAAACTCAACCACTGGATCTTGTCACTGTGATGGACCAATGGTACCATATTCCTGATTGTTCCTGAGATTTTTCCCTTCCTTCTTCTCCTAAAGAGCCAGCATGTTGAGCCGATGGTTTATGGATATCCCAGATTAGAGTCAGAAGGATTCCTTCCACAGCTACCACCGGAAACCTACAAGTGACAGGCTTTCAAACTAAGAACCCTTGGTGGTGAGCTGACATCCACAGAAAGGCAGAGAGGCTCTGTTCACTGAGCTTCTGGGAAATCCAGGGATCCTGACAAGACGGAGTGGCAAATGTTGGTCTACCTGCTGCTTTTCCATTAAAAATGACCTTAAATAAGCCAAAAATAGAACCAAAACCCAGTCCCTGATACATAATGTTGGTGTCATCTCACCAGCGGGAACTTGTAGTCACACATGATTCAGGCTGGGTCCACCGGGGAGAAGCTTTGCTAGAAGCTCTGTAAGCAGTCATTAACATGAACTTAATGAGCATGGTTTTACCTGTACAGAATGGATCAGCACAGCACAGCGACCTGTCTATTGATCTGTGAATTAGCTTTGGAGGCTAAAACCAGGTTTAGAAAAATATATAACATTCTTATTCAGTGGGTTTAGAGTGAATTTACTGAATGTCCCCAAAATGTCCCCAAGAGGTTTTAAAAGCCATTTTTTTAAAATAAGAATGTGTGAATGCAATCAAAAAACCAAAAGGTTAAGGTTAGAGCTGGATAAGGGTTTGGGCTGTCATAGTTAGGATTAGGGTTAGGCCCATACAAATGAATGGAAGGTCCCCACAAGGTTAGAAATACAAATTAAATTGAAAACAAATTAAAGTTAGCGAACAAAGTAAAAGAACAGCATTAAAAACAGACAAATTATATTGAAAAGGTGTCTTATTTTATCTTTTTTCTGCTTTGTCCTTTGCTCTGTACATCATGATTTAGTCATTTCAGGTTTTTTCCACTTCTGAATCCAAAAGGGAGGTGACAAAATTATTTCTATCTGTCTTTCTTTGAATTGTCTGCAAAGACTATTCACCCCACCTCCCTTTACATTACATTCTTTGAATGAATTCTGTTTTCCTCTTCTACAGTATGCTGCAAAGAGTAGCACATGTATTTTATAGGGATAAAAGAAAACACAAGCTAATTACCAACAACTGAAAAGTGATTAAAAATGAGACATTCTCAGGAACTTTTAGTTTCTTTCTAAGAAATTCTTGGGAATTACAGTAGGACATCGATTGTCCAAATGTCAGTCATCCAAACCGTTTGGATAATCAATGTTCTACCTTAATAGGAGACCGCTGAAAATACATTTGTATGAGGATGGAGGATAGTAATGAGTAATGAGTAATGAGTCATACAACGCAGGTCAAGATTATAGGAAGTAAAAAGGAGAATTTCAGCTAGCTGTCCCCAGGACTTTGAAGATCCGTGCTGCTGGCGTGGGTTCTAATCACCGATGGCCAGAACCCTGCAGTGGGAGGACCGGACTGCTAAGCAGAAGAATGAGCCGTTCTAGCAAATGTGGTTAGAAAGACATCGATTCAAGGGTAGGACAAATATAATCCTGAGCAGTGACTCATAACGGCAGCACGAATAAGTGTGGAAAATCTGGCACCTCGCGGAGCTGAGAGCAAGGGAAACATGTTGCTCAGAAGTCACATCAGCCGGTCTGCTCAGGTGGGCCCCGTTGAGCTGACATACAAGTTGACATTCAACATGGAAGGTGACAGCTGGACAGCTTCCCCCCACTCCGAATCCTTCCGATCTCCTGTCCTTATAGGATAGGTTAAACAGACTTCATTATTGTCACTTTTGCTCAGGAGTTTTTGCCACCTTCCTTGTTTTGTTATTCATTTTTTTGTAAGCTTCCAGTCGGCCGTGTTTTGAGCTGAAGCCTGAAGTCAACAATACAAAAAGTTTCCTAAGTGTCTGCAGTCAGCGGGTGGACAGCTTGAAGCATCTGGATCATCTAGTGGACTCCAGTCCATATAGATCATGTATTTCCATTTGTTTCTGGTTGAAATGAATTCACAAGTGATTTTTTTTTCCGTTTTTTATCATTGAAGTGCGCTGAGCAGTTTGAAGAGATTAAATCAGACTATAAATTTAAAGTAAAAAATGTAAGATGTGTAAACAAAGATTATTAAAGTGGACACCAGCCACCCACTGGCCCAAAGAACAGAATCCAATTGGACAGCCAAAAGCATGAAAGTATGTCCATCGTGCCAAGTGCATCTGAAGAAATACTCAAACATCCCATTAAATCTGACTCCATTTTACTTACACTGAATGATTATTTCAGAACACGTTTACAATAATCTCGAATCAATATAGGGTTGTTCTGATGATTCCAAGGTTTGTCTTTGCACTCCGTTAACTCACCTCCGGGCTTCGGCGTCAGACTGGGTTCGACCTCGGCCGATGATTTTGCGAAAAGCTATAGTGTCATGTCAAACCAGGATTGCGGTTCAGGAACTACAGGGCAACTGTAAACTGTCACATGTTCAGTCTACCTAGTTCAGGGACAGCTAGGTTCACTTTAACTAACTAATCAAATTCATAGGCTGCGTATCAGTCCGCTCGATCAGTCTAATTCAAGGACCAATAGTGTCAGGATATCTGAATAGTTTACGCAGTGTTTGTATGTCAGCACGCTTACCTATCCTGGCTCAGGGACTGCTACAGTGTGTCTGACCAGTTCAACTCAGAGGCTGGTTCGCATCATCAGCATTTTTGATTACGTTAACGATCCAGTATGTCGAACTACACTGATCAACTCAGAGGCTGGGAGGAATGGTAGCATGGCTGACTAATCTTGCTCTGTGAAGGCTTTAAGTGTGGTGTGTCTGGCAGACTCACCTCAGAAGCTGGGCTTTGTGGCAATCGCCCCCCTGCAATACAGTGTAGCTGTTCACGTCCAGTTTAACTGACTAAGCCTGGCCAGGAATTACAATAACACCACCACGAAGAACTCAGTCAAGGTTAACGATTTCAGGCAAGAATTTAATTATTGGGGCATAATTTAATCACTGGGTAGGCACAGTACACAACAACTGGGATCCAAACAAAGGTCAGAGATCAGCATAAGTAGGTAATTAATTACAAAACAATACAAAGAATCACAGACACACATACCCAGCAATAAGTACAACAGCAGCCTGGCTATAGCCATCTCAGTAAATACTGCACATGGTAAGTGCGTCACGCTGAACAGATAACACGTTGAAAAGGGTGCTAATCACCCTATACCACACACGGTAACCGTGGTAACCACACAGCACTAGGCAGACATTCAGGAAACAGAGTAATCCCAATTTTGGCTACACGTAGTAAGTGTGCTACTCACACAGAACCATGTGGGGGCTCCGACTACAGAGAATCCGGCCCGCTATCTTGAGTACCTTTGCTTGAATCTGTGACTACAGAGAATCTGGCCGCTATCTTCAGTACCTTTGCTTGAATTTCTGACTACAGAGAATCCAGCCCACTATCTTGAGTACCTTTGCTTGAATTTCTGACTAC
>JAACJT020000034.1:23462015-23478101 GCA_009936485.2 Gymnarchus niloticus
GATCTAATGTAGGTTGAGTGAAGCTATTTCCACGCGTTGTTTTAATTTGCGTCGGAGCTTCGCTGGGTTGACTCGGCGACTCGGCAGTGCCGTAGAGTTTATCGCACGGATGACTCATGGATGCAGGATACGCCGAGGCTGTCTGATCACAATGCGGGCAGCACAGATTGCAGACAGTCATGGCCCTCCTCCGATTGACAGCTGGGTGATGTCGTATGGCCAGCCGACCGAGTTCGAAATCAGCCCGGGTTCTGTCGCAGTGTGCGGTCTTCTAAACTAGCCCATAGCTGTGTGTCGGTATAATGTCTACACTGAATGATCTGTTGTACTAGCAGTCTGAATGAGTATGCAAGTGCACTGGCTGCCTCTTAGTCTTGGGTGCTATCTTTTTAAAACTACAAAGTGTTTATATAACCTTCAGACGTGTGATATTATTTGAAAAGACAGCCTTTACGGTTTGGAGAGGCTGTGAATGTCTATACGACAACTTTGGTTAGTGTTACTGCAGGTATTTGTAGGAACTGCACAGTGGTATGGTTTGTCAGGGGCAGGATTGCAATGATGCACTCAGTGTTGTGGGTCTACATGAGGACCCTGCCCCCACCCCACCCCAGCATCACCCCATGCCCGGGCTTGACGTGGCAGCATGTGGCCTGCGTCTGTGGCTCAGGACAGCCTCGTTGTGGCTGGGCTGTCTGATAGGCTGGAGGGATATTACCTTTTCACCTTTCAAGAGGCTTACTGTAGATGCCGGCGATCGGAGAACCAAACAGAGTTAATGTTTCTAAGACCATCCGTAAGATCTGCTCGCTCTGTGGCCTGTAGATTGAGCTGCTTGTCTGTCTTCAGTAAAGACCTGAAACCCCAAGGCGTCGAATTCCTCATCTTTGGTTTTCCTTATGCGTGACTGGAATGTCTCAGATCGTTGCCTTTGGTGTCTGGGATCAGCTAGTGGAGATGAACAGTCGCTATGATGTTGGAGCCTGATCATATCCGTAAAAGCAGTTGGTGAGAAACGTATTTTATGGTCTGGTATACCGTAGTGCAGTTTGATTATGGACAGAACCATCTACAGCTGTAGTCATTAGCAATTAGGCTTTCGGCTGGGCCTTCTGACAGTGGAAACGTCATTAAGTTTCTCAGCCACCTTCATATACCAAAAAAAATACAACAAATACCATTTCCAAATCTCTAGCGTAAAGAACAACATCTGAATCGACTGTTTCCTCCGATCACCTTTTGAATTTGGGTATATTTTTAACTTTCGACGTTTAATGAGAACTAGGAGGTACTTAATTATGCGACCGATGGAGAGTTGCTCCACAGTCGTTCTTCATTGGCTAGCTTTATCGCCGCACACTTTCATGTAAAGCTGCCAGGTGAAGAGCTGTTGTGGGTGACCATGACGACATAAGCCCTGCCTCTGCGGTTCCGGGTTCCTCTAAGAGGGCTGTGTCCCAGCTTCTGCGTATTTTTCTTCTCTGGAGCCCGTAGGAATTGCAGAAGCCTTGCGCAAAGTTTCGGGACCGCAAACGTAGACATTTTGGGAACGTAACTACATGTCCCGTTGATCGCAGACATCATGGGATGCAGGTGATTGCAAAGATTGAATCCGGTCTATGGCCTTCTGTCCTGTGGGCTTCTCGGAGAAGCCGTCAGAATGGATTTACAGACGGCAGCCGGAAGCCATCCGGTCGCCTGTATGTGTTCTTGCAATGTGCTTATCTTTGTAGGCCTCACCGACTACCTCTCTGCTGAAATCTCTACCTCCAAGCAGAAGAAGTTTAGCTTGGTAACCTTCGTGGACACACCAGGACTTGTGGATGGTGATATGGTGTACCCCTTTGACGT
The DNA here is from genome assembly GCA_009936485.2 of Gymnarchus niloticus. Taxonomy (NCBI): domain Eukaryota; kingdom Metazoa; phylum Chordata; class Actinopteri; order Osteoglossiformes; family Gymnarchidae; genus Gymnarchus; species Gymnarchus niloticus. The sequence goes on from JAACJT020000034.1 coordinate 23,463,867, forward strand.
GAACAACGCAATCATATCATTTGGTAAGGCTGGATACCAAAAAAACCTTTTCCTGAGTTTTGGGATGTCCATTAATGACTGTTGACCACGTTAGACCAGGTTTGAAAAAAATTCATGCAGTGGTCATTTCAACACATGCATAACTGTATTGCCCATTGTGTTTAATAATGTAACATTCACTAAAATTAGAAGTTTATAGTCTTGAATTTCTGCATTGAGACCTCAAACGATCAGAAATTGTGATGAGATGTTTTTATCGGAGGTGTCCTCGGGGCAGTACGGTACGTGGTTTCACTCACCAGTGTTGAGTGAATGTGTGCGTGCCCTGCAATGGACTGGCATCCTATTCAGGGTCTGCGCTGTGCTTCCTGGCACAAAAGTCAAGCGTATGGTGAGCCTGTGCTGGATGATGATGGATGGGTGAATGGGTACAGGTTTAGGTGAGGATGGAAAACAGAAGGACAAGACTGAATCAACTTTCAGGAAGGTTGAAAATATCCCTATCAGCTTTAACGTGTGTGTATAATCGTTTTGGTTCCCCACCAACTTTAACACGTGTAAAATCGTTTTGGTTCCCCACCAACTTCCAAAGCAAACCTACGTCCCTCTGTGGATGGCTCTTTCAGCTCTTTCATTATTTCGTTTTGAGGAAAATGAAACGGTATGGTTGTCATGCCCTTCCAGGCCAGCAGGCGGACTTGATCATGGTGTTCTTCGACCCGATGGGGCAGGCACTGTGCAAACGCACGCTGGACATCGTGGAGAAGCTCAGTGAGATGTGTGGGGACAGACTGCTGTTTTACCTCAGCAAGGCGGATGAGGCCGGGAGGGAGACGGACAGGCAGGTACGGAGAGCCTCTGCAATGTTTTTTTTTTTTTTTTTTTTTTTTTTTTTTGCGTTCACTGCATTTGTAGCATTTCAAATAACGATACCTTTTAAGGTACTGTTAGCCAAGTACAGGCAGAATAGTTACCTTGGTAACCCTGAGGCTGTTCAGCAGAGCCCTTCAAAAGGACCCTCAAACCTCAAAAGTTTTTAATCTCAGATCAGTCGGACATCCAACTGTATGAATGGCCAAGGAAGTCACTTTAGATGTGTGTCTTACTGTGTTTTATAGACCTCACCCTGCAGAAGCACGTGATTCCTGCTTTTGCCTTCCCTCGGTCTAGTTATTTAAGCATAATTGCTTTTTTGTTAACCGACAGAGAGTAATGATGCAGATTGTTCAGGAATTGTGTCGAAGGCCAGGACTGAACAAATGTGGCTTTGACATGCCCACCATTTACATCCCCAACCCACAGAGAGTAAGTCAACCTAAATTTCTCCCTCTTGTGCTTTCTGAATGAATTGTTATGTTTACATTAGTGTGTATCGAATGATGTTATGCAAGCTGGAGAAAATCTAAATTATATCAGGGAATGAATTGCCATGCTGCATTGAAGTTTTGGTATTAAATTCTGACCTGGTCATGGTGCGATGACTGGAAATAAATATACATCCAGTCTCTGCATACTTAGCTAAAACTTGACAATTCTTGGGAGATGTGCATCGCCAACAGGAGCTGTGGTTGTAAACTTATGTGAATCGGGTAGCCCTGCCTCTGAGCCCAGACCCTGAATCATTGAAGCCTCCGGCGAGCACCGGTCGCTGAGGTGTATTGTCAGAGAGGCTGTATTTACTGGTCCATCCAGTCTTGGTAATCTTCTTGGAGATAACACTCCCTGATTCACAGCACAGTGGGTAATGGTTCAGTTAGTATGCTGTCGCTTAAATCACCGTGTTGCAGTGCCTCGGAGGTTAGGATGGGGGGGGGGTGTACCAAGAAAGAGAGCATGGAGCTTTTTTGCTTTATTTTGGATACATAAGGTACAAGGAAAGAGACACTGGACAGCTTACTGCACTGCATTAAAGTAAATAACTAAACCCTTTTTATTTTTACAATAGAAAATTGTATGAATAGATAATAGAATAATAGAATAATAGATAATAGATTATTATCTATTAATTATCTATTAATTAATTATTAGAATAATAATTCTATTCAATTCTGATGGCTTTTGGCTGTGTGAAAGCTAACAGACGACACTGAACACCGGCCCTGACTCTACAGCTTGTTCTGTCAGCGTCTTTGACTTGACTGTTACCTGACTTTGCTGTCTGATTTTCATGTTTGTATACATCAGTCAGATTTGTTGTTTGTGTTACAAGGTACAGTTGGAAGACATGAAACAGGTGTGGTGGGAAACAAAATACACGTTGTTTCTGCAAAAAATGATCACAATTGGCTCAGGAGGCCCTGTGTAATACATTCTTAAAGTGCCTAGTTTATTTCTAGCTACGTCTGTGTGTATGTCCCTTTTTATTAGGTTTTATCGTCATTAATGAGCAGTTAGATTTTCTTTTAGCTTTCTTGATTTTCTTACTGCCTGTATTTTCATCTGCTATCACAGCCGTCAAAGATGTCTAATATTTAAACATTTTTCAGGGTTTGTACATGGAAAGTTTGAGCATTAAGCAAACTTGTTTTTAAATTGGAGGAATTTTTATTGCAGATTGAGAGAAACACTGAGGTTCTTAGATTTTATGTTTAGTCATAGCAGAGAGTAAGTTTCTAATGACTAATTCCATTGAGCTTTCTGTTTTTAAACTAGAGCTGTATGATCACGTAATCCATGTTAGTCAATGTGGTAAATGTGTCACCTGATGAGAATGGCCTCAGCCTTAGTGACAGTCGACCCACACAGGTACCTCATGTGTAAGGAGACCTGGCTTTTGTTCCAGCCGAGTCGGTGCGCGAACCAGATAGACACGGTGTGTCAGACCATCGAGAAGACCATCACCCAGGCTGTCCAGAGAACCCTGGACCAGCTGGAGAAGGACTGTGACCTCATCACCGCTACCATAGGCACTACATTGGAACAGGACAGGTGGGGAGAGAGAACATCGATTCCTGAGTTATTAGTTATCAGTCTGGCATGTGACACTCGGTGATACCATCCCTCTCTATGAATAAAATACACCTTCAGGTTGATTTAAACATAAATTTGAACCAAGACACCCTCCGGAACCTTGACTAAATGGTGGCTGTTCCCCTGCACCTGTGTACTGGATGGGCGCTCCTGGTTTTTGGGGCAGGGCGGACGTAAAGTACAACCAGGGCAGCCGTTTCCACTCCTTCCTCTGCGGCCTTCTGGGCGTCCTGCTGCCGACCTTCCTCATCTTCGCTCTGCTGGTGAACGCCTTCTCCCAGGAGGAGCTCGAGGGGTGGTTCGGGAGGGGCCTCGCCACAGCATTCCACCTGGCCACTGTGAGCCTCTTTTAACATGTTAAGCACTTCACTGGTGCAGACCTGCTGCCTAAATGTTGCTGGGTCGAGTCCCAGAAGGGTTCACGATGTCACTGTAGCCCTCAGCCAGCTACTGAAAAGTGTAAAAACTGCACAAACTATGGTGTATTTAGTAGGAATATGCTTCTTATGTGCTTTCGACTGCCCGTGTCTTCTGTAATTGTCACAGTGTGCAATAATGTCTACTAATTTAAGACCGTTTTTCAGGAGGTGTGCTGTTGATTCTGGCATTTGGAGTCGCACGGGATGTTTTAACATCTGCCCATTTGTCATCAGGGCCTTGTGGTGGTTCTGTGGGATCTGATACCAGAAGACAGCCAAATAATTTTTGTTATCATTAGCGGAGTCCTCAGCTACCTCCTCTTATTCTTGGCTAAATATTTCGCACGGTAAGCAGAACCTTAGTTTGGTTCGCCCACAGCGTCAAGTCAGAGCACCGTTTGGCAGCTGGTGGGTCGCCCAGGCTTAACGTTTGATTTGTCTCGCAGCCAGAGACGCCGCACCCTCACGAAGAAGGAAAAGAGATGGCTGGCAGAATACGGAGATTACGTTCAGGATGTCGTCAAAGCCAGGAAGGTGAGTGTAACAGGTGCTGGCTGATCACGATCCTGCCGCTGCAGTCTGTCACGCTGGTTTTCGCCTGTCCCCTTCTGCTAAACAGCAGCGCCTGTATGAGGAGTACCTCCGGCAGTGTGCCATCGAGTACGACCTCTGAGAGGAAACCAGCCGGCCCACCCGCAGTGGTCAGTATCGACGGCTATTGCTCGTTAATCCCCTTCAGTTGATGCTTATGAACATGCAGGACGCTAATGGTGTGCTGGCCATTTCAGGTCTACGGGGAAGCCGTGTCGACTAGGGATGCGACTCGTGAAGAAGTGTTGTAGAGAAACCATCATGACACGGTGGGGTGACCTTACGTTAAATCTCCAGAGACCTTGCAGATATGAAGTGCCTTCTGCTTCTCAGCCTACCGTGAAACGGTGGGGAGTCGTTTTAACAAGATTTTAAAATTTTCTATTGTACTTTTTTGGGAAAATGGGAGCAGGGAAATGTGAATGTATTTTATAGCCGTGGAAAGCGACACCTCTACAGCACCCTGCTCATTTCTGCCAAATCTGTACTCTTTTTTTTTTTCTGGAAGCTCTTGTGACATTTAATGGTAATTTTTTTTTATTTTGGGCAGCATATGTTGGAAGACTTGTGTCTAGGCTGTTCTAACACGTCCTTGGAAGTTTGTGGACATTTTGTGGACGTCCCTTTGATGTTATTGTCAAAAGTCAGCATGGTCATTTTCACAAACACATCGAGTTATTGCAGTATTGTAAACAGACATAAACTGTGAACTAAAAAGCACTGAATATTTAGCTTGTTTTTTGCCTTTTTAAATGCCATTTCAACCAGGTAAACTGTTTTTAACCAGTTTGTCAAAATTTTGTTTGAAACAAAGAAAATGGTTGTTATAAAATGCACAAACAGTGCCGTCACCGAGAATATGCATTATCAAACCAGATGTGAGCTGCTTCCAGATTTATTATGGTGCTCCGGTACTAAAGAACTGGGCTCTCTGCAGTAATGCGCTTTACTTTAATGTATACTGATGTCGTGAATGGTTTATGTTAATGACATCCAAATGTCACTAATGTCATTGCATTCATCTTGTGAGCAGTGCTTTAATTTGTTTTGTTAGTCCTTCTTCAAACTGGAAAGTGTCTCAGTTGTGCAGTCTTTCACCAGTGTGTATATTTTTTTCTAATTTTTCTCAAACACTTTTACATTGTCCACTTAAAAGCTTCATTTACAGTCCGTACATGTAAGCATTTTGTTTTTGGCTGGTGCCGTTTGTGTTTAAAAAGCATTTCAGACTGCTGTTTAAGTTATGAGCTTAAAGCATTACAAAAATGACTGAGTATTCTACAGCAAATGTGTTTTAGGTGCTCTTGAGTCAGTTTTCTGCGTTTAATTGTAATGCAAAGTAGAATTGCATCATTTTGTAGTGTATTGTCCGCCCTCTTGTGGTCTTTTCAAATTATTTATAAACCCAGACATTAAAAATTAAACTTATTCCTATCATGTAGGATTATGCAAAGCTGTTTGTGTTTTTGTCATCTGTCAGTTTTATCTCCTAAATTATCAGTTGACTGATGTTTTGGTGTTTGGTAGACCACCAGAATGAGCAGACCATGTATACTAGGAAAATAAAAGAAACAAGATTTATTTTGGCAACAACAGCAGTCGCAAAACCCTGCCCCAAACCTCTGGTCCCTGAGTTAGTAACAAAGAGCATCCACAAAAAGCAAAAGTATCTAAAACGTCATTCAGCAGTTACAGTGAATGCCCACGTGCAGGTAAATAGACATTACATAATGCTGTCCTGCATTATACAACCTTGTTTGTATACTCCGATAAATATACATACATTTTTTTTGAGTGCAGTCTTTTAGACGAGCTACCCAATCTACCAGCAAGAAAATATAATTTGACATTCCTCCTAATTTAATTAGTCTATATGCTAGTACATAGGGGCACATGGAGTTTCATGCTGATGAAAAGATTATACATCTAATGCACCTATTGCCTGCTTACGTGTCATTTTTTTTTTTAATAATACTTGCATGGTTTGCCCCCCCCCCAAAAAAATATATTGCATATGCACTTCTGGTGTGTCTCCACAAGGTGACGCTAACTCAGCTAATCTCTGTGTCTCCACAAGGTGGCACTAACTCGTGTAATCTCTGTCTTAATTATGGCTTCTAATAACTTTTCCATGCCCCATTTGAATATTCACAATGAAGAGTCTTTAAGTAGAGATCTTAATTCTAATTTTTGGGTGCTACAAAACGTTAATATGTATTTTGAAGAAAAATCTAAATATAGACCCAACTCCCATGTTGCAACCAAGCATCGTTATGCATGTTGTATTTCAAACTCTGAAAAGATCAATATAAATTGCTCCGTATTGTTAATCTGCTTAGAGGTGCAGGTTATAACTATGTACAAAGTTTAAATATACTAAAAATAAAAGTCTGTGGCCCTATAAATAAAGTTTACAGGTAGATGCATCATGCACAAGCACAGAATCTGGTCCTGATATTGCTCTGTAATCCAGTCCCATGAAAAGGTGTCCGGTGTCATGAGCAGATGTCTATCCCATTATTAGCCCTGTGGCATTTGAGCTTCTTCAAGCCGTTCATGGTGTGTTTACATTCAGCCTTAATTAAATATGGTTCTGGTGCTGTACGTCATCAGAACGCAGGTCTTCGTTTGGGGTGGTGCTGGCAGGAATGCAACCCAGACAGGTCTGTTTAGGACTGTGCCGGAACGTTCCTATGGTCTAACGGTGGTTTTTGCAGCACCTTGAATTCCGTCCCCAGTGAGATGCTGAGCGGAAGCTGCCTGGGCTGAGACCTTCATTGCGTACCCTTGTCAGTCAGCCAAGACATATCGCCAGTCCTGAAATTTGCAAAAATTGATAAATCAGCAAAAAAAAGAGGAAAAGAATCATTTATCTTATAGATGTACAAGAATCTCGTTTAATAATTAGTTTTATTCATTTTGGGGAATTTATAGTGTGAGAACTTTATATAATTTCTGGAAAAAAATAGGAATGCTGGAATCAATGCACCAGAGATTAAAAAGAAAGTCAAATATATATGTAAATATATTTTACATATATACACAAGCACACAGCTGGAAATAGGGGGTAATGAAACTTTGAAATCTGTTGTGGGACTACCATGCACTGCCAGTCACTACTGATTGGTTTAACTGAAATACGGTAACCAATGGGAGTGAAGACAAAGTGCAATAATTATCCCCGCCACGGCCTTCAAAGCCTACTTCCTGTCACTGGAAACAGCATATGTGCTGCATAATAAGTTTTTTTGGAGTAACTTTGTGTGAATCATTATTTTTCTTATTGTCACTTTGTATCAAGACAGTGGTGGGGGGGTACGGTCAGATGAGAGAGCGTGCTACAGCTTGCTGAGGTCATTTTAGGTGACTCAGCAAAGCTGCTGGACATCAGTGTCACTGTCTAGACAGGGACACTGCTCAAAGACATTGTCACATTTGAGCGATGTCGAGAGGTAGGAGAAGTTCTCCTGTTTTTGTACTTGCCGAGTCGCGTTAAAATCCTTCATTTTGTGTGTGCAGAACAGAAAAGACAAGAATTGGTTTGAAACTCTATAAATGATGATGACAGTATCCTCAAGCTGTAACAGCAAGATGTGGTGGTTCTCCATCACACAGGAAGAGGGTGGTACCAAAATGAGGGTACCACATGGCATTTGAAAAGCATTTCACTTCCACACATGCCCTGTGCATTCAAATACTGCTGCAAAATAAATCTACGAAACATTTTTCAAGACTTTCTCAATCATTGCTTTATTCTCATCCTCATCCTATTTCTATTTTGGTAGTCTTCATCTTGAAGATGACGCCCTACATGCACCATCCTGTGGACCAGTCCGAAAGGGAGCGGTGTACTTACTCCACGTCCCTTTTCTTGATCACCTTTCCGGACCCGAGCACTTCTGCCACCCGTGACACAATAGGGTCATAGTTCATGCTTGCCACCGCCACCACTTCCTCACTCCTGCAGTGGAAAATGGTGGGCAGTTCACCGTCAACAGCTCTGTGGGCTATGGCAACTGGATGGTACTTTTACTTCATTCTTTGAACCAGTCAAGGGTGGAGGGGAACACAGCACTGGAGTATGGAGAGCTATGACTCAGTCATAAAAGACTACAAATAGACAGCATGACTCAGAGTCTTTTCTGGACTCACAGAAGATAGGTCAAGATTGTAGAAGGTATTCAGAAACTGAGCAAATTCAGAAAGAAGATTAAGCAAACATATCCACCTTGATTGATAATTGTCCTCTTGAAATCCATAATGACAAAACAGATTAAAAAAAAAACAAATTTCCCTGACCCAAAACTCCAGTTTCCCTTGTAACCGACACATAATGAATGCTCTTGCCATAAGATGGAGCATTTGGATGTTTTGGAAGAGTTTTGAAAATGGCGCTTCTTCTAGAAAGGCTGTGAGTTTATATATGTCATCAGCTTTGAATTTCCACCTGTGTGAAGCACAACATGTGAAGGCAGTCTAGAATGGGATATGGGAGGACACACTCACTTGGTATAGAAGGCCACAAACTTCAGCTCATCCAGATCTCCTTGGATGACGACGTCATCAAATCCCTCTCCATGACCTTGACGATAAAATGCACATCTCTTTTAATAACATACACAAATAACACACCCTACACAGTGTCCCCCTTCCACTCAATATAACCTGGCTGCAAGAAAATCCAAATATTCTCACCACTAGGTGGCAGTAACCAAACTGATATATCTGTGTTTCAGTTACACTGCCTTGTGCCTTGTAGTCTTTGTATCTTAGAATGGATTGCAAGCTTATTGTAGCTCTCTATTGGATGAGTGATTGTAGAGGATAGATGGCTTAAATTAACTCAGCTGTATAAACCCTTTTGACCTGCAAGTTTGTGAATCATCTTCTCGTCTTCTGAGGTTTATATGCTTTTTCTATGCCTGTCTCTTTCACTCCATACCTACTGAATCTGTTCTTGTAACTCAGTTACCTGACAAACTCAAATGCAAAATGGTTCGTCAGTCTTAGAGCGCAAGGATGTCCACTTACCTGCATATCTGATGCTCTTGCCAAACATGGCTGTCCAGAAGTAAGGCACGGTTTTGATCTCAACGATTCTGCCCATCATATTCAGTGCTGCCACTCGTCCTGGAAAACATCACCTTGATACTGAGTAGTCAGGTAACGCAGGAAGTGATGCGGATCCCTTTCGGGGGCGGGACTTACCATGCATGTGTGCCATTTGCCAGTGAGGAACATTAACCTTCTTATTGCTGCGCAGCGACAGGGGGAACACGGCCACATCCCCCCCAGCAAAGACCCCATCCACATTTGTCTGCATTGTCTGCCAATTACACAACCCAGGTGTCAGACTTTTAATACGGTGGAAAAGGTCCGGGATAATCATCTCTGTTCCCAACAAAAGAATTTTGGGTTAGTTTTTTTATTAAAGATATCTCAGGTCGCTTGATTATAACAGGATAATCTAGGCATTTCTCTCTTTTCATCTCCTGAGGTTTGTTCTCGACTTCATAGCTGGTTGTGACAGAGGAGATCCAAGACCCCCAGATGCTACAAGCACTGAAGCTTCCTTCTGGATGAGATACAGCTATCCTCATAGTAGGAGCGATGGAGAGGAGCGTGCCAGGTGTTTAACAATGGAGGGTACCTTGCTGACAGTAATGAAACCCTTTGAGTCCATGTGTATGCCGCTCTGTTTCAAGAAGGAGGTGGCTGGGATCGATCCTACGGAAAGCAAGCAGGCATTCAGTCACGTACATTAAAACAGAGCCAGAGAAATAATGCTTGTTGACACCACTGACTTCTTCGCTCGGTGCTGTATATATAAATTCTATATATACAGTGCAGTGATTAAGTATTTGCCCCCCTCCTGGTTTCCTCTTCATTTGCATATTTGTCACAGTAAGTGATGTCAGGTATTCATACAAAATTAAAATAAGACGACAAAAACGAGGAAACACAAAACAGTTTTAAAACCTCTTCAGTCATTGAAAGAAATAGGTTGTCCCACACCTATATCATTCATTTATGGGTATACCCCAGCTTAGTCAAGATTCTGTTTAAGTTATGTTTATATTCAACAGGGCTGACAGTAATCTAGTCTAAGCACATCTAGTCTAATTGTACTCAGTTGTCAGTTTAATTTGCTTAATTGGTTGATTGAGTGACTAAGGAGGTAATTACACTTTTACACAGCTGGTGTTAGATGACTTTTCCCTTGAATAAATTATATTTTAATGTTATACTTTGTGTTTACTAAGGTTGTCTTTGTCTTATATTCAATTTTGTTTGAAGATCTGAAACCATGAAGTGTGACAAATATGCAAAAATAGTACAAATCAGGAAAGAGGCAAAAATCGGTTCATGATACTGCAAAAACAATACACATGTACCAAACAAACAATCCAGAAGTCATTGTTGGACATTTATACAAAGACATGAATTCTCATACCTTATTCTCAAAGACAGGCACTGGCACACGTGTATTTGCTGACAAGAACAACTTTAATTAAAATTGTAATTTTTGGGGAGCTACAGGGTCAGCCAGTATGCAGTGGCCCTGAAGAGACATAATTACTCTACCAGTCCCTCAAACCCACAAACTTCTGGACAGGAGCAGAAAATCCTAGCCTGCTGAACTATAGGCCTACAGCATCTGGATTATTTGAGCCAAAGTATGTGCAAGACTCACCGGTGCCAATGACACACACATCAGCCCTCAGGACCTTTCCACTTTTCAGGACCACTTCTTTTAACTCCAAAAAAAAAAAAAACACACACACACACAAACAAACACAAAGCTGAGTTAAAGGCTGGAAGATCACAAAGTTTTTATTCTATTATTTGACAGATAGCCAGTGCCCTTCCTCAAAGTCTCCCTTGCCTGGTACGATCTCCCAACAGAGATGCCTGTAGAACTTCTAGTGATGGCTACATATCTGTCCTCTTGGCTTGTAGTGCAGTCTGTCAGCCTGGATTAACTGCATGCTTTTACAATCGAGAGCAAGTAAGGCTGACGTGGGGCAAAGCAGTTTCTCTCACTTTATTGATACCTGTCCGTGTTGGCCGCGCATTTCCGAAACCTCATTCAGCATGTAGAACTTCACTCGGTTGGTCTCGAACATCTGCGGAAAGGAAACACGCCCGAAAGCTAAGGTGGGTATTTCTTCACAGAAATACAGCTTCGGTATGGTTTTTTATTTTTTGCATGCACACGTTTTGACCTGATAACAGTGAGCTTCTCAACAACAAGAGAGACGGTGATACATTGTAAGGATTCTACATGGACATTCCCAAGAAATATATTTAACTATTTCCATAAAATAAAAGGTATGGCAAATTGTCCAGGCAATTGGCTACAGATTTTAAACTAGTATGACAGAGTCAAGATGTCCATGAAACAGTCAGGTATGAGACTTTCATAAGCCCCCAAAATGTAAGCCACACCTTGAAAAAACAGCTTGCTTATGTCCATCCATCCATTTTCCAAACCACCTAATCCTATTCAGGGTTGTGGGGGGCCCTGGAGCCCAGAACACTAGATGGGGGACACCCTGGACAGGGGTCCAACCCATTGCAGAGCACAGTCACACACGCCAATTAGCCTATAACACATGTCTTTGGGCTGTGGAAGGACACCAGAGTATCCAGAGGAAGCCCATGAAGCTCCCTCTAAAGCACAGGGAGAGCATGCAGACTCCATGGACACAAAACTCGAGACAGGATTACGAACCTGCAGCCCTGGGGGTGTAAGGCAGTAGGGCTAATTACTGAGCCACCATGCCCGTCCTGACTTGCTTATGTGTTTATCCAAAATTAAGCAGAGTGGTATATGGTGTTTATGCTGGCATTGCAGTAATCAGTGGGTGGGAATAGGTTTTCTTTGTCAGTCTTCTATGTTGCTGGTATGTCCTTTCTTCTTTGATGTATTGATAGAATAAGGTCCAGAGTCTGGGTAGATTCTGCTCTACCTCATATAATGGTGTTAATATTTATAGCACAGATCCACTGTGCTGTCTCCTCACTGTCTGACCTCAGGCCCTGTATAATTATCATGTATTATTCATTAATATAAATTGTATTGTATAACTGGGGACATTTTTTGCACTGCGGTGCTGGTGGGTGATGGGAACCCTGGCCTCCATCCTACTGTGTTTACACTGGCACACATGCACATAGATACGTATGAGCAAAACTCTAGAATGACCTCACAAGATGGGCTATCAGGCTGCGTGATGGGTAAGGTTGCAAATTTGAAACAGGGAGGAACTTTGAGCAAAACTTTGCAGGAGAACTTCCATCCATCCATCCATCCATCCATCCATCCATCCATCCATCCATCCATCAACTGCTTATCCTTGTCAATACAGTGGGGACTTAAAGACTGTATTAGCAACACATCCAGCTGCACAAATCAGTAGCTTTACAAGCTGCTTTAGATAATACCAACAAGCAAGCAACACAACGTTAATAAAAACGAGAGAGCAGAGTGCAGAATATTACACTGAACTGAAAGTTCCTACGTCCATAAAAGCCAGTGAGGTGTGAATTTTCACACTGGCCACCTGGTAACAGTCATATGACATATCACTACAAATGTCACTAAGTAACCCCTTAAAGCAGGACCGCACCATTCCTTGGATATTTATGCTGGCTGCTCAGGCAATTATTTCCAAAGACATGCAACCAATTTGAATAACTGTCCATCGTTATACAGTTATGTTAACTATAATATGAAACTTTCTGAAGTGGTCAGAAGTTGGTTGCTTTGGGATCTTGATTTGATGAGGGTGTCTCTGTACCTTCATTATCGCCTTTCCAACTTTTTCCCCCAGAGCGTTCCGGAAGGGGATGGCCTCCACCCCAATGATGGAGACGGAATGGGCCTTGTCGGTGAGGGCAGCGGCTACTTCCATGCCTGTGGTCCACATTTTAGTATTACACGCTAACGATGGCAGGCTCTCATAAACCGACACACTAACACTGTTCTTTGAGCATTAAAGTACGAGAAATGGGCTCACACTAAACAAGAACCAAAATGCAGAACTAAATGGGCCTCTGCTGAGTAACATCACTCACATCATCATTTTATTAATTTACATCTCATTTACTCACCTATAAATGATGTTCCCACGATTACCGCATTCCTGTTATTGACTAGTCTGGCAATGTTGTTAGCATCTTCTGGTGTTCTGAGGTAAAAGACATTTTCCACATCCTTGCCTTTGTAGTTCAATGGCTTGGGTCTTCAGAAAAATATAAGACATTCAAATAGTAAAACATCAGCTCAAGCATTGTGTTCTGTGATTTATCCCAAAACTTCTCTGTAGTTTCAACATTTTGAACTTATAGACAAGGCTTTATCATGTTTAGGAAATAAATATTGAATATTTGAGAAAAAATTCAATGCAGTAAAAATGAAATGCTCCCCTTACTTGCTTCCCGTGGCAATAAAAAGTTTTCTATATTCCATTTTCAGTCCATCACGAAACGTAACCATTCTAGTCCTCGCATCCAAAGAGGCCACCTGGAATGCAGGGAATCATGCTGAAAATGTATGAAGTGGTCTGAACAAAAGTGGGCTTACAGTCTTCTGGTTTACCTCCTTTTCTGTTAATAACTCTATATCATGATTCTGGAAGAACTCCATTGACCGCAGTTTGAGGTGTTCTGCTGTACTTTCCAGAGACTGCAGAAAGAAAAGTGTTAAATATCATTAGGACCTACACTCAGGTGGTGGAACGTCATAAACAGGGAGTGTAGACTCCATACAGTGTGTTAGAGACTAAAATGGATTGCTTACCAGGGAATATTAAGCACCAAATTAGTTACTAAATATTTTATTACTTTTTAAAATTATTTATGTTTAATTTTTTAAATTTTATTTTATGTTTGAAGGATTTTCACAGTAACACTGACCTTTCATAATTATGAACACAATTTATGGCTCTGCATCACCTGAAGGTAGACATTATTTTTCATTTATATTTCACATTCTTCATTAATATTTTATACAGTCACATTTTAGGTAAATCTGCAAGCAAAGACAAATTTATAGATCAGATCACCAATAACTATCGAATGACAGAAATTAGTCTCAAAACCCTCGAGAGTTTCTGCAGAGACTTTTCAGTATATCTGGCTGCCTCTGATTTATGAGTTTAATAGTCTTTGTCACGAGATCAGGTTGCAAAGCCAAATGGATACACATATAGTACTTGCTGTTCTGCTCTGGGTCTTTGTACAAACCTTA
>JAACJT020000034.1:23494531-23514308 GCA_009936485.2 Gymnarchus niloticus
CTCTCTCTCTCTCTCTCTCCCTCTCCCTCCCTCCCTCCCTCCCTCCCTCCGTCCCTCTATCTCTCTCTCCCTCCCTCTTTCCCTCTCTCTCTCTCACTGCACTCAGCTCAGCCTCGCCTCCTCGAAATGCCACAGGGCTGCTGAGTTGCCAGTTAAACCCTTTCTCTGCTTTCTCCCTTTCACCCCCCCAACATGGTCATCACCGGGGGCCCGCCCGCTGTCCCCGCGGCTTGCCGTTCACAACCGCACTGCGCCGCAGCTGGAGGGAGCATGCGGGATGTCCTCCTCGTGGAGCTCCTGAATCCCCCCCCACGCGGTGCCTGTACCAGAGCCGGGCTGCGTTGCTGGGACAGGGTGTAGTGGAGCTCTGCTGCAGAGAAGAGGGTGTGGAAGGTCAGGCTGAGCAAGTGGACGAGACATCCTGACGGTTCACATTAATGAGTGGCACAAGTCACAAGTCACAGGATGGGACAGTGGAACAGTCCCCCTGTACACAGGTGAGCAATGCAGAGGCGGTACTGCCACCCTGTGTGTGTGTGCCCCCCCATGTAAATTTATGCTGGATGCATTTTTTAATAAACATCACTTAGCATCTAAGGGGGGGGCAGCTTGGGCATGGAATAAACCCTGCTGTCTGAACGTCCCATCCCAAAACCGTGGGTATTAATATGGAGCTGATCACCCACCCTTGCTGCTATAACAGCCTCCACTCTTCTGGGAAGACTGTCCGCTAGATCTTGGAGTGTGGCTGTGGGAATTTCGGGCCCATTCAGCCACAAGAGCATGAGTGAGGTTGGATATGGATGTTAGGAGAGAAGGCCTGGCTCGCAGTCACTGTTCCAGTTCATCCCAAAGATGTTCAGTACGGAAGATCTCTGGTGCAACGGCAGACTTCAGTCCTGAACAAATTCAAAACTTCCTCATCTTCCAGACTTAAAAATGAAGGACAATCAATCGTCACGGATGCCTTTGCTCTCTACAGTAACCTTTGGTCTGGGATGTCTTTACGGATTCTAGGATTACTGTTTACTGGGAATGCTTTCAAAACACCAATACATAGGCTTTTATCTGCCTTACTGGTTGGCCTCATATCAATAGTAAATGGGCGGTGATTCACGTTACAATGCAATGTCCTTTCTTAAACCTTTGCCTAGTTTGTCTGCTGGGAGCCTAATGGTGAAGTTACTATTGTTGAAAAAGTGTGCTCTACCCTGGTCACTGAGGACCAGAGACCTACAGACTGTAGGGAAAGGATGACACACAATACACTCACTAGCTAAATACTTGCAGGGACGCTAAGACGTAGGATAGATTGAACCGTAGGTCACCCTACAGCTCCTGTGTATCAGGGTCAGGCACTCACATTCTTCAGTTACTTATCAGGGAATCTTTACAACTTTGAGTAAGCCTTACATTATCAACAAGGCCAGTATTTAGGCCTAACCTTTCCCCCAAAAAGGTCATCAGCCCCCCCCCAGAAAACCAGTTCATAGGCAGGCAAAACAGCAGCTATTTTCCCCTGGCTCATTGGAACAAGCTGCTGACTTGACGTCTCTAAGCATTTTACAAAGGCCTCCCATGACATCATGACATCCTCGGAGTCAAGAGGTACAGCCGAATATTTAAAATTTCTGAAAAACAGATTAAGAGTTGTGGTAGATGCAGAGCAGAGGCTATTACAGTTTTTCTGAATTAAAACATTAAACTCCATTCTTGGAACAAAGCTGTCAACTGCCAAAACTCAATTTTTGAATCAACTACTGTTTTGCCCAAACTTTAAACAATAATTCCTGGGTTAGACACAATTTGCAAAGGCACAACACTAAACACATTCTCACTCAATAAATCAGTTGCATTGTGATGCACATGCGATGCATAATGGGAACCACAGGTGGCAGAAGTTGAACACAATTACAGCACAGGAGTCCTAGATGACACACAACGACTCGAGATCGTTCACACTTGTTGCTATGTGATGAAACCAATATGATCCAGTTCAGAGTGCAAAGGTGGCACAGGTGAGTTGAAATTTGATACCAGCAATGGATGGAAGCAATCTGAGAGGCAGAGGAGGAACAGTGAGTGTGAGAGGAGGTGTACAAGGAAGAGGAGGAGGAGGAAGAGCAAGGCCAAGAACAGTAGTTTCAGATGAAATCTGAGCAACTCTGATAGACCGTGTTTTTGTAGATGAAATGACATTGAGGGAAGCAGGAAAAGGAGTACAACCTAATCTCAGCAGATTCACTGTGGGCACCATCATCAGGAAATTCAGAGAACATAACAGTTAATTCTTTTTTTGTTGTTGAGCGTTTACTGTTTACAGAAGCTTCACTACTCCATTTTGCTACAGTAATATAAAGGAGACTGGCCAAAAAAGTCCATCACTGTGTTTCTTTTTGTCAATGGCATGTTCTATTTTTGTAGAACTGAAAGACGGCCAGGTGGAGGTGGATGAACTCCTCTGTTCTCCCAACAGCAAGAGGTTTGCATAGTTGACAAGGTCCTTCAAAACAACACCGTTACACTGTGTGAAACACAGTACAGAGTTGCTGAAGACAATGCAATGCAGATTTTGAAGGAATCGACAGTGTCAGCCTTTCCACCATTCACCATGTCCTTTGACGCTAGTGTGTACAGAGTACAGTACCCTTTGAACGCAACTCAGAGAGGGTCAGAAAGCAACGATTTCAGTATGTGCAAGTAATTGTTCAAACAGACACATTCAGTGCTGACTGTCTACAGTCTGATACTGTTTTATACACTGCTGTCAAGCTGCATTACACTGAATGTATGTAAATCAGGAATCTATACACTCTACAGCAAAAGTCTGTCTTTTCTGTAGCACTTACAAACCTATATCTATTTTTACCTACAGAGGGTATTTGAACTGGATTCTATAGAAAGACCCCATGAATGCATTTTTGTGGTAGAAGCCGGGCACAGAAGGAGAGGTCAGAATATAATTGGCCAATGGGCCATTGCGGAAGTCCCTGGCTAGCGTGGTGGTTATGTGCCACTTTGTGCAGCCATAAGTAATCGTGGGATTCTCCATCATCATGCCACATTCAGACCATCTAATACCCAACATCTTCTTACGTTCCTGGATGGTCTCCGGGATGCCTTGTTTGAGCATGAGCAGGAGGATCATGACCAGGTAGAGCATCCCATATACATCAAGTGATTCATAAATGTTTTCCTTCCACCATACTCCCCTTTCCCCAATCCAGTAGAAGAGTGGAAGGTATATGACAGAAAACCTTATACCAGGGAAGATCTACTGGCCATGGAACTGGCCTGTGGTGACCTAGGTGCGGAGACATGTCAAGGCTGGATTCAGCACACCAGAGGAGTTTCCCCGTGTTGCCTGGCTAGGGACAACATTGCCTGCGATGTGGACGATGTCCTCTGGCCTGACCCAGCACAAAGACGTGATGCTGAGGCTGAATAAATCACTTGTTGACTTTGATTTTTCAGTAGTAATGTGCTTTTCATTTACATTTTCTGTCCTGTTGTACCTTTTGCAGTACTATATTTTTACTGTATGCAACTGCTGAAACCACTTGCATTCAATATTGCATTACTTGCGGTACTTACAATATGGTATGTCTAAACTGTGTTACTGAATTGTGAATCTTTTCTTTAAAAAACACAAAATGCAGTAACTGTATTATTAAAAAATAAACATTTTTTTTCTGGAGCTACATGCCCTAAACACTGTTTTCCATTTTTTGATGCAGTGTGTAATGAATGCTCAGCGGTGTTCAGATTTTGATTGGCTTTGCATATGATCTGAAAACACTGTTTTATTTTGAGCACAGATAAAACTGTTTTGAAGTGATTGTTTGATTTTGCAATAAGACTCAGAGGTGAATATAGTTTGAATATTGGGTTTTGTGTGTACAGTTTAGAGAAAAGGGTGGAAGGTTTCAGTAAATGTGCTTTAGCAACTGTGAAAAACTGTAAAACGATGTAGGAAAAAATTAGCATAGATGTTGCATGAAAGAATCTTGGGAAGCTCCAGCACAATCATGTTCACCTTATTTCGAAACTGGCTGTTCAACAGTACCCTTAAAAGGACTCGATTAAATGACGGGTCTCTTTGAGGGACAAAATTAATTGAGAGGATTTTTGCTTTTTGACAGCGAGAAATATTCTGCCTGCCCTGTAGAGGACACCTGTGGAGTTAAAATGATAAAAAGGTAGCCCACCACAAATAAAGACAAAGATGCTGGTCAGCACAATAAGGCAGGCAGTCAAATAACATACTAAAACCCTCTCTTAATGCTAGCTTGCAAAAGCTACCCGTACCAAAAAAATGGTCCATTACTCTGTCCAACTGTAATGCATTAAATCAAGGACTTTTAACTCCAGCTCTTTAGGTAGAGAGCAACTAAACTATCCTTACTCAACAGATTGTAGAGCTCAGTGACTTGAGACACAGGACTGTTGAGCATGTAGATGGAAACTGCTGAGATACCTGCTTTTCTTTGACACTTAAAATCTCAAATGCTCTCTGCAATTGACTAGAAAAGGCAGTGGAAAGAAAGTCATTTGCTGGAGCATGCAGGTCAAAGCCGAAGGGCAAATGCAATGTCAACAGCTCTGCCTATCTCTCCATTCTGTTTTTTCCAGACCTGGTTCATCACACACTGCCCACATACCAGCATTCCATCAACTTAATAAGAATCACTATTATGCTATATTTCTTAGCTGCTGCGTTTTGGATCTGGGCAGGCCATGATGGTATGGGATAGTATGGTGTCAGCAGTAATGTCTGAGGTGCTAAAGCAGGAACAGCATTCAATCTGCTGTAGGATCTGTGACAACCCACAGCATGTTCATATTTGCAAAAATAATGCCACAGAAACCCTTTTATATGCAGGACTAACAAATTAAATTTTGTGGCTCACATTTCATAACTAATTCTTAATGCACTCACATTCAGGCAAGAGAAAAATTAATGAAGACAAAAAAAGACTATGCATGATGTTGGCAAGTGGCCACAAGCCTGAGCTGAAACATGACCTTTGGGAAAGATTTTAAAGCAGCGATTGATTAAGGAGTTCCAATTTTAATGACTCCATTGTCTTCAGCAGAGAGCTCTTAAGGTCAAGAAGGAAGGAGTGTTATATCAACTAACATGACGACACCAAGATAGTTGTGACCTGGTCTAGATACATTCAGAACTGTGGGGTACGGCAAAGGATTTAACAGGAAGTTCACCTACCGATGCAGCACAGTACACAGACCTAGAAAAATAAACTCCCTCAGAAGAAAGAATCCTTGGGAGGAACCAGACTCAAGGGGGAAGCCCATCCTCCTCAGGCCAGCACCGCGCAGGACAAATTAATTAATACAAATTAGAACAATAGATACAAATAAGGACAAATCCTGTAACAATCAGGAGGACAACAGGGTATTGGAGGATGCAGTCCAGTGATCAGAGCAGATTCGATGGCTCAGAAGGCAGCAAGCTGATCAGTGTGGACAGATGAAGTGGAGGGAGGGCGTGGTAGGCCAGCAGACGATACGAGGATATCTTGAAACTGAACCTCCAAGGGAAGCACCCCATAAGAGGGGGGTGCGGGGGAAAGAGAATGTGTATGAGCAGAGCAGCAATTTATGGCGGCAGAATAATTGCAAATAATTTTTTTTTTGCAAATTGTGTCACCTGCGAATGCCTAAACTTTAACATCAATTATTAATAGCACGGCTGAATCAACATGTCGAAAAAAGCTTTATTTCTGCAGGTAATGTGGTTTTGCTATTGTCCTTCCTTCCCGAACATCCCGAATACTGGCAGCACATACTCTGGTCAGACGAAGCTAAGATAAACAAGTCTGGAAGAGACGGAGTTTAGCATGTTTGGCGTGGACCAAAAAAACTACGTTATCTGAAAATGTATTTCTACGGAGGAGGATTCAGGCCGCGTGAAATAAATTTAGGGGAATTCTGAGAAAAAAGTCAGAACTGTGAGAAAAAGTCAGAATTCTAAGAAAAAAGTCCCAACATTACAGTCAGAGGCTGGCTAGCGTATCAGCAGGTTTAACATTAGCAACAACATTTGTAGCAAGTTTCAGAATCTTCAGTGTCTGGTGTCCAAGTTAGCACGTAACATGTAAATCAGGTGTGTGATGACTTTAAACATGATGTTAACCTGTTCAGGTGATAATGGCTACGTGTGATGACCCACTTTGTGAACTTGTTCAGTGTTTCATGCCAGTAGTTTTTTTGTCAATCAGAATACAATCATTCCTCAGAATGAAATATTTGCATGAATGCCGAATAAAGGAATCCGATCTATGCACGTATATGCAAGGCAAGAGCCAAGTGCCATTTTCCACCAACAATGACATCTCCACTTATGCCCCTAAACAAGGAAAGGACCTCTGTGTATTCTGCTTGGTGTCTTGAATGTGGCCCGAGGTCTGCAGCCAGTCTCTGACTGTAACGTCAGGATTCAGACTTTTTCCTCAGAGCTCCAACTTTTTTCTCAGAATTCTGACTTTTTCCTGAGTTCTGACTTTTTTCTCACAGTTCTTTTTTCTCAGAATTCGCTGAAATTTATTTCACGTGGCCCTAATCCTCTTCCTAGACCTTTAGTTAAAGAAATCTCTGCAGATATCTAAAACTCCCTCTGCTGGTCATTCTCAGACACGCACATCGTTTCTAGAAAATCTGTAGACGGGCAGATGAACCTACGGGTTAACACACGGCTGAAAAAAGACGCACAAAATTAAGAAAGACATTTAAAAACAATATAGAAGGTAATATACTCAAATAATACAGGTCTGATTTAATCACTGTCATGATAGCAGTACTGTTGAGAAATCGTACAAATAAAAAACTCATTAAGACACTCAATTAAGATACACAGCTCCAAAAAAAAAAACTCATTGGCAGTTTAGATGTGAAAAAGATGCTACACTCCTATTTAACAACTGACTTGGTTAAATGATGACTTTTGCCATTTTTTGTGCTTTGAGGTGAAGGAATCTAACAAAACAGAACCTCAAGGGTCGAAACAGAAATCTTTCAGATGCCAGGAGATGAACCCCAGCAGATGGAATGAGGAGGGACAGGGCCGTCACATTGTCTGGAGGTCCAGCCACAAACTCTTCATTCTGCAGCGCTCACTGCTCGTTATTTACCTCCTTCCTTCTTTTGCCATCACGCCAACGTTGCTGCGCCAAAAAACCCATTAAGGTTCTTGGAAACTTCATCCAGCTAACTTCTTTTACCGCACACAAATAACATACATGGCCACCACCATCCTTACGAAATCCTCTGATAAAATCAACCCTTGCAGGGCTTCTGTATTTGGCTGGATTTGTTATAATTCATGAAATTTGCTTGCCCTGTTTAATTATGCTGGGCTTAGTGCCACAGGAAGACGAAGCATGAGACGATAAAACAAAGTCTCTGATTTTAATCGTGAAACTGAGCTGCACACAGGCCAATATTCTGCATTTTTCATAACTAGAAGTCAATCCAATATTTTTGGCTTTTTTACGAGGGCAAATAAATTCTATTTCATTTTCAAAATATAGCATTAATTAGGCAGCATTAAGCTGGAATTCAACAGAAAATATTGTGACACAAAATTGATATTAACCAGAACTTCCTGGAGGCTTACAAGTCAGTGTTTTTGCTGCAAAAATTAAGACTTTTTCTAAAAAAATAAAATAAATAAGCAAGCATGCCAGTCAGGTTCACAAGACCAAAAAGAATAAATTCTCCTTTTTTATTAATATTACTTCTTTGAAGGTTGTTATGGCAGAAATTAAATTACGAGTCACGTAAAGAGAGAAGAGGTAAGTGATTTCTGCTGCTTTACACTGACAACGATGTTGAGGACAAGAAGATGATTAATCCGACATAACAGGAACATTTGGGAGACTCAAAGTCAGGACATCAGGGTCCGAATACTTAGAACAAGTAACAGTAGTCAGCCAGCAATAGATTTTCTAGTGGCACAGAGATTCAATTCATTGTTAGGAGACCTCCAGACTGATTTATTAAGTCCTCAATTCAGAAATCACGGGAAAGTGCACAACTACTCCCTAAAATGTGACAGATCCGACTCAAGAAATAATGCAAATAAAACAGTTGTTGATTTAATAGTAGTATATCTGCAGTGTCTCAACAGCAGACTTAAGTGTTTATGATTAAAGTTCTGAAATAAACACACCAAGCCATTAACGACCCATTTGTTCAGTTTGGATGAATGTGGAATGGAACTGGAGGGGGGGATAAAAGAATTGAAAGAACTGAATAAAACATAATGTACTATATGCTTTGTGTTTTCATGGACCAGTGTTTCACTGCATTTCACCAAACTGAAATGCTTTGGTAAAACTGAATTCTTGAAAAATAAAGACACACAAATATGGCTTAAAATTATTTCAATTGTTTTTAATGTTAATGCCGTACTAGACCCACTGACAGCAAACAAAACCCAATTCTGTTGACCATTTGAACTTGGCTAAGGGTGAAGGCTACAGGATCTCAGTCTTTTGGTATTGATGAGTCCTCGGCTCTTCCTGGGTGCGGGGGAGAGCTGGAGGCTCGGTGTATTCACCCATGCACATGGAGATGAAGAAGAAGGACCCCCCTATGACGAGGATCAATCCAGAAAACCAGCCCGAGAACAAGGCCTCCCCAAACTCCCAGCGAGGCACGACGTCGGGCAGACTCTCGTCCCAGAACTCCACCACCGTCACGTAAGCCACCAGTGAGACCGGCAGTAGCGTGGTGATCCCAGACACCCAGGAAAGCACCCCACCCAGGAGCAGAAGCCCTCGCTTGAGGCGCTCGCGCCCAGGACCCAGCTCCACACCGTCCAGCCCGAAGAAGGCCACGCCCACTGCTAGAGTTCCCGTCCCAATGGAGCCCAGCATTAGGACCCGGGCTGCCAGCATATTAGTTGGAAGAGCCAGCAAGGACTCAAAGGCTTTGCACTGGAGCCCCACCTCTTCAGTGAAGACGCAGGTGTGCCACAAACCCTCGTACCAGTTCTCCATCTCGTTCAGGTCCGTGTTCAGGGTCTTCCACAATGGCAGGAAGGTGGTGACGAAGGAGGTGACAAGGCCACCAAAAGTTACGAAGAGGGCCACCCTCTGCACCAGCTTACGGGTCAAAAACACCATTCCTGTCCTCTCTCTGTCTTGCTTGCTCCCTCACTCACAGTTCTCCTGAAAGACTGACGCTAACAACCGCACAAAGCTCCTCTCCCTACTCTGTTCAGCCAGCCCGGATCTGCGCCCTGCGTCCGATCCCTTTATAAACGCACCTGAGAAGTGGCTCACCAATCTGAGGGTCCCACGTACTACAACAGCCGCACTGTTCCATCAGAGCGATAACGAGTGCCTTGGGTAACAATGAGCTCTGTCTGAGATGAAATCAGATATGTTCAGCAGGTTCAGGGGTAGGGGGGAGCTGGGCATCCAGAAAGACTGTGGGCCTCCCGCCAGAGAAATGTGAGTAAGGGATGCTTCGGAGAACCAAAAAGGAAAAGTCTGGGGTGAAAACATTCCAAAGAAGATCAGTCAAATAGTATAGCTTTGTGGCTGCTGATGGTCATCGAGGATCTCACACACCAGCACCTCCAGGGAATGTAGATGGGACGGGGTACCTCAGAGACTTTTTTGTGCAGGGGGGTGTGAGCAAAATAATTTGCAGATTCAGCAAGTGCCACCGCTGGTTCTTCAGGAAGTGATGCAGACGACAATAATCAACGAGCCTGCTGCTCCGTTTGTCTCCAAATTAATCAGGCCTTTACAGATCACACCAAGTGAGATGACATCAAAAACACACTTTAAACACATAAAACACATGAAACATGTAAAACACTATATTTAAATTCTTGATGTTTTTTTAGTGATATTAACAGAGAGGGTCTGTTTTAAAATTGCGTCGAAATTTGATTTTATCGTGAAATTGTATGTGTTTTGATTGATTTTAATTGTTGTGATATATTGATTAAAAAACACATATAAAACACAAAATGCTTTATAACAGGAATACAAAACTATGTTCAGAATGATTGGCTAAATAAATAAGGGGCACCACTGGACTGAATGTGTTTCTTACAAACTATGACTGGAATCTTTTTTTCAGTAAGCATGTTTCTCAAATAGGTACAGGCAGCTCAGAACTATCTACCAATACTCCTGTAACAGAACCCTTAGACTGCACTGCCTCCAAGCCCCAGGCAGCTTTAATCCAACCACAGCCCTAATCCTTTCCACCAACCGCTTTAATTTATGATAGAGAAAAGAAACGACTCTCTGACAGCTGAGGCCAATCCTCCATGCACAGACTGTGGAAGAATTTTTATATTATTTCAGTTATGCCGATTAGGTACAATTTTGACTGCGAGGTATTTTACGAAGCGTGTTTAAGTACGTCAATTGTGTTTAGCGAATAAAAACGTAGAAATTTGATCTCGTCTTTGACCTGTACCTCGGTTCAGCTCTCTCCTGAAAGGCGAATTATGCGAGGAAATGTATCTTAAGAAAAGATCTACTTAAAGCAGAGCAGCTGAAAGACAGGACTAACAAGGGTAACCTTCATAACCTGCAGGATATTCGCCTTCATTTCCAGGCAGGGATCACTTCTATATGTGGTTCCGCCAGAGGCAAGTGGAAGACATCGAGGTGGGCGCTCTACTTACTTAAAGCACTTTATGCTGGGTGCATCCATCCATCTTAATCGAGTATATTCAAGCTACCTGCAAAATAAACATAAGTACACCCTATTCTACTGCACACCCAACTGTAGTTCCCTATGACAGGAAAAACGAGTTCGCTAAAAGTCAGCTCCTGAATTAACTAGCCAGTAAGCTCTTACTAAAGTGATTATTATTATACTGGTACATGAGGGAATTTGACAGCATTGACAAAAGTTTATTCACTTGGATCTTTTAAATAAGCCAACATTTTACGTCAGTGCAATTCATAGCGATGTATTGCGTGTGTCAAACCAAAAATCACACGGAGAAAAAAACAGCAGAAACTTTTGGGACAGACTGCTGAATTCCAGCTTTTGTTGCTGCGAGAACTATGCCGCTTGACAGAAATTATGAAATTGAAAATACAAGTTTCAGGAAATAGAAGGATTACTTGTGGGTGTTCAGTTTGTGTAAGCAGAATTGGGTGTCGGGGCTTTGAAAAACAGCTCCACTGGTACATCATCTCTTCTCTTTTTTGCATCTAAGGAGGCAAGCACACGGGCAGAAAACGAGCCAGACGCATGTAAAATGCTGTCGGAAAATGCGACTTTTAGCTGGCAGACGGCCGAAGGAGGATATCAAAGCCTTACTTAGGCAGATTAATGCAGCAGAGCACCCGGAGTGTTCGCAGTAACCTCCACGCCGGACGCACGTCGAGAAAAAGCAGAAATCACTGCCTCAAGGACACGCAACGATCAGCTGCCCACACCTGCTGCTCGGACTGTTGGAATAAAAAAATTGTCTAATTTTTTTTAACCAAAGCGCAAACCATCAAACGCTGCTGCAGGTTTCTACTAAAGGAGTCGGAGCAGTGCCCCGAGGCTGTAATTTAATTAAAAGCCTGCTTTAACATTTTGGAAAATTAAATCCCACAGCATCACCGCATAAAAGTCTGTATTACTCAAAAACACTTTTGGGAATCTTCGAACAGACACAGTAAAGATGCTGCATAAAGTTCCCAGCATTTAGTGAACATTTTTACTAAACTTTCTTACCGCATACTTTATACAGTACTGGACTTGGTATAGTTGTTTGATCACAGGAAACTATTCTTCGTAAAAACAAGCCAAGGTCGTATTTTCTTTTGGCAAGCCAAAAAACAAAAAAAAAAAGCACACAAACATACCTCAAGGTTCTATTGTCTGTCTTTTCCCCAAAATGTTACCCTCATCAATTATGCCTAATTAACCAATGTGTCATTTGTCCTGGGGTTTGGGGCGCCAAAGAATTACAGCCGTAATTTGAGTGCTCAGCCACCTGGTCATGTTTTAAGGGAACCACACAGTGCTTCATTCCACTCGTGGCTTCAAGGGCGCTCAGTGATCAGCAGGCATTGGTGTGGAGGGACACTAGTCAGAAGAATCCATGCAGCTCATCATAGATGGAACATGTTGCTTAATATGACCTGAGATGTGAATAGCCTTGCCTGAATAGTTCATAAATCAAAGCAATAAAAACCAACATATCTAAAACATATATATTTTAGACAATTATAAACAAAAGGAGAAACTTGCCTCCCAGGCATTAAAAACAGGCAGTTTATGACAGTTTCCAGTCTGACTGTCCTACATGTTCCAATTCAAGGCGAGGCTTTTTCCAGTTTACTGCTGCCTTTCTGTGGCCAACACAGAGCGACTGAGACCAGGCTGCCCCGTACAGACAGATCCAGTTACAGAAGTGTCATGAGTGTCTCACTCACAGAGAATAAGCCCTTTGTGCTTGACCCCAACATCAGCTGTCCTTACGTTTGTGTTTCAAGTCAGCCTGAGGTCTGCTAAAGAAGCAGGAGGACAGGCCAGCAGAGATCTGGAAAGTTCTGCTCCAGTAACTGCCCTGGATAAAACCACAGCTTTCTAAAGGAAGCTTTTGCTTTGTCATGACGCATCTCTGCTGTCTTCCATTACTGGATGAATACAGAATCCTGAAACTTCGTTTAGATAATCCTATATCTGGGCAGGATTACAAACCACACAAGCAGGGAGAGACCACACCAATACTCACTGAAAGATGTCTATTCAACAGTCTTAATTTATTAAGGCATATAATACACAAAGCCAATATGACCGTACACTGCACATAATGTTTATACTTTATCATGGGCACTACATGTGATTACAGGATACACAGCTTGTAGCATTAGCATGACCTACGTAACACATTTTCCTAGAGTAACAGTGAACGACACAGATGGCGGTTTACTCTCAGTGCTTCCGTTACAAGATACTCCAGATCCGTCACTCTGTTACATTCATGAGTTCCTCTCTTCCCTATAATGTAAAGTCCACAAATGATTTCTGTAACGGTACCAAGACCGAAGTGTAAATTGCAAGTTCACGTATGTGCGTGCACACGTACACACATTACAAGGCAAAAGTCACTTTAGTGGGGAGAGGGGAGGGACTTGTTAGTCTGCTTTTGTATTGTCACAAAAAATTTAAAAATGTTTGACGATACAAGGGCATTAAGAGGCAGAATTCGTGTAGTACGGGGGCCAAGGAAGAGCGTGGAAAGAGGAATCTCTCGAGCAGCCGGCTATATGTCGGAGCCCATCTCCGCACACTGCTTGTCTGATATGTGAGTGGCTAATGACTCGATGATGTCCAACAGAAGCAGCTGACTGAGGGACCGCAAGTTTGGGAGCTTGGAGACCTTGGGGAGGAGGGGGGCAAAAATAAAATAAAATCATAAACACACTCGGGAAAAAGGCAAGAACCAAGAAAACAAACAACCTAAGTTTAAACAAATGAAATTAATGACAACGGAATCAACATGGTGCTGACCATAGTCTTCTAATGTTTTTAAGTACTGATGTGTCCAAGACATCTTCACTGAAGAACTGGTGAGCACACAGCTGGACTGTACTCCACGTCGGGTCGCTGAGCCACCATGGGGGTCAGAACCTCCCATGGAGTGCGCTGACTGGCTCTGTCCCAGGAACAACATCGCCTCCCCGGAGGCAGCGTTCCATCGCGCTCGTCCAGCCCAGCGATAGGGGCCAGCAGATGGCCAGAGCCCCAAAAAGCAGCCCACCCACCTTGGTAAATTGATGGACGATAATGTGGAGGCAGTGCTTCTTCATGTCCAGGGCCTGGGTCTTGTCTGCTGCCTCCAGGATCTGGAGACAATGAAGAACCAGGGAAAGTCAGACCGCCAGCATTTATTCACGTTTCGGTCGCATCATGACAACAAAACGCAAACTGGGTCAAGATGATCTCTGATTCACCATGAGAGATCCTAAGAGCTTCCAGGAACCAAAAAATTACGAGTAGAACATCTGGAGAACGTTGTTAGGAAGTGTGACTGAATTCTCAGTACAGTTGGGCTATTTTGAATGTTCAAATGCAGAAGCAGATCCAGATCAGCTTGGGAGCTTGAAGGCACTGGTTGTTGTGCCTGTTGTATAAGTTGTGACAATAAAGACAGAAAAACGAGACACACTGTTGGGAGAACTGCCATGAAACGGTCCGAGGGACAGGAACCAAATAAAGACCCAAGAGAGGCCTATGAAAGGCTCCTCAGCAGAGACAGCAGTGTCATACCTGCAGGACGTTCTCCACTGTCACGTTCATCTCCAGGTTCTGTTTACAGTAGGCCTGCAGTCTGTTGTTCGAGAAGCCGTAGTAATATGGAGCAGCAAACAAGTATCTTAGCAGGAGTGAAGGAACAGACACCCAGCAGATACAAACGTCTGCCAATGGGCCTAAACCCAGCAAGATACCGGCATGCAGGAGCTCAGCTCTCAGCACCAGAATGCCCCAATGCAGATGGAGGGCTATTTTAGTCATTGATGACACTAGATGACTTAAGAACCAGTGTCAATAACGCTATGCAGCCCTTTATATATCATCCATCAATAACCAATTTCAATAACCAACCCTGGAAGCAAAGACCATTTAAGAGAAACCCTCCTTTTGGAGGAGAACGGAAGGCATTCTCAAACGGACTGCCACACAACGCCTTCATTTCATCAGTGGTGCAGGTATATTCTGCTGATTAAACATGGTTTAAGGATACAGCGAGTCTTCGGGGGGCATGTTGACATCGCCATAGTAGATGTAGCGCAGCATGGACTCGAAAGCCTGCTTGCTGGGCACCATCTCCCCAATGGAAATATTCACCTGCCCGTCTTCAGGCATGAAGGAGCGGAACATGGCCTCGAAATAGCTGGGAGTAGGGAAAGCGTGGGGGCTGGTTAGGGGACACGCAGATGAGGAACACTTCAACAGTGCGCATTCCACAGAGCTTCAATGACCTGGAGCGGGCTGCAAGAATGGCCTTGTGGGCGGGACGGGGGTGTCCGTCTAACAGCAGGGTAATGTCGCAGAAGTCCAGGCCTGCCCCTTCCAGATACGCCTTCATGTCCTGTACCAAGGATGTCCCTGCGGTGAAAGATGAGTCAGGCAGACCATTCACGGCCCCACGTGCTGGCAGAAAGAGCGACATGGACGGGGGTTGCATGGCATGACGTTTACCGATATCAACCGGCTGTTCCGAGTACACCCGCGGGAGCGGCTGTTGCTTGCGGCGGACGATCTCGACGATCAGCGGCGTGGAGAGATGCTCAAACTCTTTGGTCATTATCACTTGGTTGAAATGCGACTCTTTCACCACAAAGTTGAGGCAGTGCTCCTGCGGGTAAGAGAGCAGAGGGGTGCTCGTGACACGGCCTCGCCAGGAGGGACAAAGACGCTCCTCTGAGCCACCAACGGGCTCGCGTCTACCTTCAGGTGGTCCAGCTGAAGCTTGCTGGCGTTCTCACACACGCTGAGAACGTTCTGCAAGTCCACCGAGGCCTCGATGTACTGCACGCACAGCTGCTCCAGGCGTGACAGTTTGAAACTCAAGGCCAGTTTATACACATCCATGATGAGAAGAACATCTTGAACGTGACCTGGAAGCCCACAGGGACAGACCAACACAGCTTAGGGAAAATAATGTATACATTCAGTATTGGTTTCCACTTTCAAATGGCCACCATTCCTTCAAGGAAAAAGAAAGCAGTGTCTGGTCTCACATTTGCACCGACACGAGAAAGCATCCCCACCCTATGCAATCACACAATTCACCTGACCACCAAACACAACACGCAGAGAAGGGCCTAACCTTTGCGTGGGTATTGGATCTTGTCAGTGTACAGGAATTGCATCAGCACCTCGAAAGGCTGGGCCTCGGCCTCTCGAATGCAGACTTCCAACAGGGGCGGAGTCCCCGAAGCCAAGACCAGTGATGCTCTGGCTCCACCCAGGACCCCAGCTTCTGCATCTTCGGGGCCCTCCTGTTTACACTTCTGAGAACACGTTCAGCATACGTGAGATTACTTTGAAGCCACCCGACAAATCCTTGCTTTAACCTCATCATCTCTACATTGCTTTATACACACCCAACGATCCCCAGATATTCCTGAAGGTTCCTGCCAGATCATTTAGAATTTGAACACCATGCACTGGTTATCACACTATATCTCACCTGCTTTTGCTTCTCTCTAGCTTGTAGGATCTTCTTCCTCAGCCAACGGCACCTGGCCGTCACTATGGCGATGTGTCCAAGCACGTGCTCCTCCCTCTGTTCATGGTAACAGACAGTGACTCTTGTCAAAGGGTGGAGCCTGAGTGAAGACCACTGAACCAGCCACTCACTTTTCACAAACCCTGAAGTTGGTCATTCGAGATCTTGGTTCAGATCTGAATCAGAGTCTTCAGCAGGCAAAACAAACACTGTGAAACGACTAGTTAGCTGAAGTGTGAAGTGGATTTTAAGATGTCTAGGGCCTCCTGCTTTTGCAGACAGACAACGTTTGAAGAAATATTAGTGTTAAGAAGGGGCCGCAAAAAGTGCCTGAGACCCTCAGTACTCTAAGAATGACCGAAAAGAACAGATCCACCAATGCCAAAGTAACACTTTCAAACAGAAACGCTCAGACCCACCTCTCCAAGAATAAACTCCACATCACAAAACTGCCGATTCTCCCACAGTTTGCCGTAATCCTCATGCAGCGTGCACTTTGGGTAACAGGAAAACTACGTAAAAAAAAGAAAAAAATTATAAACTTTAGTAGCCTTGCAGCCAGATACGTGTTGTTGTTTAATACTGACCAGATTTTTGGGACTCACCTGAAACCTGTACATCTCCCCACTGCGCACGTTGTTGTCGACTGTACCCCCAAAGATGTACATGGCATCGTGGATCACAGCAGCTGCGTGGAAGAGCCGCCCACTGGGCATCTGGGAGGTGTGAAGTGTGTGGGGGGGAAGAGAAGCACGCGAGCTACTGAGGCGAGGCCTAAATAACAGATGGACTAGGAGTACCGTGTAGCCTGCTCATTAGCACCTTGCCTTTACCGCTCCCTGCATGCTCTGAGGTTCATATGCTGTGGTATCATGTGGACTAACATCATACCATACTTCGCATACACAAGATGATCTAAGGCACAGAGTTGGGGGGGGGGGGGTGTCAGGATTTCACCTAAGGCATACAAGAATATGTAAATGAACCCCTAGAATAATATGCAATGGACAGCAAACTCAAACCTGCACGAGATGCGTCCTGGTCATAAAACATTTTTACATTTAGACTGTCAGCAGATGCTTTTGTCCAAAGTGACACACAGAAAGAGAGAGACAACAAAAACGGGTCAGAGCACAGGGTCAGTCATATACCCAGCATGCTCTGAGAAGTTTGGGGGTTAACGGCCCTGCTCAATGGCCCAATGGTGGTCTTCTGATGACAGGCAAAGACACCCATTCCACCAAATTAACTGTTGACTGAATATTACTCAACAGAAATTAACTGAATGCTCTTAAAAGCACCCAAAAAAAAAAACATCTTTAAATCTCTCTCTCATCCAAATGTGTGAAGCCCAGTAATACCCAGTGAGTCATCTGAGGCGGTGATTTCTGTTCCAGCTAAGCTCTGAACTAACCAACCCTAAATGACCTGCTGATTTCAAAGAGCTTATTTTAATGAGTCGACTCTCTGGCACACAAATGAATTTTAATTGAACGTGCATTTGTAAAGGAATACATGCAAGGGAAAAAAAAGACTTTAGACAAATGAATTTGATTGGCCAAACTGTAAGTTTAAGCAAATTTGCAAAGTCATTCACTAGCTGTTCTCTTACCAGGATGAATTGGTCAGATTACATCATCTCATTTCCAAAGGCGGGTCACAAAAGACAGTGCCATTTAAAATAGACATACAGCAAATGACAGATGTAATATTCCTGTCCACAGACATGTTACTGCACCACAAACCCACTCTCAATGTGGGAAACATGCCAGTTAAATCCAGCTTCTGCACTGTAGCGTGTGACGGACAGCTCTGCCAAGGTCATTCCAGGGCAAAATATCACTCAAGTTCTTAACTTGGTTTAATAAGCAGGAAGCGAGTTCAATGACCAATTCGTATCTTTTGAACAATGGCGCTAAGGTGGAACACCTGAGTACCACGTGGTGACCCTGCACCCAACCGCTAACCTCGCTGTCCAAACTGGGCTGGATGACCTCCCAGGTCTGCGAGTCCACGTCGTAGCAGTGGAGCTCGTTAGGTAAGGTGTTGTCAGCCGCTCCACCGAAGACGTACAGGTGCCGGTCGAAAGCCACCATGGTGTGTCCGTAACGCCTCTGCGGGGGTGGGGGAGAGCCACGTAACAAGTGCTCGGTGGGGATGCGGGTCCAGCTAGAGAAACACCACACATAATTATTCTTACAAGATCACATGCAAGAAATACAGTTACACAGACATCCCATGATTCTGTTCGGGAAAGCCAGAGGATCATTCATTACTTTATAAAAGTCACTCCCTCAGTTCAGAAAATTAGTCTAATTAATACCCAGCTCACTGAAGTCCTAAACTCATTTTGGATGCATTCAATTAGCCTGTTGCTGCTAATCTGTTGATTACCCTCCATAACTCAATTCAGACGCCCACTGGCGTAATTTATAGCTACTTCATGCAATGTTAACCATTAAATTTAATTAGCTACAACGTCTGGAATATTTCCTTAATGTGAAACTGCACCCAGTGTTGTTGTTGTTTAGTCACACAGTCATGTCCGACTCTTCGCGACTCCATGGACCACAGCACACCAGGCCGCCCTGTCCTCCATCGCCTCTCGAAGCCTGCCCAAACTCATGTTCATTGCTTCCACTACGCTGTCTATCCATCTCATCTTCTGCCGTCCCCTCTTCCTTTTGCCTTCAACCTTTCCCAGCATTAGCGTCTTCTCCAGTGACTCCTGTCTTCTCATTATGTGCCCAAAATATTTGAGCTTCATCTTCATTATTTGTCCTTCTAGTGAACAGTCAGGATTGATTTCTTTTAATATAGAATGGTTTGATCTCTTTGCAATCCATGGGACTCTCAAAAGTCTTCTCCAGCACCACAGCTCAAAGACATCAATTCTTCGGCGCTCAGCCTTCCTCATGGTCCAGCTCTCCCAGCCATATATTACTACTGGGAAAACCATAGCTTTGACAATGCGGACCTTGGTTGTCAGGGTGATGTCTCTGCTTTTTAATATGCTGTCCAGATTTGTCATAGCTTTCCTTCCAAGGAGCGTCTTTTAATTTCATGGCTGCAGTCTCCATCTGCAGTGATCTTTGAACCCAGGAAAATAAAATCTAACACTACTTCCACTTCTTCCCCCTCTATTTGCCAAAACGTGATGGGTCCAGATGCCATGATCTTAGTTTTATAATGTTGAGCTTCAAGCCCGCTTTAGCACTTTCTCCCTTCACCTTCAACAAGAGGCTCTTCAATTCTTCTTCACTTTCTGTCATTAGAGTGGTATCGTCTGCATATCTGAGGTTGTTAATATTCCTTCCAGCAATTTTAATTCCAGCTTTTGATTCGTCCAGTCTAGCATTTCGCATGATGTATTCTGCATACTGTACATGTTGAATAGGGTGACATTATACAACCTTGTCGAACTCTTTTCTCAATCTTAAACCACTCTGTTGTTCCATACTCAGTTCTGACTGTTGCTTCTTGACTCACATACAGGTTCCTTAGGAGAGAGATAAGATGGTCTGGGACTCCCATCTCTTT
>JAACJT020000034.1:23515996-23540866 GCA_009936485.2 Gymnarchus niloticus
CTACTCCATTTCTTCTTATAAGGGATTCCTGCCCACAGTAGTAGATGCAGTGGTCATCTGAGTTAAATTCACCCATTGCTGTCCATTTTAATTCACTAACTCCTAAGATGTCGATGCACCCAGTGTAGGGGACCATTATTTGACATATTAATAATACTAATTTTTAATATGGTCCACTAAATAAATGTGGCTCCCATATTAGAAAGTGTATAAGCATCTTATTTGTGGAAAATGTTGCTGGCTTCCACATGAGCCAGTTTAACCCGGTGAGGTGATATTGGGCCAGAAAACTGCTCTGACTGAACGGCTCATGACCCTCCCACTGACCACCAGTGCAGCAAACATCCGGGGAGTGTCTGAGCGAGAAAACGGAGTCTCTCTGACGTGCTGGACCGGCAGAAGCTCACATGTTGCCTTGGAACTCGAACTGGAAGAGGTTATTTGTGATCTTGGCCCCGCTCTGGCCCGAAAACACAAACATTTTGTCCCGGCAAACAGCAACAGGGAAGTTACAGCAGGAGGGCGGGATTTCACCGCTCTGCTCGATCTGGGGGGGAGACGAGATGTGGACACCAAATGAGCTGCACCGTGCTCACATTTCAACCTTACAAACAAGGTTGTCCAATAAATGAAAAACTGCTTTCAGCTTAAAAAAAAAAAAAAAATTTCACTCAATTAAGCAAACTAATACAAAAATTATTTTGTGTTAAATACTCAGGTGAAGGTATTCCAGTAACAATGCCATGTACACATAAACCAGACTGACGGCTCAGCACAGCAATTTGCATGAAGGTGCAGACAGACCTCCTCCCAGCATGCCTGTTCGCGATCCTGAAGGTTGATAGTCCACATGTCATTCAACCTAAAGGTGCAGAAAACAATCAGCCTCCAACCTCAACAGCCTCGTCTTCAGAGAGAGCAAGACTACTTAAGGCGTGGCGATTCACAACAGGGAACATTTTCAGCCATATTACCTGGCATTGCCATCATATCCAGCAAAAATCCAGAGCTTATCATTGTAGACAGTAGCCCCGTGTGCTGATCTCGCCACAGGTAACCTACAAGAAAGCAGAGCCGTGATA
The DNA here is from genome assembly GCA_009936485.2 of Gymnarchus niloticus. Lineage (NCBI taxonomy): Eukaryota > Metazoa > Chordata > Actinopteri > Osteoglossiformes > Gymnarchidae > Gymnarchus > Gymnarchus niloticus. The sequence continues at coordinate 23,517,079 of JAACJT020000034.1, forward strand.
TAAACAGTCACTTTGGAAACAAGAGTTGACCGCATAGCTAGGAAATGTGTATAATTTACTCAAAATAAAACTTGCTAAAAAAATATTTAAAGGAATACAGGTCTTCTGGACCTGTGTATCAGCATACACAGTTTCTAATTTTATTTGATCACGTCCAATCTAATTGAGCATACAAGGATTATCTAGAAACAAACCAGGTGTTGAGAAGATGTAGTCCATTTCATCTAAAATATAGTCTTTCACCTTTTTGTCGCAACTGCTTTTTAGCTCCCAAGAATAAAAAAAAATATAGTCTGTCACTTTACCTGCCTTCCACTTTCCATTCTGTCCACTGGCCCGTGGCAAACTTGTACTCAAAGAGGTCGTTTTTATTTTTCAGGTTGGAGTTGGAGTAGATGTCACCAGTGTAGCCACCTGTGTTACCAGAAGATTCCTGGGTTTACCCCCCACGTCTGACTGTACAATCAGAACTTTCGGAGAACGTAAAAGTAACGAACGCACGTACCAAAAACAAACATGCTGCTCCCGTAGACCACGGCAGAATGGTGATATCGGGGAGCAGGTGGGCTGCCTGTAGTGAATGCCCTGGACAAATGAAGAGAGGAGGACACATACACAACAATGTCAGGGAAAGACACCGGGCACACACATGGTTTCTCCGCCACGCTGGGAGGGGTGGTCCCACCTGCACCAAGAGCAGTCCTTCACGTCGAACCGGAGCAGGTCATTCAGCATGTTTTTCCTATTAGATTAAAAACAGGAATCATCAGAAATCACAGTCAAGTGTACAGCCAAGCAATTTGCTCTGGGGCTTGGTGCATGAACATTTAAGATGAAAGAATTTAAAAACAGACAAAAGAGGCAATATAAACAAAATATAATTTTTTTTAAAAAAAGCAGGAAACTACTACTAAAATATACAATTTGGAAAAACTAGACATATTTAAAGAGCATGGGCTGTTTAGTCCCAGAATGAGCAAGGATGGGTCACGGGATGAAGATGGAGAGGAAGAGGAGGATGCATGTGACATGAAGCGCACTGATTTTACTGTAAATGCTTTAATTGAAGAGAAACGCACCCGTTGTCTCCTCCAAAGACGTAAATGGCATCCCTGTAAGCCACGACCGTGTGTTTGCTGCGTCTGCAACAAGACGAGACAAGATCCGAGTCAGGGAGTCCAGCCCGCCGGGTAACCCCCCCGGCCGCCCGCCGGGTCACCCCCTCGTCACCTGGCGCCGACGAACTCGTCGCATGGCGGCAGGCGTCTCCAGCGATGAACGGCCTCGAAGGGCCCGAAGTTCAGCGTCAAGTACTCGACGCTGTCCGAGCAGCTGTGGTCAAACTCGACGCTCGGGGCGACCTTGGACCGGCACGACATGGCTCCCGGTAACCATGACATTCGAGTCCAGCACGGCGCGGCACGGCGCGGCCAGCTGGTTATTAAACACAATACGGCGTGGCGTCCATACAGCTAATCAGACACGATATGGCGCGGCGTCCGAAAAACTGCACGCAGCTCGTCCGGCAGAATGAAACCATCACCGCTAACGCCCCTCCCCCCAATTCGGATGTCGCTGGGTGTTGTAGTCTGTTCCTCTGCCATTACCGCTATTCTAAAAGGCTGTCAGATATCAGAAAACATCATTTCCCATGAAGAACTGCGTCGCGGTGGCGTCATTGGACAGTTTCTCCGCGGAAACAGTGTCCCACGTGACACCTTTTATCCAGTCGCAGACAAGTTCGCGACACTTTTTATCCAGTAGCAGACAAGTTCGTATTATCTGTGGCGAGAAAAGTCAGGTACTCGCTGTTATGTAGAACTGATCGACAATATGTCTTGTCTTTGTGTCGTAGATGCTCACCGCCAGATGGAGAGCTCCAGAGAATCATGACTCGGAGGGGCCTCTATACCTTCGTGAATAAAGACCTGGGGTGCGCGTCTGCATGAAGTCCCTAAAGAGCTTACTCAGTACATATGAAATATTGGCTGAGACCAATTTTTTTTTTGTCTCATTCCTGCTGGAATTTAATGGCATGCTGACATATGATAGCTTTAGTTATTGGTAGTGCTGGAAATGGCACATTTTAAGAGGATGTTTAATGTATTTGAACTTGACGACCAGCATCTTAATTAATTATTATTTAAAAATTAGGGTTATATTGAGAACTTCCATGAAGACTAAATGTACTGTCTGACAAAATAATCTACTGTTATATCGACAGTTTAACTCTAATTAATGAGATTTTCTGCAGTTTAATGAGAAACAAGTTAAAGAAATAGAAAATATCAAAATGTCATCCAGAATCATAATGTATAAAACTGAAGCATCTGTCCAGTTTCTAAACTGCTTTATCCTATTCAGAGTTGGAGGGGGGGCTGGAGCCTAATCCAGGCAGCTTAGGGTACAAGGTGGGGGAGGCAACCCATCACAGGGCACAGTCACACACTATCGACAATTTCAATATACCAATTAGCCTTCAATGCATGTCTTTGGACTACAGGTAGAAACTGGAGGAAACTCGCTAAGCATGCAGAGAGCATGTAAACTCCACACACAGAGTGGAGGTAGGATTTGAACGCTCAACCCTGGAGGTGTGAGGCAACAGTACTAGCCAACAAGGCACTCTAAATTCACTTCAGTTATCACCAACTCTCTTCTTTGTAATTCTAATCTATCGTCAATTTCTTTAACTTGCTCCTCATGAAATGGTTTCCTTTTTAGTTAAGTCGCTGGTCATTTTTTGGAAAGTTCCACTACATAATCATCCAATGGTGCTGTTTTTTTTTCCTTCAAGCAGTTATGTCAGCTGTCATCCATCACTCCACAGCAATCAAGGAGTTTGTTTTACTCATCAGCAGTGCTGGCCCTGGCACATTTAAGGCCCTAGGCGACATCCTGCCCGGGTGCCCCCTGGCCTGGGTGAGTGCTCGGTGCGAGTGGGGGCAACTACTGTGTGGGCCCCTAGGTAATTGCATATATCGCCTATGCCAGAAACCGTAATGGTTGACATGATTATCCAGGCCCAGAACTAGTGGCATGTCTACATCTCAATAGTGGGTTTAAAGGTATAATTTTACACATTATAACGTGAAGTATTTTCTGTTATTTTACTGTGTAAATAGGTTTTATGCAGTCAGTCTCGGCTTGTTGATCATTTGTGGCATCTCAGATGTAAATGCTAAGGCTTCCCCTAAATTATATACAGGATCTGTTGTCCTTAATAATATACAGTATATTTGGTGGGACAGATTAAGTTATATGGCATAGGTATCAAGATAGGCAAACTTCTAGTATAATGAAAAGTTTAAAGTACCAAGGCTATCTATGAAGAGTATGTTTAGTTATCTGTAATTTCTGGTAGGCCACAAACATGCTAGGTTTCATATCAAACCATTTTTCTGGTTCAGATGGCTGTATTTGCTATTCATCAATCATGGTATTGTTTGAAAACAGCAAAAGCAGCTGGAGTGTTCAAATGTGCTTTGCCATCATTTCAGAATGAAGAATAGAAACATTTCTTGTCAATTAAGAGATTAGATGACAAGTCTTCAAAACCACAGGTTGCTCTATCTTTCTGTTTTGCCAATTCACATGTAATATGACCATTATAGTTTGGTTAATAGTAACACATGCAGTATAAATATATATAAAAATAACAAACAGTTGGTATATACTTACGTCATCTTGGTAAATTTCTATTAATAGATTGTACACATAATAATCTAATTGTGAAAAAACCTAATGAACATATTATAAAAAGTTTTTTTTTGCAACTGAAACTGTGCACCAACAGATTTGTTTTCAAACATGCCTTTATTTTACAGTCTTTGAAAACTTTCTTGTATTCATTTCACATCTCCTGTTTGCTGTACTCCACAGTTTCTCAGGAAAGAAGAAGACTCTTCACCTACTCGTATCCACACGGAATTTTAAAAATGTTTACCATGAATTCCAAAAGTCCCTCTGTGATGTTTTCATATCTTAAATGCTACAAAATGACTTGTGATCCTATCGTTCTTATCCTTCTTTACATGCTGTGCTGAAAAGGCCACACGTATGAGCTCACAGTCAGGTTGATTTTAAGTAAGAAGCGACTTGCTTAATGTATTCCAGCTAGTTAATGACTGAGTATTTCATTGTCATCAGTGCTCAGTGTGGGTACAAAGGGAAGTAGTTCAATTGGTTACTTGATGTTACATCAAATTAAAAGTAATCACATGCTGTTTGTGATTTAAAAGGACAGGATATCACAGCATAGTCATACTTGGAAGGGCATCAGGTATGCGGGGCTATTTGTACTGTAGATGTTGTTGTGCTTTTGGCCTCATCTGACCTGGATCTTCAGCATTCTCATGTGAAATGTGAAGCGAGGGATGTCACTCAACCCCTGCAAAGAGTGGGCCGTAATGCTTACTTAGATGGGACAGGGAGAGAGACCTCGCGGGGACCAAGGAGCTGCTCCAGGCAGATTCCCACTGAGCGGAGGCCCCAGGGAAGACCCCCGAAGAGCTGGAGGGATTATATCTCCCAGATGGTTAGAGAATGTCTAAGGATCCCCATGATGAACTACAGTCTGTGTCCTTGGAAAGAAGGTTCTAGTTTGATCTGTTTGGCATGCTGTCACCTTATTCAGGAAAATGAGATGAGAGGAGTAAATACATGTTATTCGACATATAGAAATTAAAGTTGCTATGTACAATTTACACTTACAGTAATATGCTGTAAATGTTCAGTAACGCCACAATATTCAAGAGGTAACTGTTATACAGTGAAATGAACTTGCTGGCTGTATAAAATGGAGGTTCTACACTTTAACCAAGAGCTTTTAAAGAAACTATCTTAAGATTGACAATTTACAGTTTTTCCAAACACATCTTTAGTAACTGCCAGCTGGGTGCCAACTATTTCATTGTCATCAGTAATTGGTGTGGTTATCGCGATTCTGCAGAGAACAACAAGAGGGCTGTTCAGTAAGGCATTATCCATTCACATTACACTTGTAGAGCATGTACAACTACTCAGAGAGCCATGGCATCATCGCTGCATGAAGCAGAAGGTCACAGTTTGTTGCCAAGAGATAAGGAAGATGTTTTTTTTCAGATCAAGAATCTCTCTGGCTTTCTAAGCACCTATTGAATAAATAAATTTGAGCAAACAGCATTGTATAAAACAGATCAGCACAACAGTATCTGAATAAATTAGGTTGTGTACTGATCTTCACTGTCAATAAGTCCATAAAAAAATCATAATTGTATGCAGCAAATAATGGCTGAAAAAGACATGCATCTCCACTGGGAGGAGAACATGCTGTCAGTCAGGGTTCAAATCTAAGATCAATCATTGTAAGAGTGACCTCGACAAACACTTCTTTAGTTGACGTTATGTAGTTTATCATAATCTGCCACTTATTTGCTTTCTGCTTGCCAGCCATGTCTTTCTATAAGTGGAGAACATCTCTCACATGACCCCAAAGTTTTGTGCCCCACAAGTTGACCCCTAGATTGTTCAGATACTGAAGCTCTGGAGTGAGCATCTTTCGACAGAGCTTGCGATGCTTCTTGTCAATGCTCTTCTTCAGGTTATAGCCCATGATGGTCTTCTCCCCGACAGGTTGCCATGGTTGCATGTCTATCTCTTGGATGCTGCCGGCCTCCACGGCCTGACCTCCTTCTATACAAATGGCAGCCATTTCCTTGTTTCGCCTCCGGAGCTCCTCCACATCCTTGGCCATGCGCTCCTGGCCATAAGTGTGCACCCTTTCCCAGAATGTTCTGTTGAAATACTGGTAGAGCTTCCAGTCAAGGCCATTCCATTTTAGTGCTTGAGCCCTCAATGCAGGACTCAGCCTAGACACCGTGGAGCCCTTACGGGCATTGAGTTTGAAAGACAGCAAATCATCCATCTCCCAACAGAGTGTGTCCTTCAGAAGAATGAGTGATTCCTCAAAATATTCCATCAGCATCACCAGCTGGAAGCGTTCTGCAATGGACTGGATGATCTTGTCTACTCGTGGGTCATTCGACTCCATTGTGTTGTCAAACCCAAAGTCAAAGAAGAGCAGATTCTTGAGGTAGAAGGAGTTGTAGCCCTCGGGATCAAAGTAGTGCCAAGGATCCTGGAGGAATTCAGCCATTTTGTCCTCTGCCGAGATCTTCCAGGTGAGGGGAACTAGGCCACCAAAGTAGTGGAAAGAGGACTCAAAGAGCTCTGCAGGATCCCTCAGGATGGTGACATAGGCAGTGTCAGAAGGCATCAGCTTGATCACCTCAGGTTCATTGAAACGCATGTGGTTGCAAATAATGTTGAAGCACATGCCGGGCTTATAATCTTTGATTTGTGACCGTTGGAAAAGTGAAGGGTAAAAAAAGTCATTCCGACTGTTAGGGAAGACAAACTTCAGCTGGTGTTTCTCCCCAAAGCGGAAGAAAATGTTGAGGATCGTGCTGCTGGCCGTCTTGTGGGTCTTCAAGAACATGATATCCACCTTGGGTATACATGTGCCTGTCAGCCCCAGGGAATTCTGGGAGCTGTTTAAGATTTTCAGGATAAGTGTATGAGCTGGTCGACGTGCACAGGAATAAGGCACTGGTACCCTGTAAACAAATGGATCAATCTGTTTAATAAGGTTACCTGATAACAATCTAGCAAAACAATGGAGTTCAGGTTTCTGACAGTTGAGAAAGAGAAAGATATCACTTTCTTTTAAGACATGACTGCTAAGAAATGGGATGTAATAATTTATCTGTTACATATTGTTGTCATTATAAATGAGATGTCTGTGACACAAATCAGGACAGAGTTGTAGTTCATAGTCTACCCTTGTAAATGCGGACTTACTCTCCAAAACTGAATTGGACCTGAGGAGCAGAGAGGCAGTAAAGTAGAATCATACAGCTTGTCAGCAGGCTCCCAAGAACGAGACCTTTGCAGACGGACCTCCACTGCCTTACTTGTTTCCCTAACATGATTCCGGCTCAGGGGTTATCTGAAACAGAATTATCGCTGCATTAGATAACAAGCCATTTTTTTTAACCTGGGCTTAAATTGCCAAATAGATATTAGTCATAACGCATACTGACATTTTTATGTGAAAATGTCTGGGGCCCATCCCAGAATATCCGGGGCTTTTCTCAGAACTCTGTAGCCATTTCAAAGGCAGAATTGTTCTTTAAAAATGTCAACACCCACAAACCCCGTTTTCAAGCATCGTCTTTGACAGTCTAAAGCCGCTATGATGATGGAACACTGGCAGGAACACATGGATACTACACCATATTTACAGTACTTTCTCTCTCACTACACACACGTGCACACACACATTCCCCTTCTTTAGTTATCCCCTTGACTCCAGCTCTGCTGGATGATGCTCATCTGAACTTGTACTTTCCTCTGGAAGACCATTAAATTAGCTTCTTAAAGCATCAAGATAACACCTAACACTGTAACACCTGATGGAGACGCACTAAGACGCCCACAATGAGCTTGACGGTGCTGGTAATGACAAACGAAGAATTAGACTTCCTGTCAGGTACTGGGCATAGCTGGAGACGTGACATTAGATGGTGCCATATATGGATTCGTTAGTCCAGTACTGGGAAGATAAGGCAGGGTAGCAGATCTCTGGCTCAAAGATAACTCTTCAGAAGCACACACCTGAAACCTAGGAAGACGGAAGCTCGGGTGGCCAGAAGGGTGCCTGGATGCTTTTAGGACTGTTTAATGTGGGACTGGTCATCCATCAGGATTACTGTTCTTTCCCAGTGTAAGAAGCAATGTAGCAAAGCTAAACGTTGAAACCTACACTGAAATTCTGCAAAATACACTGAAAATACACCAAAAATCCTATGTATGTCATTCAGCATGGCTGCTAGTCATGCCCCAAGCACCCATGCCCCCCCCCCCCCAACTGCTTATGCCAGCACTGCCTGCTTCAACCAATTCTACCCATTACAGCACTGCTTGCTTCACCCCATGTGTGCCATTGGCCGTGGCCACGGGTTATGGGCCACTCCTCAACTGCCTATGCCAGCACTGCATACATCAACCCATGCTACCCATTCCAGCACTGCTTACTTCAACGCCATTCAACGTGGTTGCAGGCGATGCCCCAAGTGTCTATGTACTCCCATCTGCTTATGTCAGCACTGCATGCTACAATCCATGCTGTCCTCTTTGGTTTCTATGTTAGTCAACAGCCCACGCTGTCCCTATAAGCACTGATTCCTTCAACCCCCAATCAACGCTTCTTGTTTATTCACCGGTCCATGCTGTCCGTGCTGCTTTTTGGCTTATTCAGCTTTCCATGCTGTCCCTGTTAGCACTGCCTGCTTAGACCCTCCTGCTCAGCCAATGTTTGCCATGCCCCAAGTGCCTATGCCCCCCACTGCTTATGCCAGCACTGCATGCTTCAACTAATGCTGTCCATGCTGTTCTCTTTGCTTTCTGCATTAGTCAAGGGTCCATGCTGTCCCTGTTGGCACTGCGTCTTTGAACCCACCCATAATTGCTTGCGGTTATATTTAATGTTAACCTGTTTCACCTACATTGCGGCATTGTGGTACCAAAATAAAGTTTATATTTTATAAAACACATTGAAAGTTGACTTGTAATGCAAGCCATGACTTGTAATATAAGATTTAAATCCAGAGCTACTCTATTTTCTCCATAGTTTTTAAAACTAGGATCAATGAATAATGCATACCGGTGAAACCGATCCCACACAAGTAACAGTAATCAGATATCCACAGTATTCACCATGGGACCTGACTCCACCGAAAAGTAACGTGGGAATTTTAGTTATCTCCACCCATTCTTAGTTTTGAGAAGTTATCTTTTTAAGTTCGCAATGATAATGCCTGTTCAACTAATGCTATATTTGTTCCAAGGACTTTTACATCCAAAAAAAAAAAAAAAAATCTGAATTATTTTAAAAAGACATAACCATGGTAAAACAGAAAAAGTCCTCGACCTCATGTTGAATGTTGTATCGTATGTAATTTATGATTTTTTTATTATACATTCAGTTGCCACTTTATTAGGTACACTTGTTCATTGACGCAAACATCCTGCTCCTTCAAACAGCCAATCGTATGGCTGCAACTGAATCCATAGAGTACACTGACAGGGTCAAGAGGATCGGTTACTATGCAGCTAAGTGTTAGAATGTGCGAACTGCATGGTCCAAGTAATTTCAGATATAGTATGATTGCTGGTGCCAGACATAGTGGTTCCAGCATCTCAGAATCAGCAACCCTCCTGGGATATTCATGTACTACGGTGTCTAGAGTTTACAGATAATAGCACTGTAAACAGAAACATCCAGTCAACAGCAGCTCTGTAGGTGAAAACACCTTGTTAATGTGCGAGGTCGGGGGAGAATGGTTACCCTTGTTAAAACTGACAAGATGACCAGAAGTGCAAAAAACATCTCAGTTTCTTCAAATTCATCAATCCTTGATTTGGTTCAGAGCAACAGTGGGGGGGGGGGGTGTCAGACCTGGTATAATGTAGCAGTAAATAACGTGTTGCTTGCTCAGTGATTATTTGCCTGGTGGTGTGCATGGAATTTACCATGACAGTTACCTAACAACAGTAAGAGATCATATCCATACCCTTATTTTTGCGTATTTGTCATACTTAATAGTTTCAGATCTGTGTACAAAATGTAATACAAGTCAAGGAGAACGTGTGGATAAAGAAAAAAACATTAAAAAAAAAGATTATTCAATACCTATATCACCCTAAACTCCCACCTTCAGTAACTACAACTGAAACCAAACACTTCCAGTAACTTTAGATTAGTCTTGACATCACAGTGGAGAATTTTTGCCATGCTTCTTTGCAGAATAGCTTTAATTCAGCCACATTGAAGAGTTTGAGCACGGCCTGTCCATTTAAGGTCCGGCCTCACATCTCAATGCAGTTCCAGTCATGACTTTGACTAGGCCATATTACTTTTGAGCCATTCAGAGGTGGACTCCGTCTTATGTTTCAGTTCATTGTCTTGCTGGCTTAAGCTTCAGATCACAGATTGATAACGAGACATTCTGATTCAGGATTTTTTGGTAGACTGCAGACTTCATGTTACATCAGATCTTCCAAAAAATTCCATTTTTGACTCAACTTTCCACAAGAACATTATTCCAAAAACCTTGGGGGTCAACGAGGTATTTGAGAAATGTGAGATGAACCTTTACAGTCTCTATGGTTAGCAGTGGTTTTCACCTTCCAGGTCTCCCAAGAATACCATTTTTGCCCAGTCTCTTGCTAATGGTGGAGCCGTGAGCACTGACCTCATCTGAGAACAAGGTCTACGGATCCGTAGATGGTTAGTCTTTCATGACTTCCTGGATGATCTCTTGGAGGAATTTTGGTATACTGGCCACTCCTGGGAAAATTCAACTTGGAATAATCATTTCTTCATTGGAGATAATGGCTCTCACTATGGTTCATTGGTGTCCCTGAGCCTTAGAAATGGTTCTGTAACCCTCTACAGGTGGAGACATTTCAACAACCTTCTCATCTCTTCCATAATTTCTTCTAACAACAGCATAGTGTTCGTTGCCAAAAAGGTTCTATTTAAGTGATCTTTTTATTCAATAGGGCTGACAGTAGTCAAGTCCGGGCCTGTCTAGTCTAGTCTAATCAGTCCCAATTATCAATTAGACTTGGTTAATTGGTTGATTAACGAAGGAGGCAATTGCTTTTCACAGGGGACCAGTTGGTGTTAGGTCATTTTTTTCCAGTAATAAATGAAATGATCATTTAAAAACTGCATTTTGCATGTATTCAATTGTCATATAAAAATTTTTTCTGAAAATCTGAAACAATTAAATGAGACAAATATGCATAGTAGAAATTAGGAAGGGGGTAAATATTTTTTTCACGGTGCTATAAAAACACGACAACCAAATAAACTCAATTGGAAGTGTTTTAGAGCATCAAACTTCATTTTCTTATCATATTTGTATGCAGTACTTGAGTAGAATTCTTCATGTGTCCCTAAGTCTACACAACGCTACAGATATAAAAATGCACATCTTTTAAAAACCAAATCCAAAACAGAACATCTTAAACATGTTTTAAGGTTCAACGTTAAAGAAAAATTAAAGCCTTGTTAGCGGTGCCACGTGCCTGGGAAAGTGATGGTAATGAAGAGGTGACGGTAAGTTTTGTCAATTTTGGTACCATAACATATACTTTCATCGCTTTCAAAGAGGTTTATCTTCAGTGTTACTATACTGTAGCATCATGCTTCAAAATTAACTCCGTTCCCAAAATTACAAATCTATATTTCTATAGCCCACCTGTAGTGGAGACCACTGTTGACTCTCCCTGTGAAAGATTTGGATCCCAGAGAATCTTTACTGCTTTACTCAAGCACACCCGCCAATCCAGATCTCGAAACTTCTGATAATATACCTCTTCGCATATATATTTATATTCCTATAAATAGATCCAGATAAGGGTGGGTGCTGTGGTCTCTTCAAAGCCAAAAACACATAAGAACTGATTATTACACTTCACTACACATTCTGTTAATTACTAAACACATACCCTTATGATTCCATCACCAACGTGAAGAAGAATGTGTTTATTCAGACGTAGTTTATAGCAAATATGTCAGAATAACCAAAGTATCCATACTTTGAACTAAATCAATGAAAAGTAACTGGGTACCAAAGGATTCTATCTCAAAATCTCCTTATGATTCCATCACCAAGATGACGAAGAACGTGTTTATTCAGACATACAAATACGTCAGAATAACCAAAGAATCCATGCTTTGGTCTTATTAACTAAATCATCGAAGAGGAGCTAGGTATCAAAGGATTCCATCCAAATCCTAACAGTCTGAGGGCCTTTTGTACACCACCCATTTCCCGAACAGCTTCACCCTATGCAGGGTCGCTGAAGGCAGGACAGGGTGTATTTCTAACTTGTTTTATTTTAGGGAAATTAATTTCCCCCGTTATCATCGTATAAGACAGACGTTAGACCATTTCTTTAATGCTTCTTTTTTTTTTTAAAAAAAAACATTTGTATAAATGACAGAACAACTAAACATGCATCACACTTAAATTCAGATGTGTTTTTAAGTAGGCCTAATGATTAACTATAATAATGTGAAAGTCGTGGCTGGGAGAAAAGGCGCCTGAGGGTCAAATCGTGGTCCATGATATCTGCTTTGAGACGTTTCCAACGGGACACAATGTGTATTGTACTGTTTTACACTAGACAATCAAATCACTTTTTAAAATAGCTGCCGGCAATGGAAAACAACACCAGTGTTCCTGTTTTACAGACAAATATAATCAGCAGCACGGAGAAATGGCCATCAAGATGACCATTAATAAGGTTTAACTCAAAGTAAGACAGTAACTCTGCACGGTTAAATTGAGTCAGCGTCTCAATATATAATATCTATTTATATGGTTTTGCGTAAAATTAATATCCAGTGCAGTGTTGATAACACATCTCTCCGTATATTTCATACTTTATTTCCATGAAGGAAGTAACCATTGATTCTGAAATTGGGAATCTCTCTTCTTCTCGGTTACGTAGGTAACCTTGCAGGTTAAAGTCCGGAAAATGCGCTACACCAACAGAGATGTTCAGTTCAACCTGCGCAATCACGCATTTCCATACTATTACATTTTTATTGCTTTAACCTAACCTTTAGAACCGATCAGTCTGTTAAGCCTGGGCACTATAGTGTTAATTGTGACTTAAGAAGGAAACAAGTACTCAGACTAGCAAACAAACAAAATACTGTACCGTGATGATCATAAATCTTTCTGGAAGTCAAATGCCGTTCAAATATCGAGAAAAAGCCACCGGGAGACTCCGAAAACGGGTGCGATCGGAGTCCCAGTGAGATCCAGCGGGATGCGGTCCCTCTCCTCGGCACACCCCCCGGGGCAGCTGTACTGGTGGTCGTCACTGGCACCTCATCTACGGTGGTCTCCCGGCTCCAGGAGCAATGCCTCGGTGCCCATTTCGTACAGGTGCCTCCGTATCTGTGTGCGCGCGCGCGTGTGTGTGTGTGTGTGTTTAAGGAGGGTGAGAGAGCCACGCAAGAACGACCACCTCCACACCGCCGCTGGCTGAACCGAAACCCGCGGCAAGGGGAGCTTGTGACGTCACAGCGACTCGAGGGGACTGAAGTAGCCACTAAGTAACCACTGAGCGCGCGCGCGTGCGCATGTGTGCGCGCGTGTGAGAGGACGCTTTGTTCCATGCTTCCGTTAACGCAGAGCGCAACTGAAAGGCGCGTCTGTAAGGGAAATACAGACATTAGGGTCGAGGGTCGGGGGGTGAGGGGTATAAAACCATGAATGCATAGTGGGTCAGCATCGGGGGGAAAAACAAGAGCCGCGATTGTGGCGGAACAGCCCGCACCTCCGTCCTGCGAAGCAAGTAATGATGTTGTGGCGATACACGACGCCACATAGTATAAGATGCATTCTTCATAAAGCAGGGATTGCTAAACTGAAAGCTGATTCAGCATCAGGGCAAACCGGTGTTATGGTGCGACGCTTCCAGTACGTTTTCTGTTTACATGAAAATGTGGGTATTTGTTTTACACATTATTTGCTGCACTACCGTGTAATAATATCTTATCAGAGATTAAACTTCCTTGTGAGAACAATTCCCTATTAATGCAGTAGACGTGGCTGACGTTTTCCCCCTTAGTAAAAATGCTGCAAGTTAAAATTTTAAATGTATATTAGCCTACCCTCCAAAACAAGCGAGCAATTCTTGTTAATTACTTTAACAGGAGTCAGTGCACATCTCTAAAGGCAGAAAGTCGACTGTAGTATAATATCCAAAGACATGGGGGAAGGAGACAGACGGCTACTATGTCGATATAATGAGGCTTTGGGTTTGAGAACACAGCTGCAGCCATTCAGGCAGAGCCACCATTGTTGAAGCAGACCGGCTCACGAGCGCTGCCTACTGTAGAAAAGTAGGACTGCACTACATTCCCCCCCCCCAAGCCCACCTTCTTCATCCCCGAGCCACCCCCAGCAGCTCAGAACTGCATTGTGGTCCCTAAGCTTGCAGTTTTGTGATGCCAATCTGGGAAGCGGAGTGGGCGATCATGCGCGGAATGTAGAGATGCCACATTGGAGTAGGGGGCTGAGCGAAGGGCACGGCCTGCCGAGGGCATGAATCGCCTGGCTGCGGGCCCACCGAGATGAGAGGCCGATACGGTGCGTCATGCAGAATGGGGGGGAGGGGGCACAGCTGCAAAGCTCCTTTGTCATCACGAACGAGCAATGACGAGACCACCCCCCCTTCAAATGCCTTCCCGAAACTACCCCCTTCCAGGGCAGCCATACAATATGCAGATAGTGCTTTGTAGAACGAAACCGAACAGTCGTGCTTCATTTATCCCCATGGGGCAACTGGGCAGATTTCACATACAGCTGAGAGTAGGTTGTGGGGTCCGAGTGTAGGGTCAGCCAGCGGCCAACCTCTGCAGCATTCGGGATAACGAACTACGACAAGACATCTGAAGCCTGGTGTAGAAACGACGACACCGGTGGGGGAGGAAACATAAGAAACACCAGTCGTGGAAGGACCTATTAATTATCTAGCTGCTTCAAACCTAAGAAGAAACCAACCCCAAGCACCATGTGATGCCAGTCATGAGACGTAAACCAAACAGCTTCTGGAACCTTTCCTCTCCTTGCCAACCCCTTAAAAATTCACACACTGTGCAGGTTAAAACCTAATAAATTACCAGGCCCCCAACTCCCAGCATGTGTAGTGTAAGCCATGTAAGTGACTAATCGCTGAAGAATGGTCCTGCTTCTGTTCCACTCGAGAAAAGACATGAAATGCACTACTGGGATAGTTTTACTGCTTTTATTGTAAATTTCAACGATTTTAAAATACACAATATGACAATTAAACAAGATACATCAGAGAAACTTTAAAGCATTTTTAAGAACCATACTGCAGGCACATAATGCATGCTCACGTCAGCCCAAAGCTAAGGCCAAAGTGCAGAACTCTCATTTCCTTGCATGGGTTCATCAAATCTCCCGGCTGAGAACAAGATGTCATGATGGTGGTAGGAAGCACCCACAAAGATCCCCCCTCAGACAGCGGCAGGGATGTGTTTATCCAGAACAGATGAGTGCTCAGCTGAAGTTACATACTCTTCCCCCGTTTCTTCTTAGCCTTGCAAGTGTCATCGTGGGCCTTTCTCTTGGCCGCAAGCTTGTTTGCCTGAAAGGGCAAAGAGACGTTAAGAGAATGGAGTTAATGAATAAATGAGACGGTAAGTGAAGCTGGTCTCAGCCGCGACACCAATGCGGTCAATGATTCTCTAAGGGCTCATTATTTAAATGACAAGTTTTCCATGGCAAAGTGCCTCAAGCTCATTAACATTTACCTCCACTCACCACCTGGCTTAGGTGCTGATGTGAAACGTTTATTCAACGTTGCCAATTTCAAGTCCGAAATACACGATCACCTGAGTATTCTCCAGCTTCGTACACTTTCATTAGTGATGCAGTGAAATCGTGCTCCATTCCCTGCCTGAGATTCCAAATATTTCTCATCCTTGTACCCCAGGCTCACCTCTCGAACTTTCCTCTTCTTTCCAAACATGATCTTATCATAGAGGTACTTCTCCTTCTTTTTCATCATCATGATGGCCAGGCGTTTCTCCTCTGCTTTCTCCTCTTGCTCCAGTCGCATCTTGTTCTCCAGTTTCACTACCCCGGGAGTCACCTTCACTGACAAAGCCTGCCGAGGAGCATCTTTTCATGAAGACTTTCATTGATACGTCACATCGTCACATCATCCACCATAAGCCCAGAATGTCTGAAAAGACCAGCATCTTGCATTTTCTTACCTTGCCCTGGGATCTCTGTTTCTCCATCATCTTAAGGTTTTTCTCATCTCTAGCCTCTTCATCATCCATCTCTTCTTCCTCATCACCACCTTCCTTCTCCTCCTCCTCACTGGCCTCACTGCCATCATCATCCTCATCATCATCTTCCTCATCATCTTCTTCCTCTGGTTCTCTCCCTGAAAGTCAGACCATTTCACAAGATCGTTGTTGCATCCCTTCTCTCAAATTCCAAGAGAACCTTTTAATCCTGTAAACTTAAAGGTCAAAACCCAGCTGCATCTCACCTGGCTTTTCTCCACGCTGTAGGGCCATCAGCCTCAGCTTCTCCGGTGGCACATAGTCACCTTCCTTGTGCTCCACAAATGGTGACAGGTGTGGGGGCAAGGTCACCCCCGGAAAATAATCCTCCACAGGTAAACGCATTCTACTGTTGACACAGTCAAACACCCACTGTGGCTGGATATAGTACCTGTCAAGACAAAACAGGCCTAAGGCAGCTGCCTCAGATAGCCTACCTCTGCACAGGTGTAAACATTAAGTTCAACTAAATGAAGACTAGTGCCTTTTCTTTTCAGTACATCAATTTATAGAAGTTCGTGTACCACAACATTGTGTGAGCCATTGAAGCACTGTGGCAAAATCAGCGTCCTTATAAAAGAATCAAGCTTCTATAAATTCAGCTCCACACCAGTGAAAAAACAAACCCAAGTCCGGCCCGTTTAATTAGCTACGTGTAAGCACTCCCACCCCTCGCAGACATGCTCTACTACCTTGTGTATATCCAATCAACCAGCTAATTGGGGGGGGGGGGTAAACTGCTCTGGTGCATGCTGGGGATCGGAGGACACAGAACTTAACAACCCATAATCTGCCCTGAGAGACAGCTCTGCTGAAGAGAGACGAGGGTTGAGGATGAGAACAATGCCGCTGTAAACTATCATCTCCACCCACAGGAAGCCACGAGAGACAGGGACACCATTGAGGATCTGGGTGAAGGGCCCTGAAAGGGGGCTTTGTTGGCATTTTTCGTGATCTGGGACAGAGAGGGCGAGGCTTTATAGAGAGAAGGCAGCAGAATATCAGGAGAGCCTGATGGAATAACAAAGAGGGCCAGAGGCTCTGTCCACAAAGCCTGCTGAAAACCAGGAGGGCTAGCAAAGGAGAAATGCATGCACCAATTTCTGTACTCTATAAACCATGCTTCTACAGAAGGTTGTAGAATCTTTTAATCAGATATTAGGCAATCCTGAATTACCCTTTGGGGATTAACAAAGTATCAATCAATCTTTTAAAACAGACTTGGTTATTAAACACACACACACGGAGTTAAGGAAGGAGAACGTAACAGTTTTCTGGATTTAAGAACGTAGCCAGGACTTTTCAACTGAGGCAGAGATGGCAACTGACTGGGTTTTCCTGCAAACCAATTTCATTAAGAATTAAATTCACACCAAAATGATGGAGGCAACTTGTGAGCTATTACAGCAGAAAGGAACAGCTGCATTATCAAACCAGAGACAATCGGGATGCCCATCTCCAAACTCCTGTTTTTATCAAAAGTGTTAGAGAAAGTCATAGCAATGCAAGTTCTGGAAGTAGTAGAGCGCAACATCATCTTTGAGAAGTTTCAATCTGGTTTCAGAAATGAACACAGTACAGAAACAGCTCTCCTCAAGGTTTTGAATAACATTTTAATGAATGAAGATGCTGGGAATATCTCGGTGTTAATTCTTCTACATTTAAATGCTGCGTTTGACACTATTGATCATGCTATCATGATTAGTAGATTAAAGCAGTGGGTGGGAATATCAGGAACTACCCTGGCCTGGTTCTCCTCATATTTATCTAATAGAACTTTTTTAGTTGCTGTTGGTGAGGTGGTTTCATCCTCCACCATGCTTACATGTGGGATACCTCAAGGCTCAATTGTAGGTCCGATTTTATTTTGTCTATATATGCTCCCTCTTGGGCACATTATCTGGCAATATGACATTAACTTTCACTGCTCATTAGCGTTTTCTGTTCGCTCCTAGACTTTTGAACAGCTTACCGCCAAGCATTAGGTCAGCTGACTCAGTAGCCATTTTTAAGTTGCATTTAAAAATTCATTTTTATCGTTCCGCATTTCATGGTCCGTATTTTGTTGATGTCTTAAATTAGATTTATTTATACTTATTGTTTTTATATCTTATGTTTTATGGAATGTCTTTATAATGCTTTAGATTTGTAATGTTTTATATCATATAGTCCCTTTCTTTTTCCTTTTATTTGAACTTCTCTGGAATGTCTTATTTTATTAGGATGTAAAGCACTTCATGCCACCTGGCTTGAATAGTGCTATACAAATAAAAGTTATATTATTATACTGAGAAAATGCATCCTAAAATTTTTAAATCAAGCAGCAGGACTCAAGAATTCAACAAGGTGATGCACATTTTGCAGAAAATGCAGTGCTGTAAATTGTCAAAGTACACTGCAAATGCACATCTCAGGAGCTACTCCCAGAAGCAGCCTGCACACATGCCACTGCAGTGTGCTCCACGCCCTCCTCCACTAGCAGTGTGCTACAGGACAGCAAGGCACACGCCCTTTTCCATTATTGCTTTTCAGTGGTGACATCAGGTGACATCATTCCCTTGGCAGACATTAGTTCCCAGGAAACAGCCCTACACTCCAGTAATCAATGTGCACCTCCTACATCCCACAGCCCCATACCGCATCATAAGACCTGACACACAGTAGAATTCAACCTGTTCACATACATAAAAGACAATTAGGTTCATGCAGTGACGTGAAAATATTCGGTAAGTCACAGGGGTGAGGGAGGGGCATAATTTGCATACTCAGACTAAAATCACATTTGCATCCCTTTAGCCATGATATGTGAAACATCTTAGAGTATGTATTTACATTAATGGTAGACACTGCAGAGGACAGCAAAGGCACAACAGTGTGTGCATGAGACAATGTTAAGACTCTGGTATTGCAGGGCTGGTTTACTCTCTACCTGTTGATATACTTCTTGTCTACATTGGGCCGGTCCACAACCTGGTGTGTGATGGTTTCATCTGTGACCTCGTATGTGCTGCCTATACACAGTGACTTGTCCCAGGAGACTTCAGCTCCAAAACACCTAAAAAAAAAAAAAATATCAGCCTGTCGAGCAGTGCGATGTACTAGATTCTCAAGGGATCTACAGTAATGGGTCTAAGATGAAATTCTGATATACTGCGACAGTTACAGCAAACATAGCTGAGCATAATATTGTGATAGTAAACAGTTTTCTGTGAAGTGGTGGGATTAGGTTATCAGGAACACAAACGTCTCTATGTTGTCTGCTCTCTGACCAAGCGTTTTTACCTAAGCACAAAAGCCAGGGGCTCACGAGGAACTTCACGGTTTAGGAAGAATTTGAGACCCTCAAAGAGCTTTCTCAGGGCTTCCTGTTCCTTCTGCTCCTTCTCCCGGGCCACAAGGGCCTCTGTGTCCTCCTGAAGAGAGAGAATGGGTTCTTTAAGCAGGTGCGGGGTGTCAGCATTGTTTTTTTAACACCTCTTCCCAGAAACCAAGGTGACAATCCCCATTGCCAGACACATCCAGCGCTCTGAATCATTTGGGGGTACAACACACATTAGCTAGCTGGTGTTAGTCTAGACAGTAATGAGCTCGGCAGCCTCAAGCTGGGTTTGACAGGATCGCATGACTAATAGCAAACAAAACGAGTCTGCTGTAATCCACAGGCAAATTCAGTTATAAGACAGAAAAAATACAGCATTTAATATATACCCTTAAAACTACAAAACATACAACAAAGCTACAGGCTTATAAAGGATTGTGAAATTGTGGACTGCCTCTGCTGGCCAGAATCGTGTCGATGTTAGTTAACAGAGGTCACAGCAAACAGTTATAACTAACTTTAGCTAGAGCACTACCAGACGGGCTTCATCTCATTACCTCCTCCACAGGAAACTGGTCGGGTACTGCCTCCTCTTCCTCAGCAGTGGAAATGACCCGTGACAGACTGGCACTCAGTGCTGACAGTTTCTGAGAAAAGCAGAGAATGCTGAGCCCCTGTCATGCGAATACATCAAGGGCCTGCTTCACATAGCATGCATTAAGTGACACAGCTTTGAAGCACACAAACCCATTCCACGTCATAAAAATACATCATTTGGCTGGTAGGACCCATTGACTTGTTGAGCTTTTAAAATTCAACATTTAAGCATTCCCCTGAAGCATAACAGCGGGCAGGCTTCCGCTACCTCCAGGAAGCTCTCAGAGTCCATAGCGTAGTCCTCCTCGTGTTCACACTTGAGCTCCATCTCAGCTTTGCTGTCCAGCTGCAAGGGCACAATGATTAACGTGAACTCAGGACAGCCTAGAACACCTCCATCCTTGCCTGAGGGTGCAGGCACCACAGCTGGCCAAAGGGGTCAGACTATACCTTGGGGGGATAGACCAGGTTCAGAGTTTGGTAAAGGCGGAAGTTGACAAAGCCCAGGAGGGTGGTGTAGAACTCCGTGAAGGTGGCCATCACTCTGTAGTCCACATCTGTCGGGTGCTAATACGATAAAAAATGCAAAAGAAAATGCAGCCAGAATCTATAATGCACTTTTAACAATGTTGATGCTGGCGACTTGCATGACAAACACTTACATTATGAGCAAACTGGTACGGAACCAACCAGGTCACAGTCTGGCTAAGGACCTCAGCCTGATAGTAAATTCCCTTGATAGAGAGGAAGACCTAGCCGATCGAAAAATAAATCGGGTTAAATATTATTCCCAGTTACATTTTCACAAGATCCTTTAAAAAAAGGCATGGAATGGTTTCTTTTTGTATACAGGACTCAACAGACGTTAGAAAAAGATGGATCAAGTCAGAAAGAAATGTGTTTGTTACAAGGAAAAGATTAGTACACACAAATGGATCCGAGCACATTTATTTCGCACCATTAGATCCAACGCACATAAACTGCTGTGTTTGCTGACTGGCCGAAGGTGAGCCTGCCTCACCTTCCTTAGCGAGCGCGACATGATGATGTAGTTCATCCATTCCACGGAGAGGCGCCGGCACAGTTGAATGGTCTGAACGTGGCACTTCCCTGTACGGGCGAAGGTGGAGAACAGGAAGCACATGGAGAGGGTGTCATCCACGTCTCGGAGCGCGTCGATGAAGGTGGGGTACCTGTCACACAAATCCATGGATTTTGACACAATTATAGTGACAGCTGCTCTCAATAAGTCAACAGCTTCTAGTTTTAATAATTTTTTAAAACTGTACAGATATATCCATCCATCCTTCCCACTTCCATAACTACTAATCCAAAACAGGGTCATAGTCAGCCTGGAAGTTAATGCCAGTCCATCAAAGGGCACATACTCATGCCAACTCTACATGCACACGTGACACGTGAACATACAGCCAGTGGTGGGAGTCGAACCCACAATCACGGCTGCGAGAACAGTGTTAACTCCCAGGTCTGGACATCAATTTCTAGAATTGAGATTCATTCTTTAAAACCTTTTTTACCCACCTGCATTAAACAGTCAGCCTGCCCTTTTTATAAGACACCACAGAATAAATCCCAGCATTTAACTTAATTTCTACTAGACCTTCATAAAGTGGTAAACAGCAAATAGTGAGAGGGCGCCCTCTGTTGTTGGCTGGCTACAATGAACCAAGACTCACCTCTCCTTGACGATGTGGTCCAGTTTGTAGACAGGTTTGTTCTCCCTCAGCCTCTGAACCCCTTCCCATTCTGATTTCCCATAAGCTTTCCGCAGCTTCCGCACGAAAACCTGATGAGATACATGCGAGAAAGGAGCACTGACAGACTTACCAGTTTGCCAATATTCTAGACTTATGAACATATTTACATTCTACTGTAAATATCTTTGGTCATCTACCTTGTGTAGTACCACACATAACAAATGCAGGACATACATCGGGACAGAAACATGTATGCATGTCTGCTCATAGTAGTTTGTCTTTAAATACACACTAATTCAACAACCTCTCATAACCTTCTTCAGATACATCATTGGCAAATTTCAAACTAATAAGTTTAATTAAATAACCAGACCAATCAAAACAAAGGCCAGGTCTAAGAACCTAACAGTCATACTGAACATTTGAAATTACTAGTAATTTTTTCAAATACATACTAATAGTTGCCCTTTCTGATTTCTAACAATACAGTTCAACTGGGCATCATTATGTTGTACAAGCCATTAGTATGACTGTGTTCAAGCAGAGTGCAGAGCAGTTAAGGTTCTGCACGGGTCAACACAGCAACACTGACACACAACGTGTTCAGCACACCTTATACTCCCTGAATTTCGCCACGATGGGCTCATGCAGGAGGAAACGGATGTCTTTGAGCAGGTAGAAGGTGCGTGGGGCTGTGGATCCCTTGTTGACCTTCTTCTTGCGTTTCGGCTCATGTGGGTAGATGCCTTTCAGGATACAGAGGCGCCTGGGCATAGAGACATTGTAAATGTCTGGAGGATCATAGCTGCATTTTTTTTTTTACTTTTTTAATGAACATACTGGCAACATAATCTGGCAAGCATAGCACATCAAAACCCCTTGCAAACTGCTACTATTAACTGTGATAGTACAGAAAGAGAGAAACAAGCCTGGTTTCTATAAGGAAATAGACATGAAACGAATTAAGGCACATAAACCTGCATTAATGTCACAGGCCTTACCTGAAATCGGCTAAGCTTAGCTGCAGCTTCTTCCGGGCCTTGTTCCTGGTGATGTAGTTGGTGGCTGACCCGCTCTCGTACTGCGGAGAAAACGACACACTGATACTGGGAGATGTGGCAGGACTGGTACTCCCCAAAACCCAGCATCACTCCTGGTCATTCTGGTCAGCCGTCAACCATGAGGTGTGACATTCTGCCAAATGAAACGGACTTCTGCAGGCTGACGCCGTCGTTTAAAAGAAATACAACAGCCAGCTACATTCACGGTCACACACACCATGCTGCACACTGCTCTATTTACTCGGGCCTTAAGGAAGTAAGACCAGTGGCTGCTGCACCACATTCCCTATCTCAATGTTTTAAGAATACACACAGCGTGCCAATCCAGAACAGGCAGTCGCTTACATTACCTTCTTTTTCTGTAAGCCACCCATTTTCTTCTTCTTTTAGTATGGTATAAGCTGCCGCTTTACGCACATGTACGCTGAGCTGCCTGAGCCGCGCCTGTAGGACCACGAAGTAACAGGCTGTCTCTACAGATGCCTGACTATAAATCGTTAAATTCGCGTGGCGATGCCTTTGGGAACGAACTTCATCTTGACATTCATAGGCGTTTCGCCGAATTTTTCAGCTAAAATGAAAATTAAGTCTCATTTGCATATGTATAATTCATTTATCCACAGTCTAAGAATAGTTCCCATTGACTTTCAGGTAAACAATAATGAATTTATTCTATATCTAATTTTAATCTAAATAAATCACTGCCGCATCATATATGCTTAAACGTCATATGTAAACAATCTGTTAAAGCTTCAGTATTGGTACGTTTTAATGATTTAGTGATTTAGACTAAAATATTAATTTACATACTCATACTCATTTACATACTTATTTACATACATACCACTTTTTACTGAAAGGTATTTTATTAAAACGTACCTGAAATAATCATGTAATTACATACACTGCATTGTTTCCTTTAGAGCATTTTAGTAAGTAACTGGGATTGATACTGCATTTCTACTTTGGTCATTTTTGTTGTTTAGTCACGCAGTCGTGTCAGACTCTTCGCGACTCCATGGACCACAGCACGCCAGGCCACCCTGTCCTCCACCTCCTTTCGAAGCCTGCCCAAACTCATGTTCATTGCTTCCACTATGCTGTCTATCCATCTCATCTTCTGCCATCCCCTCTTCCTTTT
>JAACJT020000034.1:23540879-23552299 GCA_009936485.2 Gymnarchus niloticus
GGTCTGGGACTCCCATCTCTTTAAGAACTTGCCACAATTTGTTGTGGTCCACACAATCAAAGGCTTTAGCATAATCAGAAGTAGACATTTTTCTGGAACTCCCTTGCTTTCTCCGAGGTATGGTCATTTTTAGGAGGCACGTTTCCAGAAAGATCTCTGAATTATTGATAATTTAAGTTTCGAAAAAGAAGATATATCCATGTGCTTAGCTGAGGCTTTTTGTCCAAAGTAGTTTAGTTTTATGAATTTTTTTTCAGCTGGAGTTCTACTGTAGAATTTCAATGCCTTCCTGAGGCAGCAGCAGCTTGTCGAGGTGTCAAGGTTTTATATATTGTCTTCTTTTACAAGTACTTATGTAGGAATGTGGACTCAGGTGGGACAATTTATGCAATTATGACTTATGCGGTCTATTGTCCCAAATTACCTGAGTTCAACTTTAATATATTAAGAAAACAGAGATGTGAAACCACTGCTACACTATGTGCTTGGGAAGATCGATGGATGTATAATATAACATACCGGGGTAAAAGAATTTGGAGTGAGGGAAATTAATATATGCTTTCTCTGTCAGTTAACACAATCTGATGTTTCCTTCATTATGATTAATAAGATGGTTTTTAATAATACGATGGAAGAACATGTATACAAATGCACGGTAATGGTAATGCACGACATTCATGTTTTGGGCAGGGCTTGTGATGACATCATTTTATATTAGAAGGAGGTCTATGCAAATGTGGGCAAATCTGAACTCTGGATTCTTCAGAGTAGATGACAGGGGTGGAGAGCATGTTGACTCGCTGAGGCTGTGAGCATTGACCTGAGGAGTTGAGAGGATATCTGGACCATCTCTGAGCAGGACACGCTAGACACCCCTCCTGCAAGAAGAAATCCCCTGTGGCGGGGGTCAGCATAAAAATGGGATTTCGCCACTGCATTAAGACCTGCTTCCTCAGCTTCTTTGAATATGAGACCCCAAAGGTTATGGTGGTCAAAAACAGAACTCTGGGGGTAATTTACAGAGGTGTACATTTACTTGTGACCACCTATTTCATATGGTAAGCATTTGTGATATTTCTTTATCGGGCCACGTAATGCATATGGCATAATATTCATAGTTGTTTCATTCTGTATGGTGTTGGGTTTATACAACGGAAGACCACTCATATCTGCATAATTTTTTTAGAAATTCATTATTAAACCTCACAACGTCAGCTGAAAAAGGGGTTTCTGAAACTGTAATTCTCTCTGTGTTTGTATTTGTTGAAGTCCAAATAATTTTTATCTTTTAGACTGTGCACAATGTTAAGTCGGGCTACCTCAACACTATGTCAAAAATACTAGCTGTAAATTTGTGATTTTTTTCTCATTGTATTTTCCAAAGTCCACAATGCATGATAACCACTTGTGGTTAAATTTGCTTTCAGAAATGATTCATGATTAAAGTCTGTCTCCTGACCATTTCAGACCATTACTGTGCACTTTGAAATGTGAAACCTACTTTATGGGTCCATTTTGAGGAGGTTCCTTTCTTTCTAATGGTCTTGCAGTAGCTCTGTTGCATTTTAAATCTCAAAATGTTCTTTCATCTGTCCCCAGAGAAACAACACATTTCTGTTCACCGCATCCTTTGATTTCACTGGTAGATCATCCAAAACTTCCATTTGCTCGAAGTCAGATTCAGAATAATGTAGAAGATTAATTACTGAAAACCTTATTTATTGCTGTATATAAAGCAGTACCTCTCACTCATCAGATTTCATATCATTTATCTTCTCATAAATGTCTTCCCACTAGACTTCTCTCAACACTTTGCCAATGACTGGTTTTTCTACTTGACTATTTAAAGGTTTTTAATGCAGAATTATAGTGACGAGTCTCTTTGCATTGCTCCTGCAGGTATGTGTTCATCAGCCAGAAAGCTTACCAGGAGAGCGAGACGCGTCCCGAGAGTTCCGTCTACACAAAGATGAAGGGCACGGCACTCCTGGGTGACATGGTACAGGACATGGTGGAATACGTCCGACCTTCAGAGGTAAGAAAGATGACAGGAAGTGATATCGTCTGTCACAGAATTATATAGACATGCATGTATTTTATACTGAATGTCAGACTTTGAATTTTATATTAGTGTTTGAGTCTCACGTTGCATGTAGTTATCGTGCACTGTGTCACCGGATTCACAAGTGAATAATCATAACAATTCATAACCAGTGGAATATTTCGCCGTATTATTGGTCCTATTTAAAGCTCTCCTTTTCTCAAATCCAGGGTGGTGATGTCATCAGCACGATTCTCCGACGAGAAGTCACTTACGACCAGCAGCAGGGGGTGTGTGCGGAGGTAAGGGCCGTGTGCCGGACCTGCATGGTGGTACAATGTGTAATGCTCTTTCTTTAGCATTAGAAATCCTTATAAGAGTCGAGTTTCACATTACTACATTTGATTCTGTTCACTTTGGTAGCAAGACATTGTACAGTTTGTAATCATTATTCATAGATTTTTTTTATTATTTACAAATGTAAAAATCAATTAAATCCAGTTAAATTTTTTATAGCGCTGTTAACAAGGAGCATTGTCACAAAGTGTTTTATGTGGTCCTGAGCCTAAATCACGTTGAATTTATTCTCTTCATCACCAGTCCATGCCCTGCAAAGGAAACTGTATTGCATGCATGAAGAGAAAAAGACCCTTTGTTCTCCAAATACTTCACCCTATTATGGCACTGAGATAAAATCCAAGGAACATACAATGCATGTGTTTATCAGTTCTTTGGTGTTTTGCCAGCTCAATATCAGTACAACACCTGAATGCTTCAACATATCTCAATGTGTTTAAGTTTTAGATAAGTTTATATGTGCTGTTATATTTACATTAGAGGGCATGGTGGGCTAGTTGTTAGCACTGTTATTTTGCACTTCCAGATTTGGGGGCTCTCTGAGTTGAGTTTGTATGTGCTCCCCGTGTTTTGCTTCTTTCTTCCAGGTACCTCTGCAGCCCAGATGCATGCGATTTTGGCTAATTGGTGTCTCTCAGTTGCTCATAGTGAATGCATACGTGCATGTGCCCCATGCCGTCTGGGATCTATAGGCTCCAGGTCTTGACCAAGATAAGTGGTTAGGAGATGGAGGTAGAAGATGGATTATATTAACATTAAAGGACAAGGTCCTCTTTCCACTCTCTGGGGTCTAACCTCAGAATTTTTTTCTGTACATCTTCCAAGTGCTCGTCCAGTACTGGGCCACAGGACATATATGAATTCTTCGCTTATAATAAAATGTTAAAGCATTATAGATTTATTCATTCATTTTCTGAACTGCTTTATCCAATGCAGGGTCACAAAGCGTTATAGATTAATATAGTTAATAAAAAATTAGAATGTTGAAAAAGAAAGGTACAAATTTTTTGTTCAATTTCCCGTTTTTCTGTAAAGGGGAGGGAGCCTTCGCCTCATTGATGTGTCTCCTGTATCCCTAACATGCACCATTTTGTCTCTTCAGCATTATTCTGTTCCCAAAGCCAACTGCACATCAGATTTAGACTGCAAGGCAGGAGTAGCTGACTTTGATGGCAATGGTAAGGGTCTTAGATGAACTATACAAAATGCTAAAATGATGAGCCAAGCCTAGTGTCATTACACGTTTAATTTTTTTTTCCCTAGGACCAAGAACAGGCCGCTGTGTATCTTATTACAACCACACCTTTAAAACCTGTGAGATTAAATCCTGGTGTCCCATTGAACAATTTGCAGTTGTCAGGTTTGCATTACAGTTCTTCCAAACTTCCTTGAGATCTAATCAAATTACAGTTGCCTCTGGACTGCAGTATTTGATCCCTACAGAACATTCAGACATAACAGTACTCCTGTTAGGTTAAGTGGCAAAGCTTTCACCTCTTTCCTGGCACTCCAGAGAACCAGCACTGGAGGAAGCCATTAACTTCACGGTCTTCATTAAAAACACGATCCACTTCCCCAAGTTTAAAGTTCTCAGGTAAGAAATGCAAGGGGAAACTTCACTCTAGTGCTGTGCCTATTGATGCTGGAAAGCTCAAGTCTACCACACTGTGTTTCTGTGGTAGGTAGTTTGGTTCCAAGTTCATTTGTCTAACTCTAATGGAGAGAAGGTCTACCCACTCAGAATTATTGAATCTTAACCAGTTGTGAAAGTGCATGTAGTTCTGGTGGAGGGAAGGACACTGTTAGTAGTGACATTTATTTAATGCTCCTGAGACTGCAGACTGACTGAATACTTCTCTTAAATCGTCCAACGACTCAGAGGCAACATCAAACCGAACAAAGGAAAATACCTGAGCCGCTGCACATACCACGAAGTAAAGGATCCATACTGCCCAGTCTTCCGGCTAGGCTACATCGCAGAGCAGGCCAGGGAAAAGTTCAGCGAGCTCTGCCGGACGGTGAGCCGACCCCATTTGGCACACCTTCAGATACATGTGGCATATTAACCATATTCCGAAGATACTTCATATCTATGTTCACCATATCATCCAATCACAGTTCTCAAGATGCTTCATATCTACATTCACCATATCGTCCAATCACAGGACAGTTCACGAGATGCTTCATATCTACAGTCACCATATAGTCCAATCACAGGACAGTTCACAAGATGCTTCACATCTACATATCATGTTATCTGCATTAAGAAAGCTGCTGTAGTTATTATTATCATTGTTTTGGGCAGTGTGTGGATGCTGTATTAAATCTGCATGGTGGCTTGCAGGGGGGTGTAATTGGGGTCTTCATCAACTGGAAGTGTGATTTCGACATAGACCCGTCCAACTGTGTTCCCACATATGCCTTCCGTCGGCTGGACCTCCGCAAAAACCTGCCCAGCTCTGGGTACAATTACAGGTGAGCTCTGTCTCTCCATGGCTGGTGATGTTCATCAATCAACTTTCACCATGACAGAGCCTCTCCCAACTGCCCACCCATGTACCTGTCAAATTTTTTCACTTGAGGAGTTCTTTATTCATCTCAGTGCCTCGTGATCCTGATCTACAGGTTTGCAAAGTATTATAGACGAAATGGCAAAGAATTCCGCACCCTCATCAAAGCCTTCGGAATTCGCCTGGATGTCATTGTCCATGGCCATGTAAGTGCTTCCTCCTCCAAAACACCCAGATCATGGTCCAGCACCTCTCATGTGCATAAATAAAATGTGACTCTTTGCAGGCTGGCAAATTTAGCATCATTCCGACGATTATCAACTTGGTCACTGCAATGACCTCAGTTGGAATTGTAAGTTGTTTTCCCATTTTTGAAGCACGGCTAGCCAATGTTATGCAAATTAGCTAGAAAAATATTGTTTTGCCAACTGTTGCCAGGCCAGCGGCGCCCTAACTTTCATGACTTTTTTCCCTCAGTGTTCTGTCATCTGTGACTGGATACTGCTCACGTTCATTGACAAGAATGAGATTTACAGTGAAAGAAAGTTTGACGAGGTTCGATGATAAAATATTGTGCTTTGCAATAATTGATGATGAATATTCTATTGCTTCTTTTACATGAGAATCAATTAATTTTTACATAAGTAATATAAGTTGATAGGTAAATGTATTCACGTTGGGTTTCTCTCTGTAGATTTCTGAAGAGTCTCTTCCACCCACACTGACTGAGTTCACCCTCACAAGCTATGGTTCCACCCCCTCGGATCTTTCAGAGGGCGTGGCACTGTGACCAATTTTCCAGGACCCGCAGGGTACATTTCATTTCATTGACTATGGATTGATCTAGACGTCAGTTACGTTTGACAGAAACAGGGAACCCTGCACTCGTTGAGAGGTAAACGTAAGCTCTGAGGAAACGTCCGCTTCAAACAAGACTCCGTAGAAGCCAACCTCAGTGAAGGATATCTATAGGTCTGCAAAGACGAAACTTCAGTCGATGTTTAAATGAAGTGTGCAAACAACATTAAGAGACATTAAGTCAGATAAAGATTAAATGATTTTTAAGCATAGCATTACTAAACATTCCATAGCACGAAAAAAAAAACATATTTGAATTGGTAGTTAGAAACAGTTCCAGGTATTTGGGTTTTGAAAAAATGGGATTTTCACATAAATAGTTTTGAATAGTTTGTATGGAAAATTAATATAAAAGACAGAAAAGGAAAACAATTATTTCTATTACTATTAATTATAGATCCTACTATACTCACTAAATATCAGTAGCTAAATCTAAGAGCAGGAATCATTGTTAAAATTCCTACATTTATCATTACTGTTATTTGTTTATGCCTGTATATAAACAGATGGATTTCCACATGTATGATGGCTCGTTAAGCACTTGAAAGGACTTACGAGGCACAGCGTTGTGGTCCTGACTCACTTGTGTAGATGATGGCCTACATTCAGATAATTAACTTACACACTACGCCGTTAATTACGTAAACAAGCAGATAATTGAAATAACCAGCAGTGTGGTGATGTGGGCCATTCTGATTGCTCTGTATTACTATTATAAGAATCATCGACAAAGATGTTCGGAGGCAAGTAACATCTGTCTAAGTAGCATCAACAGACCTCTCTGTGAAAACTGGCAAGTTCCAAAATAAAGGTAGCCGGCACTCTTGATAATTCATTATACTGTATTATATCTTACACGTCCTATAGATATTGAAATGGTAAAAACATCATTTTAAAAAAGGCTATGAATAATTATTAAACTGTGTAAGACATGAGGCTATATAAAAAAAAAAAACACACTCAAGTCATAGGTTATGTTCACATGCAGTGCCAGTTTGATACACGTACTAGGTCCTATGGACTAAGAGTGCTCTGTGAAATTAGTATGTTTCCATTTTCCACTGGTGTCCATTTCAGAAAAGCTGGGATGATTATTACTCCAAAATATCATTTTTGTCTGCCTGAAGGTAGTGATGTGAGGAAGAAACAGGCATTTATTAATTGAGAAAGAGTAACTACTTGTTCTTTTTTCCATCCATCCATTTTCCAAATCACTTCGTCCTATGCAGGGTCACGGGGGGGTGGGGTGGGGGGGCAGCAGGGGAAGTGGACTAGGAGTATTGGCTGAGACTTTTTTTTAGACAAATTGTGCCTTTTCCTCAATATTTGTTGTTATATCAAATTGACTAGTAGTTCAACAGATTGAGCTGGCCAAGGAGAAAAGTGTATGGTGTTTTTGTCAGAAGATTGCCAGACTGAAGAGATAGTTCATATGACTATAAGAGTTATGTTATTTGTTCCAAATCCAAAAATAGCCTTTAATGTGACACAGGATTCACATCCTCCACATGATTTCTGGGAACTATGATGGTGATAAACTTCAGGTAAAAGCATGCAATGTGATATATTGATAATGTGCATCCTGTCTCACCCTGCTCAGCAGTCTGGAGTGAAGTGTCATTTTCCCACTGATTTTATAAGCCATTGCCTAGCTGAAAGGGTTTACTTTCTGACTTTTAAAGACACAGGCCAGGCAATATAGGGTTAGAACTTGTCATTATTCACATGCGTTTGCACTTACAGAACATTCACACACGTCCAAAAACTCATATACTCCCTTTACAGGTGATGTCTTATATGCAGGACAACACAAATACAAGAAAATGACACCAGCACCAGGAAGGAAAAAGCTCTTTTATCTTCATGGACCAAAGTGTAGTCTTCACACTGATACAAACTGACTTAAATGTGGACTGACCTACCAGAACATATGATTCAAAGTAGAAAGCCATACTGCAGTCGCACGTTTCCTCTGCGGTTGCAGCAGTGGAAAGATGTCTGAAGAAGGGAAAGATATAAGAGGAAAAAACACCCATTCACTCAGAGAAAGATAATCCGATAAAGACATTTCTCACTTAATGGGTTTTGGTAACAAGAGTGTGAGGAGGTAGAGTGAGACTATATCCTTAAGCGAATAAATACTGACCACACGTCAGTTTGTGGGCTGCCTCTCACTCTGCGGTTGTAACGGATCCATCCTTATCAAATAAATTACACGTGCTTTCAGATGGCTCGCTCTGAAGATGAGAGGTGGATAGACAGGTTACAAGACAAACAGAAATTGCAGATAGTAGATACAAAAAAAAACAAGCATGAACACATCTTCATGATCTGCAGCAATGACGGCCCGTTTCAGTACAATTAAGAGGATTCTTTCATGAAAGCAACGACTTCCCAAGCAGCTGTTGGTAGAAAAATTACAGTGTTAAGTCAAAAGGGACAATTGCTCTGCCATTAGCCAAGGTGCAGTTTAAGCCAAGCTTTAAAAGAATTCAGCTGAACATACAGCTGATTGCCCTGTCAAAAGAAGCAGGAGTTTGTACTTTCTCTCATATAATAAACTAAATTTAATGCAAACTAACTCATTCTCTGGTAATTTAGAAAATTTATCCTACATATAGATTATTAAAAATACAGATAATTACGATATTCTCACGGTCCACTTTGTTATGGTTTAAACACCACAGGAAAATTGCTACAGCGACTTTGCATACCTCACCACCGGCCCTGCATCCACCCTGCAGAAAACGTGAGATGTCACCATCACTTGTGTAGTCCTTAACACCTATTTGTGTGTCTAAATTGCCCATCGAGAATGACTGTGTGGGTGAGTGCATGTACTCTGCACTAAACTGACATCCTGTCCAGGGTATCCTCCAGGGTTCTGCCCTGTGCTGCCTGGGATTTGCTCCAGGCTGCTCTATGGCTCTGACCAGGATAAACAGATGAACACATGGGAGAAGACATGTCTGATAGTTTCCCCAAGGCTCTTAACTGAGGAAAATCTTTCATAGACTTCTGTGCTCCTATAAGGCTGCAGTAAACATCAGGACATATTTTCTTTAGAAATTAATAATTAATACTGCATGTGCAAATGATTAAAATGGGATAAAATATTAAAATAATTTGTACCGATTTAGTTTAGAAGCCTGAGAAGGATGCTCAGTTTCAGCCAGATGTTCTACTTGTTGGTCAGTCTTTCCCAAGAAAGATGGCAGGCAGTTCTTCCACATGGAAGAGAGCCAGCTAGAAGGAGCCAAGTGGTTCGGGCATTGGTCTAGGATGCCTCCCACGGGAGGTGTTTTGAGCATGTCCATAAATCATCCGGGAGGAGACCCCGGGGCAGACCCAGGACATGCTGGAGAGATTATATCTCTCGGCTGGCCTGAGAACGGCTCGATATCCCCCAGGGGAGCAGATGGTCTGGGTATCCCTGCTTAGACTACTACCCCCACCCGGATAAATGGGTGGAAAGTGGATGGATCTTCCTGGAGAAAGGCCAAACAGAAAGGGATCAGCAAGATGCGTCTATTATGGCTGCTACTACTAATATTTCCTCTTCCCATTCTGGATTTTCCATCTATGGGTATGGGGTTAATAGAATAGCACCTTCGCCACATTCCCACGTCTGCAGCACTGACACCTCCATCACTCTCTCCAGCCTGGTCAGAGGGTGGTGCTGGTGGTGATCACGGTTCTTCATCCTCTCTGTCGATGTGCAGACACCACATCGGTCCCAGGCAGTCCAGTACTCATCAGGCCAGCTAACAGCTTTCAGCATTCGCCGTCTGCTGAAAGAGGAAAAACAACCTTCTGTTAATCAGGCATCCTTCAGGATGGGGAGGGCTGGGGGGTCAGAAGCCAGGGGGGCCTCCTTTGGGGGGGTGTCAGCTGTTCTAAAGTCTGTCCGTAGGCCTTGGTATTCTAAGTGACCCCAAGATAAATAAAAAAACATGTGCTCTGTCACACAAAAAAGGAACACACCAGCATGTTCCTTGCTGCTTCTGCCCAAGGTTCGTCTTCTGTTCTGACCAGCCCCTGCTTCACAACTACAAACACCCATTCAAAACTACCCTGGTTCTTAGTTTGGACCAAGCTCGCACTCGTCTGTCTTCTCCCCCATCGAGATTTTTCCCAACAGGCGTTGAAGATCACTCAATCAGTGCAATCAGCACACCGCTAATCTCCAGCAGGCACTCTCACAGTGCCAAACATGTACTATATGTCCTTGAGAGCCAGAAGGAATATCATGCAGGAATGTACAACTAAAGTTTTGATACGGCACTAAATGAATGCAAAGTGATCTCTATATAAATTAGCTATCTGCATATCTACCAGTATAATTGAAAAATAAGCAATGCAATCAATTCAACATACTCCATTCAGCTAAATTGCTGTGAGATCCTGAAACAGAGGAAAAACTTTTCAAGGCTGTGTTTTAGTGAACAGATCCAACATGTCCCCCAATTAGTGAGGGAAACTCGTTCACAATAAGTTTTTTCATTATTTTTTTTTTTACCAAGATTTCAGTCCTTGATTCCGTTGTGCCATCCAGACAGGAGCATTGCTGACAAAACCAGATGGTGAGAAGGTTTTCTGCAAAAACATATTTGCAAAAATTTCTGAAAATATCCATCCTGAGGAAAAAAGTATATTGTAAGAGATGATAAGAGATGAACTTGGGTTCATTTGAGATCAACCAGGCCTGCGCAGAACCGATTGACGCTTGGCTCGGCGCAATGCATGCTGGTTAGCGAGTTGTCCGACTTTCTGACGACTCGGAAACCCTCAAACCTGCAAAGCCATCTTCCTCAGTCCAGATTTTCAGTAAAATCACAAGACTCCAGTGCCTGTATGCATGAAGTAGCACTAAAGTCCTCTGCACAGCCAAGACTTCTAGTCAGAATCTGTTACCACTCACCGTTCTCTTTAATCTTGTTCCTGTGGCTGCTAAGCTCCCCAAGAAGTTCTTCAGCACTTTTACACTACAAGTACAAGCTACTCCCAGCTTTCCTGCTGCTTAGATGCTTCCTGTGCAGGATGGTAACTAGCATTGAGGACAGTGAGGTCGTAACCTCAGTATTTTTTTCCAGTGTCTCACCGGCACATTTTATTTTGGTTTTTTGCCAATCTACTGTGCCACTGCAGTCCAACAGGGGGCAGTAATGCGCCTTCAGGGTGGTGTGCTACCTGCCATTAAAACCTAACAAAGAAGAAGCATATCTAGTTACCTGTATAGTGCGTTGTGTAGCGATAGAATTACTATCATTGAAGCCTTCCGCGAGCAAATCATAGGTACCGACCACATAACTACAATATTTTTTTTTGTGAAAAGCCAGTGATGAGCCAAATTTTCAAATAAGTAAATAAATATGAAAATTACAGTACCGGTCAAAGGTTTTAGAACACCTCAGTTTTTTCAGTTTTTATGGAAATTTTAAATAAATTTAAAATTTTGTGCATAAACTGTAATGTGTGAACACCAGAATTCAAAAGAATGAAGAACAACTGAAGAATGACAAACTAATTAAGCCATAAAAATTAAATCTGTTAACAGCCATATAAATCATATATATAAATTCAATTCAATTCAATTTTATTTATATAGTGCTTTTAACACGGAGCGCGGTCACAAAGCGCTTTACATAGTCCCG
>JAACJT020000034.1:23552399-23603723 GCA_009936485.2 Gymnarchus niloticus
AAGCGTGACGACGCGCAACCAAGAGCAAAGAGAGTCGGTTAGGTGGTCGCAGTGAGATGGCAATGTGGTGAGGGGGACCTAACTTTAAGCGGAACCTGCTAGGTGGGCGGCGGGGCACGGTGCTGACAAAGTTAGGATTCACAGTGCTTTTGGGGGGGGGGGGTGGTGCTCATTTGAATTTCACTCACAGTTCATGATAACAGCTAGAGGGGAACACTTCAAAAGAGGGCCGTTTTTATTTTTTCAGGAGAACAAATAAAGAGAAAAAAATTTTGGAGTTGAAATTGTAGCACGCTTCTAAGGATAGTACATCAGCACGGCCATCGCTCAGACAAAGTGGTTTATTTCCAAAATGCATTTGTAAACGAAGCGAACAGCCCCCCTGGGCGACGGCCAGAGCACACCAGCTCCCGTTTGCTGGATTAGGAACCGGCGCCGTCGTTTAATCACTCAGGCAGCCGGTGACAAATGTCCACCGCCGAATGAAACATGAACCGATTCCGCCTGCTCTTCTTTCATGTTTAATTCTGGATCTGCCGTGTCCCACATTTGCGACGGTGGCAAACAAAACAAATTAGTGTTTGGGGGGGGCTTAGCGCATTTGTGATGTGCGCCTTGTGGCTCCTGAAAACATAGACGAGATCAAGGGCTGGCATAAATGCAGCAATTCAGAGAGGCACACTGGATTCTGCTGGCATTTTAGTCTAAACCTCGAGATTAAGTCCACTGGCATGAGAAAAGATTGACACAGCCCAAGCATTGAGTCCGAAATAACATGTGCAAACACGTGTCAGAAATGTTAATAACCAAACAAAGCCTGATCCAACAAACAATAAATTAATTCATTATATGGCTAATTGTTTGCTCTGGAATTATTACTAGAGCTGTAGAATTAGATCTAGTAGTGCTGGAACATGACTTTACTGCCACCTACTGAAGACTCAAATATTATATTAAAAACATTTTTCAATACAGTATATTTGTTTGAGATTTAAACTTCCCTTCCTTTACAACACTTGTATATTTACACGCCGTTCCTGGGCCTTCGAACTTGCTCACCCAACGGAGAGCCTTCGAGGCACTACAAAACTGCTTTCTGAGTAATTAGATTTGAAAATATGGCCGGGAAATCCTGAACTCTGCATGTAGAAAAACACCACCCAGGTGCCTGTCCCAGTCCATCCCCAACTCCAGATCGGGGGGGGGGGGGTTCAGATTCAGGTTCGATGCAAACTACTTCCCCAGCTTCAACCATTTCCAGAGGATCTCAATTGCTTTTCAAAACCTTGGCGACTTCCTCCTTCAGAGAGGACAGAGAATGCTGGTGCACACCCGGTACACCAATGCTCGTCTCCAAGCAGTCGTAGCCACAGTCTTTTAGTTCCTTTATAACATTTTGGACCACAGAGCAATCAGCATCTAAAACCAGAAACAGATCACAGAAAGCAATATTATAAACAACACAATTATACCGTTGAAAATGGGAAATTCCCTACATATAGGGAATTAGGTTAAGTTCAGTTAAAGACACAAGTCAGACTATGTATACAAGACAGAATTAAATCATTAAATGAAGATAACCAAAAAAAAAAAAAAAAAAAAAAATCAAACAAACTGATGATGCAGGTAGAACAGTAAAGTGAGAAAAGCTCCTATTTCATTCATAGGTATTATTTAGCGATATGAAACCTAACCTGCTTGTATCACATGATACACACTCTTGACACTAAAGTACCATTTACACTTTTCCACCAACACATTTCATAACATGCCGGTAATCTCCATTAAAAATAAAGCCAAGGCTTCTCCAGGTCCCAGCTGGCAATTTCAGTTCAGAGATATTTGTCAAGTGATGGCAAAAACTTTCCTCGATAAAGTCTTCTCCAGGTCCCGTCCACCCCCCCATTGCTGCTCAAACCTTACAGCGGAAAGCAGAAAGGGATTGTGGGTACACCAAATGAACACATGAGCCCGAATCCAGGCCGGAGTCGTAAATCCCTCTAATAGGCTACAGAGTGTGCTCGGCAGGGGTGCGGAATAATGGGGCCAGAGCAAATGTTTGGTAAACGAATGTCACATTAGCCTGTGAATAAAAGACCCCCCCACCACCACCACCTAACATACCCCCAAAAACACTTTGGGAAATGACTGTCTTAATCAGGGGAGCAATTTGCCATAATATGCATGAAAAACGAATCCCACTGTGGCCATCTTAATGAGGGGAAGACCAAGGAAACGGACAAAGCAGTGCGCCTACATGGGTGGAAGTGATCCGGGCAGGGACACAGCTCACAGGCCACTCTGCCACTAGGTAACATCACCCACAATCCCATAGCAGACCATTTCATATGAGGTGGAAGAAACATATCAACATGCTAAGACGTAATGACAACAAGCAATGCAGAGTAAATCAATACTTTAAAATCACACTTGAAAGATTTGTTTTGTTTACACCTAGAGACCAGCATGAGAGTTTTCCAGAAAAGCTAACTAGCCATGTCTCTCAACAGTCCAAAGAGCACAGGAACATTCTGGAGCTGCTTATTTCCCTCCCTGCATGCATCCCTGCCCCTGTCCCTCCCGTCACACACCGACCCTACACCTACCTGGCCTCAGCAGCGTGATGCCGCAGCCGCCCCCCCCAGCCCCCGTCAGCTTGCTGTGCAGACCGTGTGCCAGGGTGACCCGGCACAGGGTGTCCAGGGAGGCGTGTCCAGCGCCCAGCACACACAGGTGATGCTGATTGATGTCCATCAGCTCCTAGGCCAAAGAAAACAGACAGAACTCGACTGTGAAGTGTGCTGCAGGGCTGTACCCATCCTGCCCTGGCACAGCTGAGAGTGTCACCCCTGCAGAGACATAACTCGGTGTTCTGCTCTGTTTTACGCCCCATCCTGACAGCAGTCCAATGACCCTTAGCAACAAGGTACACTCTATGTTCAAAAGTATGCGGACATCTCATTTCAAAACCAAGGGTATAAACAGGAAGTTGGTCCTCCCTTTGCTGCTATAATAGCCTCTGCTCTTCAGGGAAGGCTCTGGAATATTGTTGGCAGAATTTACTTCATGTTAAGACGATCAGGTACTTTTCTGTATGTGTTAGCACTTCACTACTGAACTCTCGCTGCATCTAGAAGTTTCCGCATCACAATCACTTCACTTGCAGCTGACAAAGGTAGAAATTTGACAACCTGGTTGGAAAGGTGGCATCGTAAGAAACGGCGACAGCCAGCAGCCTCTACAGTATGGCCCATTCTGCTGCCAGTGTTTGGAACTGGAGATTGCATGGCTCTGTGTTTAATTACACACCTGTGTCATCATTGGGTGTGGCTAAATCAGCCAGTTTCTCTAATTAATGGCCACACACTTTTGGCCATATGGTGTACCCGTCTCGTTTCCTCCAAGCTGATTTTTCCACCCCACACTCGTTTTCTTTTTCACTTGTATATTTTCTGTTCTGGCTCTCTTGTCCTTGTTACCGATGAAGAGGAAGCTCAGGAGGCAAAAACGATAGCCTTGGTCAGACGGAAAACAGTCAGAGAACAAACTTTCAGATGCTGGAAGTCCGTACCCAGGAGGACCAACCTCTAAGAGACTGTAGCGCTCTGGCGTGGGACTGGCGGCCATTTCCTCCAGAGTTTGCTCGCAGGTGTCAGTAATGGCGTCTATCGACTCCAGCACTGGATGCATTATGGATGGAAACTGAGGGGGGTGGGGGGGGCATGAATTAGTGCTCAGGATCCATTAATATGCTAACAGAGACGCTGAAGGACTTTTTAGGTAAACTGAGGTCACCGAATCAGTGGAGGGAAGAACTTCTGTTCAACGATGTGTCACTAGTTATTCCCACAGGGTGAATCGTCACCAACTTATTTGAGCGGGAGCACCTGACACCATGCAAGTACTTAAGGGGGTCAAATAAGGAGAGGAAAGCCGAGCGCTCAGGCTAATACCCTGCTGGCCTGCGCCGTTTCTCCAAAGTTTATTTAGGGTTTTGGAAGGAGTGAAGGACCTCCGCAGTTTAATTTTCAACCTGCCACACAACCCCTGGGAAAGGGGGGTGGGAGTGGGGGCA
Source organism: Gymnarchus niloticus (assembly GCA_009936485.2). Lineage (NCBI taxonomy): Eukaryota > Metazoa > Chordata > Actinopteri > Osteoglossiformes > Gymnarchidae > Gymnarchus > Gymnarchus niloticus. The sequence goes on from JAACJT020000034.1 coordinate 23,556,475, forward strand.
GGTCAGTGAGCGTTTCACACACCTGCTGCCGTCGCCAGGGTAACAGCATGCGGGGGTGCTGCCGGTGGCGATGCGGCTCTTCACATTTCCACGCGTTCCACATCCGCTTGGCACAGAGCCGCCCGCCCACCCCGGGCCCCCCCGCCCTCTCCAAGCACACAGCCACTGTGATTGCGATAATTACCCATTGGATTCAAAGGTGCCGCCTTTTTCCTACCTTTTTAATTTTGTCCCTCACTCCGGCGACGAGCGACTTTGTGCTGCGTGAGACTTTGGTGTTTGTGAGGAGGATTCTTAACACGGGGACCCTGGGGACAGAAACATGGCAAGCAAGGTGACTCAGATTCAAGTGCCCCCCCCCCCCCCATCCTCGTGACTGATAAATACTGACGCACAGTTTCTGCCCAGAGCTCGCAGACCACACACGGAAAGGAAAATAGAAGTACTGCTTAACGGCCACATTTGGCTCCCTCTACGCGACAAAGCGTGTATTTCAGGAGGCAGCAACAATGGCCTGGGTTCACAAGACCACGGACATTGCCGGAAGCAACGGCACAACACGGAAGGCACAACATTGAATATTCATGTGTTTTATACCTGCTCAGGGGTGTAATCTTCCTGGCATGATATCTCAATATGCCCCCTAAAACAGATCAAAAAAGACAAGTAAACTCATCTTCCAGCAAGTGATTTTATACATTTATTTCACATTCAATACAGAAGCTTCAACTTTGTCCACATGCGAACAGAGAGAAGTCTTTCAAGAGCTAGTTTCCAGGCTCACCCCACGTTCCTACAGCATTGTCCACTCCAGACGGTGTGCCATGAATCAACCTCTCGCCCTGAAAGGCCCATGCATTGATCAACTCCAGCTCCTCTTTGCTCCACCTAGTGGCAGAAAAAAGTTATTACATGTCCCAACCAAATTCACCTCCCCATCCTCAGTAGAGATTCTTAATTGGGCATAATTAACTGCATCAAATTATTACGAAGAAACTGATAAATAATCAGTGTTTCATTCAATATTGTGCTGATGCACCTTGTACACACAAAAATATGTTGATAAGAAAAATGATTGCTACTGCAGGCCAGTGGCACTGTTGCCTCAAACCTCCAGTTTTGGGAATACCAATCTCATCACCACTCTGTCGGTGTAGAATGTGCACAGTTTCCCAGTGTCATGTAGGCTTACTCCAGTTTCCTCCTTTGCAAAGATGTGTGGTGAGGCCTGTAATATGCATGTGTGTGTGTGTGCGTATATGCTGTGAAGTGGACTGGCATTCCATCCACGGTGTGTTTGTGCACTCTGCTACCTGGGCTAGGGTCCAAGATCCCCTGTGCAGCATAATTGCAGCTTAATGTTGAATTGCAAAGCCGACAACCACGACAGGGAGTCCTTCCATCCATCTCCAAAAAACATATCAGGTCTCAGGACCCATCGCACACCAGACCGAGGTACACTCACCAGGCACACATGCGGACCCACTCGCACACTACAGGCAATTTACAGACACCAATCGTCACCCCTGCATGTCTGCCAGAGAAAACCAACCGAGCATGGGGGTGAGCTTCGAACCCCCAACCCTAAGGGTTCGAGGTAACAGTGCTACCATCCAAACCAGCCTGCCAACCACCCTGCAGGCAGTAATTTACAAAAATCACATGTAAACAGAAAGCTGCAGGTTCAAATTTCTAATACAAACTCCTCCGATGGGGCATTCAGTACTGCTTGGATATCTAACCAGTGAGGCATACGCTGCATCTACTGGACGTTTTACCCTGCTGTGAGTTCTGATCCAGCCAGGGGGGAGGAAATGGAGCCTCTGACGGAGAGCATGGCTGCTGAGAGGCAAACGGAGTAGGCGGCACTGGAACCGAGGCCTGCTCCAGTAGGTAACTCTGACCACACCAACACGGAGAAGCCTGGGAGTGACCTGAAGGGGAAACAAACAAACTGAAAAGCTGACTGGCTAATGACTGCACGACTTGACTACATCACTGCATAATTAATAAGAAGCTTAAAGGCTGTTAATCAACATGCTTCTATCACTTTAACATGGAAAACAAAGAAATGATGAGACAGCAAATGACGTGATGGATAGGAACACCAGTCCAACGTGTAGGAGGGCCTCCGGATAAAACGGTAACTGTACCGAAACAAACCTGTTACAGTAACTCCACTTTCACAAGAGCAGCAAATGTAATAAAGCTTTCAAATGTTTTGGAAGTGAACCTGTAACTATTGTGCTCCTAGCTTAGAAGCACAAATTCATAAAACTGACTTATCAGGTATGAGTCAAAGAAACAGTTTTGAACAAAGAGCTTGTAGCTCACTAAACAGAGATCAAACATTAATATTTCGCAGATACCTGTGCATAACCCTCCAGGCTAATATTAGCAAACTCAGATATCGTGCAACAGTCATTTTCATCATTAAGGACATCCAGACAGATTATCCTTCTGAGACTTTTTGTGATTGTTCGTACTCCTTATAATGACATTATAAAGCACCAAGAAGGAATTTAGTGCGAGGTTTTATTACTGAGATTCGGAGAAGACGGAAAGGTAGATGTACAGGAAGGCCAGGATGGCCATATCGCGGGTGTCGGGCATCTCATCTGGTAAAGCCGCAAAATCCCGCAGCCGCTGCACAAGCATTGCATCCAGGTGAGGCATGTCCTTTGGATTAGCTATGACACAGGAATGCAAGACGGCAACCTTTACTGTTAGAAAACACATTTCATACAAACACATAACCAGGAGTTCTGCTTTGAAAGAAAAACACTCATGGAGAACACTGTTTAGGATCAGAACTCAAGTCAATAGCTTGTCTCAACTGAGGCGCAGATGCGCAAAGGCCAATAAAAAAAAGAAAAACTTATTTTTTCTTTCTTCTTATTATTATTACTATATTTCCACATTAAAAATGATTTTGTGTGATCCCACCTGCTGTATCAGGTACTAGTGGTAGCAGAGAGGAGACATCCCAGGACACGAAAGTGTGGATATTAGGTAGACAGAGGCTCACTTTCCCAGTGGGACTGGACTGTAGGCGTAGGTAAGTCCGCAGGTTCAAACTCACTGCCAGGGCCGCCTAAAAGAGAGATACAAAAGGTACTGAGGTACAGCTTCCCTGCTGTGAATCAGCTGTGTTATTTCATTCTCTTCAGATTCGAATCAGCTGTGTTATTTCAATCAGCTGTTATTTCATTCTCTTTAGATTCGAATCAGCTGTGTTATTTCATTCTCTTCAGATTCGAATCAGCTGTGTTATTTCAATCAGCTGTTATTTCATTCTCTTTAGATTCGAATCAGCTGTTATTTCATTCTCTTCAGATTCGAATCAGCTGTGTTATTTCAATCAGCTTGTTAATCAGCTGTGTTATTTCAATCAGCTGTTATTTCATTCTCTTTAGATTCGAATCAGCTGTGTTATTTCATTCTCTTCAGATTCGAATCAGCTGTGTTATTTCAATCAGCTGTTATTTCATTCTCTTTAGATTCGAATCAGCTGTTATTTCATTCTCTTCAGATTCGAATCAGCTGTGTTATTTCAATCAGCTTGTTAATCAGCTGTGTTATTTCAATCAGCTGTGTTAGTTCATTCTCTTCAGATTTGAATCAGCTGTATTTCATGCTCTTCAGATTAGAATCAGCTGTGTTATTTCATTCTCTTCAGATTCAAATCAGCTGTGTTATATTAATCAGCTGTGTTATTTCATTCTCTTCAGATTCGAATCAGCTGTGTTATTTCATTCTCTTCAGATTCGAATCAGCTGTATTTCATGCTCTTCAGATTCGAATCAGCTGTTATATTAATCAGCTGTGTTATTTCATTCTCTTCAGATTCGAATCAGCTGTGTTATTTCATTCTCTTCAGATTCGAATCAGCTGTATTTCATGCTCTTCAGATTCGAATCAGCTGTTATATTAATCAGCTGTGTTATTTCATTCTCTTCAGATTCGAATCAGCTGTGTTATTTCATTCTCTTCAGATTCTTGGTGAAACCCGCCTCTTCTTAATAAGGACAACTTACTTTTCCATGGACCACGGCGTGCTCTCCGTGCAGGATGGCTTTGCCAGGCGCAGAACATACAAAGTCAATATCATGCATCGCGAATCCCTGCAAGAGAAGAATGCATTCTAATGTTCTTATAGTTTTACTTTTTAAAGGTTCTAAAACACACCCCACACAAATAGTCATCCAGACATACAGTTATAAGAGCTACAGCCTAACTATAAGTTACTTATTTCTATTTATTTTCATGCAGCCCGTACGTTAGGTTACCGTTTACCGGCTCTCTGCACGCTGACACTCGATATTTTATCTGTTCGTCACCGTGTGTGCTGGTCTGAGCTACCTGGTGATTATTAAGACGTTAACTGACTCTGCCAAGAGCTGTCAGGCGCCGGAGGGTCGCCATTAAGCAATGTTGACAGTCGGAGCGTCGAAGACTTGCTGGCGATTGGTAACAACCAATCAGAATCGAGACGCAGACTGCGAACTTTTCAGTGGCCAATCAGAATGCAGCACTGTAATTCGTGCCATTGGTCGTACGATGACGTGATGCCTTTCCCAATACGGGTATGGAAGAAAGACAAACTTCATTAGCATTGCGTTCATTTATTTTCGTTACACATTTTATTTAAACATGGCTTCAGTATTATTGAAACGTTTCCCTCAGTGCTTTGTGTTTAGCTCCCTAACGTGTTTTCGCGCACGATCGATACCACATTTATGCACAGCAGGAAAATGCCGAAGGTAAGGTAATGTCATTAAACAACTATTAACATTAACTAGCAGGTTTAAGCTAAACAAGCAGAGAGCGGCTAGCTTACCGTGAGAAATTTAGATACAGCAGCATGCCAATCATTTGAAATGCTTTTATGGAGTAAGCTGACTGAAGCATGGATATACATTTTGCGGAAATCGGATATAATACCAAATAGAGATGGGATCAATTAACGCTTATCCGCTCACCACTTTTATTACTCAGGCTTGTGTATATAACCTTTATATAACCAGTGTTATATTAACAGCGTATTAACCCCCACTACGTGTGTGTTTTCAGCTAGATTGTCACGTTATCTTGTGTTTGACGTCTTATTCCCTCCGCCGTAAGTTACGCATCTTCACCAGAAGAGGGCAGTAGAGTGCCGAAGATTTACACCAAGACCGGCGATAAAGGTTTGTCTGTTGACATGTCCATCATCTTATTTCAGTGGAATTTGCGAGCAGAACACACTTTCACCGAATCTGGTGTTGAAACGTGTGTCCTTGTCATTAAAGGCCTCTCTAGTACATTTACTGGGGAGAGAAGGCCAAAGGAGGATCCCATCTTCGAAGCCTTGGGGGCAACAGATGAACTCTCTGCAGCAATAGGGTAATCCATACAGTTTAGGATATAAAATCCTGAATGTTCTGCTGTCAATTTAAACTATTCTTATCCATGTTGTGTCCCTTTCTTAGGTTGGCCAGGGAATTTTGTATTGACCGTGGACATCCCTTCACAGAAGACCTTGACAAGGTCTGGGTAAAGCACAGGAAAGCCTCACCACAAGCTTGGAAGATGTTTGGGATAATTATGTGCATTATGACCATTGTTATACTATCTGTACCCTTACTTTTACCAGTACAGATACAGTGTATTTTGCAAGACGTGGGATCGAACATTGCTACACCTCTGTCGTCGGCAAGAGAGAGTCACTTGAGTAATTAAACATACATTACTACTAAAGCTTAGACGTGCATCAATGTTAAAGATGGACACTTATCTCCCATAGAAGATAGCTCAAGCTGCAGTGGTGGTCTTGTTTAAGCATTAGAAGTCACCAATTTCCTTCCTGTGCTTTACAGAGAAGACTATGTTCAATTCTCAAGCCGTGTCTGACCTGGAGTGCTGGATCGACAGGTACACAAAGGATCTTCCTCCACTGAGACACTTCATCCTGCCGGTGAGCCTGTTTGTCAGCATGGTAACCCACCATATGCAGCACTGCTGGGCCCCTCTCTCACAGCCCTCCACAGGGGAGGGGCTGCCACTTTTAGCTCAGCCTGTCCCCATGAGCTGTATGGTTAGCAGGGATCAACTTCTCTACTCCAGATTAATTTGGTGGTTACTGGATTATATGCTTGGACTGAAAAAACTGTTCTATTAAGAACATGCATAGCAGAGGTTGTCCTGGAGTTTTAAAGCTTATTCATGCATGTGTCTACGGTGCATGATGTAGAGTACAGGTTTGACATTAAAACAAGCATTTGTATGCTTCCATTTTGGGCTACACTTGAATACATCGCATCTAAGGAGATTAACAAACCCTCTCAAACACCAAAGCCAAAACTAGGTTCTGGTGGTGACCTTTGGCCCTGTCCTGTGTTGCAGAGTGGTGGCAAGAGTAGTGCATCTCTCCATGTGGCCAGGACCATCTGCCGCAGGGCAGAGCGCAGGTAGGTAGTCTACTGCCCTCAGCTGCTGTTCACCAACACCTTCATCTCATCCCCACACCTGGTGTTGCAGGGTCACTTCCATAGTGAGGGCGGGTGAGGTAGACCCAGACGTAGCTGTATTTCTCAACAGGTAAACCACATCAAATTTTGTCTGAATTTGATTGTGTGTCATAGCACTAGCTCATCTATACCCAAATTCCCTCTCCCCTCCCAGACTGAGTGACTACCTGTTCACAGTGGCCAGGTATGCAGCACTGAAGGAAGGCCAGCAGGAGAAGATCTACAGGAGGTGTGAATGAGGAACAGCCTAGCCAGGAAGTACCACACCCTCTCCACTAAGGGGGGGGCTTAAGTGGGACCACTGAAATACACTATAGAATTGAAGGTGGAAGTTGCTTGTGTGTTTGAAATAACTGAATAAAGTAACACTTGTAGCCACAGGTGGTCACATGTAACAGGTGTACCTCACTAATCTTGTCAATATACCAAGACAACAAAATGGCTCACTCCATTTTATATAAATTAAGACTTGCATTTTTACTCAGTATAACATACACAAGTGACAAAGGGTTGGATAAATTAGGTCATGTGTCAGTAATTTCAAGCTCCACATTTACACTCGCCCCCACCAAACATTAAACACAGGAGCAGGCTGTGAGCTCCCACCGTCCTTCACAGAATTTGGCACCGGCCTTGGCCCTTATATGACAGGCTACTGGCCCAAGTCATCAGCGACAGGTTGTGGTCCTCGTAGGGTGGGTATCGCAAGTAGGTGATGCACTCAATGCGTGTACCACGCAGAAGGCAGGACTTCTTATGGGAGAAAGTGTCAAAGCTGTGACGGCCATGGTAGGTGCCCATCCCGCTGGAACCTGCATGATCAGCAAAGGGGCAAGGTGGGTAGTCCCAGACAATTAGAACTGGCAGCATAAAAAAAAAAAATCTATGCACTCTTAAAGCTTGCAGTACTTCAGGGAATGCAACCCTGAATTTAAATATGGAGATTTGCAACTAATGGAATTCATTCAACTCCCTCCCCCCCAAGAATACAGGGGCAGTGCCTGAACCAGTTCCAAATGTGATTTTGGTAGTCACTAGTTACAAGCTTAAGCTGTGACATGAAGCACTGAGGAGCAGGAGAAAAACACTTGCTAGCAGTGTTTGCTAATGGCACATGTCTTAGTTTGATCTGAATGAGTTTAGCGTGGCTCAACAGTAACTTTGAACATGTTATGCCAAAAGCATACAGGGTAAACAGATGCTTTACACACCATATTAATAGTACCATCTAAAGATGGTCAAACTAATCCCATAAGAATTTAAAATGCTGGTTTGGCAACATAATCTGAGGCTTACCCTTGAATCATTGATTCCCCATATTTTTGGTCATTATTGGACTGATTAAATACCAAAGCACATCCCTTTTGATATGAAAGGATGCTGTCAAAGCTAGGAGTGATGCAGTCTGCTACATTTGCTTTGTGTTGCTGTTGGAACTGGTTAGTGATGTCACTGCTATAACATTTGGCCCTGAAGGCAGCGGAAACATGGGGTGCGTCATAGCAGGATTGATTCTAGTCTTGAGCAGGTGCACATGTGGCTCACCCAGTCCTCCAAAGGGCAGCATGGCCATCAAGCTCTGCAACACGCAGTCATTGGCACAGAAGCTTCCACTGGAAGTCTCGCTCATCATCCGGGAGATGACCTGCAAGTAGGAGACCAAGACTAGGTCAGGGCCTAAGACAGGACACATTCAGCAATCTTTCTGCATGGCCTCCCAGCTTCACCTTGCTGTTGCAGGAGTAAACGTATACACAGAGAGGAGTCTTCTTCCGACAGATGATAGAGATGGCCTCTTCCACATCATTGACAGTCACAATGGGGAGGACAGGACCAAAGACGTCTTGCTGCATGATGGGGTCTGTCTCTACCACCTCAGTCAAAATGGTGGGTGCTTCAAGCACATTCATGGAAAAATACAGCAGCTCATTTTGGTGCTGTATTCCTAGCCTGTCAGGCATCTAGTTTACCATAAATAGCTTTCCTGTTCCCTACTCACCGATGTATTTCTCAGCCTCGTTGACCTGTCCCCCAATGGCCACTTTCCCAGACTTGGAGAGCAGGTCTCTCACTCGGTTGAAGTTCTCCACATTGGCCAGGCGACCAAAACTGTTAGACTCACGTGGGTCGGTGCCGTAAAACTGGCTCAGGGATTGGCTCAGGGCCTGGAGGAGCTGCTCTTGCACAGCCACATGACACAGCACGTAGTCAGGAGCCACTGCACTCTGCCCAGCATTCTGGAAGCGAGCCCAGGCGATGCGCTTTGCTGCCATGGTCACATCACACTCGTGGTCCACATAGCATGGGTTCTTGCCACCCAGGACCAGGGTAACAGGAGTCAGTGTCCTTGCGGCAGCCTGGGCAACTGTGCGCCCAAGAGTGGCACTGCCTTAGGCACGGTGTTAAAAATTATAGATTAGAACTGCAAGGCATGCACTACATTTTAGTCTCTAGTGTACCTTTGGGGATGGCCCTTTAAATCCCATGGTGACTGATAGGAAGTGATATTCCTGCTCATTCAATTACTGGTTCTTCCCCACCCTTCAAGGGTTTTGAATCATCTCACTGAATTAAAGCAGTCTAGCATTATGTGAAAATGCTCAGCGGTCATGTATATGCCAAATAGTCATGATTTCCTCAAGCAAGTTCATCAATAGTTTGCAAAATAAAGCAGAGAATGCAAAACACATTAGCATTGCCTCACCAGTAAAGAATATGTGATCAAATTTTAGATCCATTATTTCAATTAGGTCATTGGTCCCTGCAAGAAGCACGTGGTAACACTCCTGCAAAAGATGGCAAACATACTCCATTACATAGCTGAACTACACAAAGACAGTCCATAGATCAACAGTACCCACTGGCCCTCACCACCGTAGAACCTGCTCTCACATCATCTAAGCATATCAACTTACATTATCCAGGTAGGAGGGAAGGAGCCTGTGAAGGAGGGTTGCTGTATGAGAACTGACTTCTGAGGGGTTGATGACAACACAATTCCCTGAAAAAACAGAAACAAGCCTGCCAGTGAATCAGTTTGTTCAGTGGCTGGTAGGGTCAAACAGCATTTTAGATATAGCATGGCCAGGACCGCCATGATACTGAGGATAGTCTGGCATCAATGCCACTACTGCTGTAACCAGTTATTTCCAAGCTGTATTCCTGGGACCCAAAGTACTGTGGTCCACACTGACCATTTTGAAGTTTACGGTACCATGAGAAAGGTAACAGCTGCCCTTTGCCAAGCCCCCCCCCCAAATGGGCTGTAGTAAACATTTTGGTGCAGAAGTTGCATTAGTGAATTAAGTCTTGTTAGGGGTATCCTTTTAACAAGGAGGGCAGAATATAAACAACCTGATCCGAAGACTTGCACACCAGGGGCCTGGGTCAAGAAGCAAGTTCAACAAACTCAGGTAGCCAGTTTGACAAAACCAGATATTGCCAATCCAGGATAACTGGCATCATGACACTGGTTAAGTTGAGCCAGAGTTTCTTAATCCAACTGTTCACACAAGGGCGGACAACAGAAAGATGGAATGACAGCAGCATACATCAAAGTGTTCATAATGCTGTGCTCTGACTGAAGTTACAAAAGCAAGTTCTTAAGAGCAACAGTCTCTGCCAAGCATGGGGGAAGCTGATCTAAAAACTGTAACATGATTAATTCGTGTATGCTTGAAGTAAACAATTCTCAAGACTGATTTAAGAGGTGAATATTGCAGAACAAGCAATATTGTCTCAGCTGTGTAAGGAATTCATTTCTGGTTTATTTTAGTTAGTCCCACTTGTCATTGATATTGCAATCACCATTAAGTAACACTTGAGCATTGATCACAAACACCCTCTGTGTTCCAAAATCCTAGCACCAACAGAATTGAGACTATAGTACTAATATATACAATGTACTAGTCATTTTAACGTTGTACACATTCCACTGAATTCATACACAATACTCATGAATATAGAGTCAACTTCCACAATTTACCCATTATTTCACAGAGACCCTTTGATGTACTGCATCAGCAAAAAAGGTCCAAGTAGATTTGAGGGCAAGGTACACTATTTCACCCGACACTAGATTTATGGAGATCCTCCATGTCACTGACAGAATAAAGACAAGCTCCCATTGCAAAAAAGGCACCAAGCAATACATAGAATGCAGTTCCTTAAATTGCAGATCTGCCATCTGTTTTTTTTTTTTAAAAAACCAGCTTTATAAAAAGTTGGCGTTTGCCTGCACTTGCCATATGTAAAGCAGTTTTCCCCCTGGGAAAGCTGGTTCACGCACACGCGGCAACCTATAAGCTTAGAGAAATACTAGGACAAGGAGAATCACTACATCTGAAATATTCACAGTCCAAGTGATGTCAATGCAAACAGGATGTCACTTTTCTTTGAGGATCCAAATTCTTAGCGATCTAGTTGGGTAGGTGGTAGGCTTTATATAGCCTACACATCTCAATCCATGAACTAGAACAAAACAAGCCATGCGGAATCTGTTGCTATACCAGTGGAGCTCACTTAAAAACCCGGTTTCTTGATACCTATAATCTGGAGTTAAACCCAAAGATGCCTGGCTAACCCATTCCCATTTTGTGATTCAGGCCCCAAGAGTATGTTTGACACTAATGCTCAAGAAACATGCAAAAGTCCAGGATGATGGACACCCATTTGGGCAACAGCCTTCTCACCTGCAGCGATGGCCCCAACAAGGGGCACCAGGCAATGCTGGACTGGGCTGCACCAGGCTCCGACCACCAGAACCACCCCAAGGGGCTCACTCACTACCATGCATGCATCCAGGGTGGTGGCCTGCAACTCAGATCAGACTGTCAATAAACAACCCCTCCCCATCCAAGACATAGGGTGACAGAAGCAATGGGTCAAACAATAAGGCACCCCTGCCTCAACATGCCCACCACATTTAGTTGGGAAAACACAAGCTGAGGAGATAAACAGAGGGGGGCATAGATAAAGCAGCACCCAAATGAAATGCAGAAAGCCATCTGCTCCGAGAAGCAGACTTACAGGCAAGAGCCAAACTGGAGTATCCAACGGAGGGGGATCAGAACCACTGAAATGGTAACCAATACCAGAATGCCATGGTCTCACCAGAGTACGGTCCATGTGTTGTGGTTCCATCCACTTCTTCAGGTTGCTGGCAGCATAAAGTGCCTCATTCTTCACCACAATCAGCTCCAACATCACGGTCTCAAATCGGGGCTGGAACAAAAAGCTTGGCCATTGGAGCAAACCATTTCAGAAGATCCAAGACAAACGAAAACACAAATGGCTAAGTGCTGAACCACTAGATGCAGTCAGATAGGAATACCACTCAACTAAATCCCTACCTTGTGAAGATCCCTGCCAAGCGCATCCACAAAGTCACACTCATGGTCCTCCAGCATGCGAACCACAGCTTCCAACTGGGAAAGACGGAAGCTCTCCTTTGTGGCACGGCCAGCCTGAAAGGCTGCTCTGGCCCGCTTCAACAGCTCCGCACCCACAACAAGGCAAGGCTTCACACATGACTCCCCAGACCTGCTTCTGAAAAGCATTGCCTTTGGTTTAGTACCCAGATGAACTCCTGGCATTCAAAGCCTGGTGCTGCAGATTCTCTGACAAGTAGGCACACCCAAGAGCTACAGAAGCTTTCCAGGTGGGTTTAGCAGTAGGTTGTGATGTAGAGCAGTCTAATACCCCTGTTAGCCTAAACCCTAAAGGGGTTAAGGTGCATTTGTCTTGTGGAATTTGATACAACCTCTTGATAGTCATGTTGTTAAAGCTGTTGCTTTGCTTGGGGCAACATGACTTTGCACCCTAAAGCTTGACAATCGTTAAGCTAACATTGGTGTTAAAAGTGTCCTAAAGACAGGCCACTTTACGGGTCATAATGCTGGTATTAGTTCTTCAGTCACTAACCACAGTTTTCACACACCTAGTGGGCAACTGACGTCCACTTGTGTTGATGGCTGCACTTATAATACAATAAAGTCTAAGGACAGCTAGTAACTAAAAACCGATTTTATAGGATTTTTAAATTAGGAAGTTACACATACTAGTTACGTTGAAATACAACTGGATTTAAGAAAACGTAGTTCTCGTTTGGCGTCAAATTCCTAGATCAGCCTAAATCAATTCAAAATACGCTTACTTTCAAAGTACAACGTATTCTTTTAAAAAGACATCAAGACTTACCGTTTCAATGACCTGAACCACCGTGTCGGAGAAGGACTTGATGGAGTGCTCATAGCTGCAGATAAGTCTCTCAAACCCAGTGATCTGCGTTTAGGATGGAGATGAAGTGGCCGCTCATATCAGCTGTGACCCAAGAAAGACACCACCGTGCAGAACTCTTAAATCCGGATAAATTATACAGCTTACCTATAATAGTGAGAACAGAGTTTAGAACAAATTAAAACTCGCTAGAAGCACGGCGATATCCAGGAGAATCGAAGGGAATTGAGTGGAACTCCAATATAATTGAGAAGTACAATAGCTATCCCCAACTATGACCGACAATCCTCTCTTCGTTCCTTTTAAGTAAATCGTATACACCTTAATAAAGGAAACCTGAAGTCAATCGGAAATTAATTAGCACACGTCAACCAAACCACACTCAAAATAGAGAGCTGCATTTGAAAACCTTAAAACGGAGCAGGTGGAGTGGGAGTATGTATGGGGGAACCAGGGGGGTTTAGTTCCCACGGTCGGTACCATGCTGGGACCCAAGAAGACCACCACAGTGTCAGACGACACGTGAGGACATATCACAAACACTCACAACAAAGAAAGAAACATGTACTCTTCAATCCTCCAAACCCTTAACCTGGTCAGGGTCTTGGAGGGCCTGGAGCCTATCCCAGGCAGAGTTAAATGCAAGGCTAAGGTGAGATGGAATATCAGTGTACTGCAGGTGACATTTACAATCAGAACCATATACAATGGGCAGTTTATATCAAGGTTCACTGTAGCCTGATAACATGTCTTTGGATTGCAGGAGGAAACCAGAGTACTTGAAAGAAACTGACAAAACACAGGAAAGGCATGCAATTTGAACCCACAACCTTGGAGTTGTTAGGCAATGGTGCAGCCCACAGAGCTACAATGCCCCCTACAGCTTCAGGATTAATTAAAGTTATAAACAGTATATCGTGGTGAGCCGATGGGTCATGATTACAAATAATAACAGGACACAGAGCCCACAGGATGAAGGTTTAGTCAAGTCCAACATAATTATGCACAGTGGCACCCAGCATGCTGCTCCTCCCAGCTATGTTTATTGTAGCCAGTTTTTTGATAGCTTAATGGATGTTGATAGTGATACTGCAGTAGTTGATGGTGTGTCCCATATTGAAAGTGAACTTAAAAGTGATGTATAGAACTGATGACCATCTCCATGCTTTTTGATAGACTGGGCCTTTCGGTATCTTGTCGGTTGCTTTTACAGCCGCTGTCCATTTCGAGACCTTACCATCCAAAAAAATGCTGGAATTCTGCTTAGTTGTAGCAGGCACGGCAATTTGCAGAAAGCTCTCTCTTACGTTTGTCAAGTATTCTTTGTATAGAAACATTCAGTAAAGCCTGTGCAGAACTACTGAAGGCAACTGTTGCCTGATTAGCAGATCATGACTGCCTAGAATATTTTAAAAGGGAAAACCGTTCACTTGTATCCTTTATTCTTAATCATGGTCATAATCAATGGAAACTGTAACCACTACTGCAGAAGAGACAAAGGCTGCAACTGAACTCAATCTGCATTTGCGTTTATTTGACCAGTGTTTCTATCCAAAGTAACTTACAGCATACAGTCAAGCATTCATAAGTTATGGCTCAGCATCAGTATGTTCTAGTTTCAGATAACATAGTTAGGAATTTTTGGTGGACTGAATATTAAAATCACTGATTTTTCCCCACCCCATTTACTTTTGAAAGTGCTGGTTGTTTCATTTTCATTTGATACTGAGTATATTTTAAAGCAAACAAAAAATCCTCTCCCTGGTTCACTCGTTTTTTCAAACATTCAAAAGAAAATTTCAGTGTACTCTGGCTGCACTGTAGCCTGATTAATGTATTGTAAATGATTACATCAAAAGAAACACTTTCCACTCATATCACAGTCTGGCAGCGGGCTCTGCTACTACCGGGTAGCATTCCCAGCAGACACTGAGCTTAAATAGTTGGTATCATTCTTTTGTAGCTTGATATATTTGTGCTTTGCTACACATTATGTTGTACCGTAGTAGTTAAAGGGTTCAGTTTAATTGTATGCATCCTCGTGAGTGTATATTGTGTTATCCTTAAAGGCCTGCATGAACAAATGGCTGCTGCCCATTTATTCAGGGCCAGGATAGAAATCTTTCACAAAAACAATTGTACTGTCTTCAACAAGGTTAGGAAGGCCCTAGTTGATAAAGGTTACCTTTTCTGCTGGTCCTAGATGGTAATACCTTCTCAAATACAGCTTAGATGCTAGGACTTGCAAAGCATTTTTACTTTAACTGTTTTTAACAAAAGGACCTGGACTTTGAAGTGGAGGATCAGGTATTTTATGGAAGACAGTAAATACATTTTTTTGCTAAACAAGCCAACTAATTAATTACTATTTCAGGTACATGTACAAATACATTTGAAAATTTTCTCACAAATAATACAAACAATTCAACCTCTAACACATTCTTCTGACTTCAAAGAAACAATCCATCATCTGGATAAACAAGCAACATCTTGCCTCCAGCTGGTTGCACAGTTGGTTACATGTGATATGGTCATGGATGGCAACAAGGGACCACAAGCCACAAGTATTCCGTATCCTTAAAACCTTAGAAAGGGATGGTTGGAACCGCACTCGCCGAGTTCCGACATCTATGTCAGTCCGCCCAAGTGGGGGTTCATCTGCAGCAGCCAATCGATGGTCTCGTGAAGGAAGGCCATGTTGTAGTGGCTGGCGATGTTCCGGAACACCAGGACCTGCTCCGCAAAGCTCTGAGGAGATAACAGGAAAGATGTGGTATGCTATTTGTACCTTTAATTTGCTGTAAAGGGGGCTCATATTTACCCCAATATTTACTGTATATTATGGTTAGTGTTGCTGCCTCGCTGTTTAAGGATTGTAGCTTCACATCTGGCTCCAGATCAGGAAGTTTAATGAATCAGTGAATGCAATGTTGTAGTGATAGGACAAATGAGGCTTTGAAACCCACGGTGGGTGGGAGTATCCTGAACTACCAGTCAACGCTGGTATTAAAGCCTCATTTGTCCAGTCACTAGAAACTTAATACACATTTGTGGCTTGTGTAACGCTATATGACAGACAGGGCTTTGACAACCCTGCTGTTCTGTGTTCTGCTGCTGGAACACACTAACAAGAAAAGCCATTACTGAAAATGGAGAGACAAAACCAATATTTGACTCAGTTCTGCTCTTCAGATTAATATCCTGTATTTACAATGCCACTTAAGACTATCACAAACACCATCAACTCAAGAATGATATTCAAAATCTTGAAGATGACCGTCTCCGGAGGCCTTGGCCAGCATCTTAGCTTGTGCTGCTCACCTTGGTCGTGTAGGTCAGGGTGAAGTCTCCAGCACAGTTACAGTAGACTGCCATGTTGGCTTCCTTCACACCTTTGCACTTTGCACACACCTGAAGCAGAATACAATCAGTTTGAAAGGCCGCTTGTATGGCTGACACTCTTATACAAGCATGAGGTCAGTTAGCCACACAGTAAAATACGTTACCCAAGAAAGTCCCTCAAAATTCTCAGATGACCATTTTTTGTGTATTACTAAGGAAGAGACTGGGCATCCAAGGTGAAATCCACAATTTTTACATTTAATCTTAAAGTACAGGAGACAATCCACAGCAGATCTAATTAAACACCGCCTACAGTCAAATACAACCAGCACAGGAAGATCTGGTAACAAGACAAAGCAGGACAATCCAGAGATGAAAGAACTTTGAAACTACAAAGTGCACAAAGACAACGGCTTAAAAACAAACTGATATTTTGTACAGCACTTTGGTCAACTTCTGCGGCTGTCAAATCTGTTATACAAATAAATCTAGCTGGAGCATCATGAAAGGGGTCACCCACCAAGTCCTGCAACGTGTACGTCATCAACTTCTTCTGAAAGGCCTCCACCAGAGTCATCTCAATGGCCTCCGTCTCGTACTGGGCCTGGCAACTGGAGCAGAACCACTGGGGCATTGTGGAGCCCTCCTGGAGACAGATGTGGGCACAGTCAGAAGGGTGTTGGGGACACTACTGAAAAAAAAAGTCATACTGCTCTCGTTTCAACCACATGTCAAACAAGGTCAGACCAGAAAAATTTGTCCGATTGGTCATATTTTATACACTGCAATGCACACAAGACAGTTCATCGTTATGTAATGAGAACACCATCTACCCATAAAGTGTATCTTTTGAATACAACAACCCCAGTCTGGCCAGGTTGTTGTATTAACCCCAAACTCATTTAGGTTTCCAAAGCAACTGCCAATCTTCTGCTCTGTCCTTACCGTAGCTACAAACGGGTCCTTGCAGAGGTCCAAGTCCCGGCAGAAGTTGCAGTGGCGACAGATGACCTCCGGCAGGACATAGGAGCTGCAGGGGTCACGGAACTGCGCCTCCTCAGAGAACTCCCCCACATCCACCAATCGCAGGAGGTCCCGCTTCAGCTTATTGACCTGATTGGTGATGTTGGCATCCAAGGAAAGCACCTGCAAGAGACAGTCATGCCACACAGACAGTCAGAGGTTAAAGGGGCTCTGTGACTGCACTCAAAGTTGGCAAGTCAGGTCCCAAACATGGCATTTTGGGCAAAGAATCACCACATCCACCGGAAGCCTAGGGGCAGGGTGACAAGCACACTCAAGGGCCTTTCTGCTTCCATTGAAAGGCAAACTTTTTCTTTCCGCTGTTCCAAAACCAGACTATTGCCCATCTGTGACTGCACGCCATTTTCATATTGTGTTCCCGATACGACAATATCATCATCATCATTATCATCTTAAACCAGTCCTCAAACCTGTCCCCAGATTAAATTCCTTCCTCCCATCCCTGTGTTACATAGTTCTGTTCCCATTCCCTCCCAGAACAAAGTAACACATTCCCCAAACACGGCTGCATACTCTTGAATCTTATCCACCGCTAAAGAAGCTATGATGCTTAACCTCATCTACGCTGCTCAACACATGCCCAAGATGGCAGAGGCAGACTGGAAACGTACCTGGCAGACATACTTGATGAACTCCAGTGCAGGGTTGTTGAGAGGCAGATAGGAGCCTGGCAGGACGGGAAACATCTCCGAAGGCACCGTCCCGCTCCGGCTGCCCGTCACCTTCTTCTGGATCTTCTGGGTGATCGTGAAGAAGTTCTGCGTCAGCTCGTTGGACACATACTCCTGGGAGAAGGTGATCATGCCTGGGGATGGTAAAAATGGACTGATGGACTTCTGAAACAGCAAAAGTATTCTTATCCATGCAAGGCTTTCAATATCAATATTATAGTTATTCATTATATCCACTGGGAAGGAGGAGACGTTAAATGAGCAACAAATTAAAAACAAAACTAAAACAGAAACTCTGGATAACCATTTGGTTAGCCAGTTTTAACCCATTTGCTAGCTGTACAGCTTCCTTCCTAGGAGAACCTACCAGGCAAGGCCTTGGTGTCTCCCACTGCCTGCTGGGTAGTCTGACTTCCACCCCGCCTTTTAATGGGCGTGGCTCCAGGAGCATTCCGTCTGAGCTCCTCCTTCATGCTGTGATAGACAGCTGCGATGTAAGCTGGGTACCAATCAAAGGAACCGTGAGCAGACCCATGTTCATGAGCAACGAGAGACTGTTACCTTCATGAATGTTTAACGGTACACAAAAACACTACCTGAGATGATCATTAAAAAGTACTTCTGACAGGAGGCTGTCTGAGGAAGATACTGCATGATGTTCCAGTTGCTCTCAATCAGGTCCTCCACCTCAGTCTCCCCATCTTCCTGTCCAGCTTCTTCCTCCTCAGCTTCTTCCTCCTCTTCCTCATCAGTACTATTAGCAGCATCTTCATTTTCTCGCTCCTTCTTCTGTGATTTCCCAGCCTAAACCAGAAAGCAGGTGATGGGTGCTACATTTCATGTCTGCATGAATATGCGGGCATGTACGCACAGAGCTTGGCCTAACGTACCTCTTCGTACAGAATGCTCGATGGGAGTTTTCCTTTCACCCCTCCATAATTGGCCAGGTCCATCCACAGCAGGAACTCCCAGCAGCGGGAGAAAGAGATGGAGAGCGAGTGGAAGATCTCTCTTGAGTGGATGCTAAAAGAAGACAAGTCAGCTGAACCAACCAACTTTAACTACTTTCATTTAATACCTTGGGCAGAGACTTCAAGAAAACTAAAGCACTAGCAATGTTAAAAAAGATGAACTCACACGGATGAACCTAAGATACTCCATTCATAGAAAAAAAAAAAAAAATGAAGTTTGTGACTGACTGGTTGAATCCAACAGGAAAATCGGCCAATGACAGACCGAGCATGGTAAGGTATTCATTCCCACAGTGGGTTTTGAAATCACTATTTGAAGTTGAGAATCCCAGAGACTACATGAAACTGGGGCCTGGATGTCAGCGGACCTGTTGGTGATGTATTCCACGTAGGCAATGGCGTCACTGATACGTCGCTTCTTGGTACAAAGAATTATTCTGTTGAAGTTCCCGTAGATGACAGATGATCCAAGTCGCTTGAATTCGGCCACCAACCTGACAGGTGTGCGGGGGGCACAAAAAAAAAAAAAATGCCACATGACCACAACTTTGACACAATATCTTGAGTGCTTTGAGGTAGCAGAACGACAAAAAAAAAAAAAAAAAAACCAACTTTAAAACAAATTCAAGCCTGCAAAATACCAAAGAGATTACACTGCACAGTTTGAGTGCCCCCCCCCCAGTTTTCGACTGCTTGGCCGCTAACTGCATAACATGGCGAACGGGAGAATGTGGCATTTTCAGCCTGCAGATGGCGCACTTACTGCAGGAAGACCTTCTTCATCATGTTGTGCAGCGTCCGGTGGAGAGCCGGGTCGTACAGCAACGAGCTGGGTGAGCACAGCCAGCGGTAGAAGTGTACCACCTGGTTGTCGGCGTAAACATTGTGGTACTGCGTGATCTCACGCACCCAACTCACAACCATGCTCTTCAGGATCCTGTGGGCGGGGGACCAACACACAGATCAGGCCACCACTAAGGGCAGATCAGATCATCAGATGTCACATTAAAGTTAGGCTTCAACGCAGAAAAACTAGCTCACTGCATGGTTTATCAGTTTCCCTGACTGCCATTATTATTTGAGTAGCTTTTATTTATCTGATTAATTTTGCAATAGCAGTACAACCGTTATGCAAGTCGTTACTTCTAAGTTTTCAAAAGAGATAATCTTCCATTCACGTTAATAGATATTTCTGTTAAAGCGATCTGGGCAAGCAACTAAGGTCCAACAGCCGACCCCAGTCCCGTTAGGCTCACTATTGCATATACCCACATGCCTCATCTGCCACACCCAGTCACCTGAAGGTATTGGAGCAGAGGGCTGTCTCGTCATAGCTGGCAACAGCACTGGCCCCCTGGTTTCCTGTCATCATGTCCTCCAGGGAGCCCTGCTGGATAACGTCAAAGCTCACGCCCAGGCTGGCCCCGCCTTCCATGTCATTGACATGCTGTGACTGCAGGATGGTGTTGACGGCCAGGCTTTGGAGGTCCAGCTCCATGCACACTGAGTGGTGGACGGACGTCCATCAAATACATAGTCAATCAAATCATATGCACCTAACATTGAACTGCCAAACATGGTCTGCTGGAGAGATTCCATCCAATAACCTCCCTCTGTACAAAACCAGAGTCCCTCTTGGGATTTTAACGGACAACCTCACAAGGCCAATTAGATCCCTCTACATGCCTAGAAACCCACCCACCCACCACACCTGCATACCTGTGGAGTAGCAACCCGGCGCATTGATCTCCACGGTGACGCGCTCCTCGCTCTCCATGACTAGCCGGCTGTCATCGGCTTCCTTGCCCCCCAGGTCAGGCCGAGCGGTGGGTGACAGCCACAGCAGGTGGTTGTGCTTGCGCAGGTGTCTGGCGAAGAAAAGGTCCGAGCCAAAAATGGACACATCTTCGGGCAGATTCCCCACGGGCATGTGGTAGTACCTGGAGGGTGAGGGGACAAATGGGACAATGGGAGGGAAGGAGGGTCTAAGACTGGCTGGGCAACGAAACAATGGAATACCATGAAGGACAATTACGAGCGATGGATTAAGAGTATCATCTGAGAAATTTCATTTGGAAAATTTAAACAGAGCTGTACAGATACTTTGCACTTTTTTTTTTTTTATATAGTGGATGAAGAGGATGGCTTTCTTAGACAATATATAGCAGCTCATTTAAGGCTAATTACTTAAAGGTGACTTAGAAAATCTTAATGTTCCGTCTGAAGAAAGTGTGTGAATGTTTTGATAATCACGAAGTCTCAAACACAATTAGATTTTTAGTGTTAGCAGTAATTAGTGAGGGTGGCAACACGAACCTCTAAACCTACGGTAAATCTACAGAAAAAAAAAGAAAGTATAAAAGCCAACAGATATTGTGTTTCCTGTGACACAAGCAACACGGCCGTTACCTCGCCATGTCGAAGGCCTGCGACAGACAGCTGTCCAGGTTGAGGTAGTGGCGAATCATGCGACGGGCTCCGTGCCTCTGCCAGTCAAGCACACTGTAGCTGATCTCATCCACCACGTGTACCGGCACCGCCGGGAACTCCTCCAGCACCGGCATGGCCGCTGCCAGCCGCCGTGGCTCCCAGTTGGACTGTATAGCGATGAGGGTGGGGCCCCGGCGCTCCTCCTGGTGGCGGGTGGAGGTTGGGATGTCAAATATCGGGCAGGGAGGATGGAGTGGCGCCGGTGGCAGGGGTGGAATACAGGTAGACAGACCTTGTAGCTCAGCAGGAGGCGCTGTAGAGCACGGTCAATGGCCTTGGGGTCACACTCTGCCCGCACCTCAAAGGTATGCTTTTGAGGGGGCAGGAGCTCCTCGTCGGTCTTCTCCAGGAGGGCTGTCCGCTCGGCCCCATACAGGGCATTCAGGTTGGGCATCTGATTACTGCGTACCTGGGCGAGGGTCACAGGAGGTGGGAAATCAGTCAGTCCTTGGCACTGGCTCAGCATTCCCGAATTTCCCTTCGGGGATTAATAAAGTATCTAACTATCGAGCAGGAGCAGCACTGGGTGAAATGGCGCCAAAAACCAATCAGACAGGTGGGACTACCATCGACGGTCAAAGGGTACCTGGAATCACCCACTGGAAATCAGCGGGGAAGTGCGTTAAGCCTGAGGATGTCGTGCTAAGGTTTAGGAGTCTTCCTCCTCCCTTTACCACTTAGAGTTCAAAGCAGGACATTTCACGCTTTGGTGTGGAGTCATTTTCTGGTGCAGTCAAATCCTCAACGACTGAGGGGAGCTGAGACGGGGCAGTGCCCACCATGAACCACAAGAGCTCACTGGCCTGTTCCTACTGGGCTGAACTCACTACATCACATGAATGTTTAATTCTTACCCACCGTACTCAGTCAGGATTAGGGCTGGTAGCATTTTTTCGAGAGCTAGGAAACTGACACACACCATGCTGAATAAAGCCCAGCTTGAAGACTTACTCCAAAGATAAGTAAGTAGTTAATCCACATCCCTACCCCAGGCAGAACACAATTTTGAACAGGCATGAAATTTTCTCAGAGTGACTGTGATCATGCTCGCTCCCTCATCACTAACCCAGGTCCCAGACTACCCCCCCAACTCACAGTATCCAGGATGAAGATGCTGGCCTTGCGCTGGGATGGGATGAACAATCCAAAGAGAGCCTTTTGGCCCTGGCTGTGGTGGTACAGGTAGATATGACGTATGCTGCCTGTTAAAAACATGGTCACGCAGTTCACATGGTTAAAAAAAAAAAAAGTAAAAAACCTCCATGTGCCTCTAGGTCAGGTCAGGTCAGGGTGTACCTGGTTCTAGGTAATCGAACTGTGCCAGGGATCTCATCTCCAGATGCTCCAGGTCAAACGTGTCCATCTCACGGCCACCCAGGCTCCGTACCACCTGCTTGTTGACCATACAGATGCAGCCCAGCTGCACCAAGGCCCGGAACAGCAGGGGGACCTTCGCCATGGTTAAGGTGGGAACAGGGGCAGGGTCACAGTTATGAACATACCCACAGGCACTGCCATCGCCTCTAGAGCCTAGAGGCCCAAGACTTCAAAAGAAACTTCTAGAGCAGGGTTCCATCTCTCAGAGGCAAGCACCTAGCTCACCGCAAGGTGAAAAAGGCTCCCATGGCTGACGTTTCAGGTATCACTGAGGCGGTAATTGAATGTGAATTTTATCAAAAACCAAAGTACTTCAGTCAAATCCTGTTACCTGGGTCTCATAGACCCCTTCGATGTCAGGGGCCGAGAGGTCTGTGTTAATCTCGTTAATGTGCTCTTGATACATATCCTCAGGTACGGAATACTCATACAGGTAGTGGACGAGATTGGACCGCGGCAGCATCCGGTTCACCTGCAACAACGGGGGGGTGAAGACTTGCAGGATTACTGGTGCATCAGGTTTATTGTTGCCACCTCTGTGATAAATATTATTTTATCTGCATTGTCCTTATGAGTCACAAAAGTACAAAACTATCCAAACAGCTAAGGAACTACAGAAATCACCTGTAACTGCATAAAACTCTGTCTATACCATCCGAAATGGAGAATAAACATCTACCAAATTTACATGCTTTTCCTTTATTTAAATGCTACTTTGTTGGACTATAACTATTTGGACAGATGTACGGGGAGGACAATATCAACAGCCAATCACAAACCTTCTTGTAGGCGGCCCCCTCCTCCTGTTTGGGCACCTTCTGGTTGACGTAGAAGACACGAGGGATATTAAGCTTGATGCAGTGCAGGTCAGTGCCAATGACAGCCCAGAGCTTAAAGAGGCCCGGGTGATTGGTCTCGGCTATCTGTGCGCAGAGGAGGAGGACAAGGCTGATCAGAAAGGAGGAAGGCTGGGAAGGCACACCTCCAGGTAGGAACCCAAAACCCAGGCAGAAGAGGATCTATTCAGGTACAACCAGCAGAGGTCACCAAAAATACATCTTTAAGTTCGGAGTGAGCAACTTCCACCAAATGCAGAATATCCCTGCTAACAGGTCACAAATGTTCACAAAAGCTTAGCCTGAATGAGGTCAATGGGGGCAGTGTAGAAAATTCTAGAAAAAGCACCCTGAAAAAAAGCCTTCTAGAGCAAGTATTCCAGCTCTCTTATATGTACCCTGCCAAGGATTCAGAGGAGACTAGTTTACTGAATTTAACCTTAAATAACGTGACCAATTTATCAATACCACTGTTAGCTAGTGAATCTAGACAGAAGGTAGCTTCACACACACAAGCATGTTTATTTAGCACCCATGAACTCCTAACCCAGCATCACGCAAGCAGAGGAGACCCCAACCATGTTCTCATTTGTTAACCGGTGTAACCAGAGCAGTGAGTGTCTCCAGGGAGGGCAACACACACCTGTACAATCTGCCAGGGCATATCCAGGATGCTGCGGGCCGTTCGGCGAAGGAAGGTGCCCAGGTCAGTCGTAGCCCCTCCCCCACGAATCACCCCACCGCCAGCAGGCACCGCCCCACCGTCTGCCAGTCGCCGGCGCTTGCGGTGCTCACGCCTCTGCCGTAGCTGCAGTTCCCACTTCTTCTTGTGATAGCGAAGCCAGACGAGACGCTCCTCCTGGGGGTGTGGGGACAGACAGAGACGTGACGGGTTGGGTCCTGGGCGTCAGAAGCCCAAAAATCCACAGCAATCTTACATGAAAGATCAGGGCATCCACATATTGCCTGCAGGTTGTTGGTTCAAGTTCCAGAAGGGACTTTGCTGTGTTGCACTGAGAAAGTTTCAATCTGAACTTCCCCAATAAAACATCTAGCTGTGCAAACAGCATCACATTGGATTAAAGACGTATTTGTAGAGATACTTGTAAGATATCTCCAGCACAGCTCAATTTATAATCAGTGTTTCAGATAAGTTGAACTCATCACCAAAACTTGTCTGATCTGCCAAAAACAGACCATGAAGTGTCTTCTGGTGGTCATTTTTAAAATCCTGCCCTTGATATCTTTCACGTCATTGGACAGTGTGTACCTGTGCTTGTTTGCTGAAGGATGTAGGTTTAAATCCTGTGGATGAGGAATCATACCACTGTTGGGCCCTTCAGCAAGGCCCTGAACCCCACCGGCCCCCAGGATCCTGGCTGAACCTGCTCTGTGACCCCAAACATATTGTTTTGGACAAAATTGTCTAGTAAATAGATGTGTAAATGTAAAAATCAAAGTGAACACACTTTCTGTTGGACCAGAGCACTGTGAGTCATATCTACAACTCTGAGCAGCAGGGAAAGACAAGGTGCGTGTAGGCATTCAGGAGACAGTAATTGGTGGAAGAACCTCACCCGTGTTTTGCCCATGGGAGGAGGTGGTCCCAGGATTTCTCTCCAGGACTGGGTGAGTTCCAGCTCCTGTGACTCCACCTGACTGTCACCACCCTGGGACACACGTTTGCGCTTGGTGCTGATGAGGATGGCTGGCTGTAGGGGGCGACGCGGTGCCCCAAAGTCCTCCATGTCTGGAACATCCCTGGAGTGGTGCTGCTGGGCGGCCACCTGGCAAGAGCAATACGTGGAAACGAAATCACTGGTGCTCAAGCTTGGCGATGATTCCCCAAAGGAAACTTGTGTTGATGTGACACCCTCCTCCTTACTGTCTTAGTGAGCTCTGTCCCCTCCATAGCATATCCCAAATGTTGCTGGTTAAGTTTATGATCTGCTGCGAAATTCTTATTCCAATCAAAATGAAAATTACACAAAGTCACACCATTTTCCGGTCAGAAATGGTTTCCTACTCAGAGGCAGTGTAAATCTGACTTAACATCTTCAAAAGCAGGCTGTAGTTATGTTCCTTTTCAGTAATTCATGCAATTATCTATTTATGGAACCTGTCAAATCCACCAATAGAATGGGGGGTAGGTAATATGAGCGCCCCCTGGCAGTCACACACCTGTCTCTTGCCTTCACTGGTGAAGAGTTCACTGATCTTTTTCTGCTTGTAGATATCATTCTTCTCCAGCAGCTTCTTATGCAGCCAGTCTGGGTGGCGAACCCTGGGCACTGGGTTCTTCACCTGAAACACAGGCAAACACGCAGATAACATGCATGTGGGGGGGGAGTGAGTGTTCTCCCTAACATTTACACACTGAGGAACATGTTTCTGCCCCCCAGGAGGGTTGGTACCTGCTGGAGGGCAGCTGGAATGGTGATGATCTTCTGAATGGCACTGCCAAGCCTCTCAATGTAATAATTCCAGTCGAGGATCTGTAGAGGAACAAACAGCCATCAGGGATCACAAGTGCAACAGAAAGGACAGGCAGTGTATAACTACCTTCTAACCCTGCCTACACTAGTCTCAGAATGGAGAGGATGAAGGAAATGTGAGCATGTTTGGGATGTGTCCTGTTGCTCCTGCTCAATATAACTTTGGCTGGCCTTAAATAAGATTGTAGATTCATGAGAATGCTGCTGAATAGCCATGGGTCACACTGTCACAAAAATGCAAACTCGAATCAGACAACGCATTCAAAACAATTCAGGTGTCAATTTGAATTTAAGACAGATAAACACACACAAGAACACCCTTACATTTAATGATCATATTGAGCATTTCACAACAGCTCGATATGAAAAACAGAAGAATAATTTTAAAATTCCGAACTCTGGCACAATACTCTCTGAGTTTAGAGCGCATCCTGCATGGTCTCCTGACGCACCGTGCGGATGTCCAGGTCCTGAAGATTGGCCACCTTCAGCCACTTGCGCAGGAAGTGCTTCTTGACACTGGACTCGGCCTGGAAGATGGCCAGAGGGATGGCCCTGTTGGGAGACGTTCACAGGTTCAGATGGCGCAACACTCCGTTCCATTTTCAGAGGACAAAAGTAGGGAAAAGAAGAACGAATAGAGAGGAACAGAAGGTAATTAACAGCCTGCCTTCATCCTGACATCGTAAAAGAATTCCCTCATTCACCGTGTTGAGCTCCAATAGCCAGGGGTCCTTAATCCAATAGTGCATTCCATGTCCTTCCAAAGCCATCCTGTCCGACTCGGAGGACTCTGCTAGCCACTGCTATTTGGGCTTCACTGAACCATCTGTATTAGCATTCAGCTGCTCTGGTAACACCTTCAGGTTCTCAGCAGCTTACAGTTTTGGACATTTTACTAGTTAAGACACACCCTACAGGCTAGGAGTCTGGTCACTAACTACTATGCTACCTGGTACCCTGTACTGACTGACTGACTGACCATCCATCCATCTCATGGTACAGGGCTCATGACCAGGAACGACCCTGCACTGGATAAACAGTATGGAAGTACAGGTTAAAAAAAGAAAAAAAAAAAAAAAAAAAATCTTACTAGATAAACAGGCATGATGTGTCCAATGGTATTTAGGGCCGCTGAAACAAATTAGAGTACAGGGTGAGTGGGCCCTGGCTGACCTCTCTGTGACGGGCGAACCCTCCGGCTTGCGGGAGATGACATAGCGGCAGCTCAGGCCCGCATCCTTCACCATCTGGTCACCCAGGAACTCGGCCAGGCGCTTGGCGGTGCTGATGGACGTGGACTTCTGCTCGCCGTAGTCCTCCAGCTTGCGGGACATGGAGCGGTTCTCCGAGATTAGCTCGAACAGCTCTGCATCCGGCATGTTGGCTGCCTGGGGATGCGGGGCGAGGCAAGGGGGGGTTATATGTTGTGTGATTCCTAGCATCACACAAGAAAACATTTTAATAATTTAAACTAAACCGTTATGCTGAGCAACACTAATCCACCCAAGAAGATAAAGTTTATTGGACCTCCTCACCACAGTGTGCTGTACTAATTGGACAAATGAGGCTTCAAAACCAGTGGTGGGTGGGAGAATTCTGAACTAACCAATCAATACTGGTGATACTGTGGGTTTGTCCCATCAAAAGTATGCTGGCTTTGACTGCTGCAACATTTTTCAGTTTATCTGGATCTAAGACGTGCCGCTCAACCGTCAGGGGTCCACCCACCTTGCTGTACAGCACATCCAGCCAGTAGTCTGCTATTTTGGCCACAGAAGCATACACCTCCTCCAATGTAGTGCCTTTGAGGAAAGCCTCGAAGACAGACGACTGGAAGATCTTGATGAGCTGCAGCTCCCCACGCCGCTTAACCTCAAAGCCCTTCAGCTCAGCCAGCGAACCGTCCTCGTTGAACACGGCGTACCTGTCCAGGCAGGGCATAGGCTAGATACTGACATAACCACCGTAATGACCGTTCAGATCTCAACAACCAATCGTAACCCTGCCCGTGTGAGCACCCCAACCACGTAGCCACGTTAAAATCCCTTACCTCTTCTTCAGCTTCTTGCCCTCCTCTTTGGAAGCTGGCAGGATCATGGCCAGGTATGGTCCGTCCACCTCAAAGAAGATGCTGTTCTCGGCACGCGTTTCATACGTCAGAGTGGCGGGGTCCACCAGCTCCTGGTACTGGTGGTTGGTGAATCCATCCTGAAGATGGCAGGAGTACATAAACGCCATGACTAAATGCTTCTCCAACAACGCGCCAGTCAAATGGTTAATCCTGCAAGTATCGAGAAGCAATGATCTACCTTAACCAGGATGTTCAGCATGGCCCCTGGGTACGAGATGGTCACCTTGGGCTTCTTCTCATTACTGGTCTTAATGACAAAGTTCTCGGGAAAAGTGTTGGGAAGGACACACCAAATTCCATCAGTGTCCAGCTCTAATGGTCTCCTAAAAAAATAATCCATTTTGGACCAGAGTTGTAATTTTTAATTTAGTAACAGCAAAATCTGGAGCTCTTTACATAGCTGAAAATACTAAATTATTGCTGCATATTTTTGCAGAAAATGCCAGTAGAACATTTCATTCCTGAAAATTGAATTCAGTAAGTACCAAATGACAAGCAAAATTCCTGGTTTCTTCCTTCAGATTCGATCAAACACCAGAGCTGAATATAGCTGCTGGTCGGTCAATTTGACCTTAGCTACTGTATCTCTAAGATAAATCAATTCAATCTAAGCTGGACAGACCAAAGCTTATTCCGTTAACCTAAAGTGACCTAGCCCTGACTTATTGGAGGTCCCGAAGCTTACATTACAACGCCAGCCCCCTCACCCGATCTGCTCAATGAGCTCCCTGGCTTGTGTGATGATGTTGGCCCCGGTGTAGCAGACTATCCCGGCCATTTCCATGGAATACCAACGTGCCCTGAATGGAGGAGAAGAACCAGTCAGACTAAACCCCAGTACCAGGACATTTTGGGAGATGGAGATAACCACGGCAGCCAAGGAAAGCCAGAGGTTAGTAACCCTGCTTATGTATGCCACTGGTTGAAAACCTCAGGAAAACCACACACAAAAATAACCACATTCAATGTAACTAATACTTTTTGCATTTTAATATAGTT
Source organism: Gymnarchus niloticus (assembly GCA_009936485.2). Classification (NCBI taxonomy): domain Eukaryota; kingdom Metazoa; phylum Chordata; class Actinopteri; order Osteoglossiformes; family Gymnarchidae; genus Gymnarchus; species Gymnarchus niloticus. Next base: position 23,585,580 of record JAACJT020000034.1, read on the forward strand.
CATAAAACAGGTGCAGAAATAATTAATGCATCCCGGTTCAGCCATACCCCTTGCGCATGACATAGCCGTAGAAGGAGTTGAGGATGCATTTATGGGCCAGCTGCAGTGAGTCATACAGGATCTCCATGTTTTTACAGCGTTTCACCTCTGCAGCGTCTCCGCTGTCCTGTGCGGCCGAAAGCTTCTTCTTCCACACCTGCAAATCAAACAGATCTCCATCTCTCAACAGGTTCTCCGCTCCATCGGCAAGCCACCCCGGGAAAACGGTATACGTCGACGCTCGAACCTTGTGCAGCCCCTTGAACTCATAACGGCGATCTCGGAAGGCACGCACAGTGTCCACGTAGAAGGAGTTCTCCCTCTGGCAGATGGTCGTCACACGTTCCTCCAGCCTAGTCAGGTGGACCTTCTTGTAGGCCTTCCTACAGTAATCTGGGCCAGTCGACCCAGAGGTCACGAGTGAGCCACAGAGTACAAGCCAGAAGGTAGGGTAGGCTTTCACCTTTTCACACATACCCCCCAGCCTTTTCTTCTCGTGCTTTGCCTGCTCTTCGCGGTTCAGCTCGTGGAAAGCGCGCGGCCAGCCACTGGGCACCAGCGGCGGGAACTTCTCTGATTCCAACTGCTGTTGAATACGGTGGAACTCGCTGCGGCTGGCTGGCACTGCAGAGACACGGCCAAGGAGGGCTTTGAAGAGTCTATCAACACGGGACACTCTGCATGTGGGCACCACCCAAGTTGGATGTGGTATTAGCCCCACAGATCCAAGTGCAAGATTGCCTAGCGGTCTACCAACGAGATCTCACGAGGAACAGAGCGATGAATCAGCTCGCAGATGACAGTAATATATATATATATATATATATATATATATGACTATAATTTACCCCTTAAATATATAACGCTGTTGCATCTTTTCCCTGCTCAGTATAAAAGGTAGCGTACCATATTTATAAATTACACAATTTCCACTGTGATTAAAGAGCAGCATCCAACTACATCCAGATGGTCAGCTGATTTCCATTAGGACCAAAATGATAAATCATTTACTTATTTCTCCTCTCCACTGCCACGTCATCTTCCTCTGGCAGTTGGCTCCCGGCTTGTTGAAGTCACAGGCTGCACATGTGGCCTCCTCCACCATGGCAGAGGGCTGGGTGCAGAAAAACAGCGGCACCATAACGTTTGGAGGCACAACCGAACTGGCACGGTCTTCAACATCACTGAGGGTGCGATAACTGCCCGGTGTCGAGTTCTGTCCGACCAGCCAGTGAATGACAGCCCAAGGTAATCCCACCTAAAGCTTGTCCTCCATCACCCAGAGCACATGTTTCTATTGCTTTGGTGCCCCCTACCTGTAGGCGGTTAGTGAGGATGATGTTGGGGTACATGGCCCCAACATCCAAATGGTAGATGAGAGGACACTCTATGCGGTTCGGTACTTCCTTCAGACAGGTCAGCTTCTTCTTAATATCTTCACAGACCTATAAGCAATAGGACAAGTAAGGACATTCACATGTGTCCAGGTACCCAGCAAGCTAACATTGAATCTACGTAGGAACAAACACGGCTTAATTCAATGCTTAATTACATCACTACAGGGCCAAATTAGTGCAGCACTGCCACCAGGTGACCGTTTTAACTGCATTAGCCGGGTTCTCCCGGACTGGACTCACCTCGTTGAAGTTGAGAACCTGGTCGAGGGGAATCTTCTCCTCCTCCTCGATAGCGTGCCGCAGAGTTCGCTCCACCCTCTGCAGCAGGTAGTCGAAGGCTGCAGGATTCTATCAAAAATGACCGGGGGCCTCAGGTCAAGCGGCGATTCTTATACAAAACGGACAGAGTTTCCAGACCACTTCCAAGACGCACCATCTTGAAGCGGCACGGAATGTCGCTGCGGAAGACCCCGGACTCCAGCGCCTCCACGTGGCCCCCAACGTAGGTCTCCGAGTCGAGCACATGCCCGTCGTTGGTCAGCTTGTTGAAGATCTGCTCTTGCTTGTTGGGGAAGATGATGTTGGCGTGAAAGGCTTGCACCATGAGCAGTGCCTCACACAGGGTGCCAGAGCCCTTTCGCAGCACCTGAAAATGAGAAAGAGAAACAGACAGGCTGAAATTAGACCCCACAGAGACTGCACGAACAACAAAAACACAAAAAAAATAAATGCGCTGACAGACAGGGAGCAAACCTCGTCTGGCTCCATGGGAATGATGGTGCACAGGGCAAAGATGAAGGGGTGGACGTACTTCATGTACAGGTAGTAAGTGGCCACTGCATCGGACACCGAGTAGGTAGCTAACGTCTGGGGTGGGGAGAAAAAAGATGGTCAGAAGTCTCAGGTTCAACCCCCAACAGCATCATGAAGGACCAAGACGTGAGGAAGTGTGGTAGCTCGAGCAGAACTCCCCCCCGAACACACCTGAGGCTCCTCAGTGGCCATGCGACACATCTCCTCGGGGTCCAACTCCACAGGGTCATAACCTAGTTTGGCCTTCGCCGCTGCTTTGAGGTTGTGGCTTCCCACGGGCAGGTAGCTGTCTCGCTTCACCCACCTGCAAGACAGGCACCGACATCCTCATCAAGGGACAGCCCTGCCATCCAAAGCTGTCATACACGTCTTACCCACCTCGCTTTTGGCGTTTGTACCTCACATTTCACCTTGAAAATACATTTGGACAAAAAGCTACACATATTCAGAACATTTTCAACCAAAGTCTTGTGACTAAAAATACACATATATTCCAAACCAGAATCATGCAGAAAGATCCAAAATATGAATAGTGAAATTCTCACCAAGAAATTGATCATCTTTGAAGAGAATGAGGCTAGGTTTGTATTGCAAGGCTGCCCTCTAATGGACACAGTTGTAATACCCACCTTAGGCAGTCCATGTGAATGGCCTGGCTCGCCTTGTACTCGCCCTGGCTGTCCTTCTGGAAGCCAATCTCCTGGTGCATGCTCAGGCCATGCTGGGCGGCTCTCGCCTCCACGAAGGGCCTGGGAGAGTGGGGCAGGTCCATGGTCAGGCATTCCACAGCGGGAACATCAGGCGGACAAGCGTGTGCTTGGGGCTCTGACTCACCAGTCAAAGAAGTCCCCGTTATATGTGACAAAGATAGTAGGCTTTATCTCGTGGATGTGCTCAAACCACCTCTGGATGAGTGAGGCCTAAAACCCAAAGAGCGTGGCATCAGCCAACAGTACAAAAGCGGGGCTAGCTGACCAGTTCCCGGAAGATCTGGGGTCAGATCCACCCCCGGCCTCACCTCATTCGGCTCATTGAACACAGTGAAGGGCCCCTCATACTCAGGCTTGGGGGTGAACTCAAAGTCCTCAATATCTTCTGAGACAATCTCTCTGTTAGTGATCAGGTAACCCTGAAAAACAGAAACTTATTGTCAGGGAATCAGCCAATGCACTGGCCATCGCCCCTCGGTAACTCTCAGGCAATTACCGCCCATGAAAGCCGTCCCCGTGATAGGCGCTGCATACCTGTCCATCAATCATATACGAGATCATCATGATTTGGTCAGTCTCCGCATCAGGAAACTTCAGAGGCAGTTTGGTCGTCTCTATGTCAAAAGCAAGAACCACTGGATCCTGAAGATCAGAAGAGAAATGACTGTGAAAGCTGGCATTCACCTCACTGCGTGTCAGAAGAAAGACGTGTTAATGCACACGGACGTCACTCACCGGCCGTTCAACGAGGTCGTCCCTCCTCACGATTTCTGGGGGGTAGGAGCTGCCTCGGTATCGTACGTTGTACCAGTGGGCCTGTGATGAAACAAGACGCACGTGGCGTAACCTGGCAGCGTTCCTCAACAGCTTCAATGGCCGTACCGCGTACGATTAACATCCACCTTACCACGTGAATTTTGAGGTCGATGGACAGTCGGATGTGGTACGGCACGTCGTACTCCCGCATGTCCACAATATTGTCCATCTGCTCCACCAGCTTCCTTGATGTGCCGTCCTCGTCGACGGCAGCAGCATTCCCTCCAGCCAGGACGCTACCAGAGACAGCGGCAACAAGAGATCAGGAATATCCCTAACCACTTATCCAGCACAGGGGCACTCAGAGCCAAAAATCTACCCCAGGAAGACAAACAAACCGGACAGGGACTCTGGGTTGGATGCCAGTCTATACCAGGCTTTGACACTTGTGCACAGAATTACAGGGAAATAAATGACTGAAGGAATCCTCTACAGACCACATTACAGCTAGGGATGTGTTGATGCTAAATTTAGTATTGGTCCAATACTGACCAAAAACACTGGATCGGTTATCAGAAAAAAAATCGTTACATACAAAGGGCTTATGAGACATACTATGATTAACAGAAGAAAAACACGGTACACAGTAAACATAAGCAGTTTACTTCATAAAACAGCTAGGCTGCCAGGTATCGGAGATGAAGTAAGAGAGCGATTCTTAATTACAGCAGTGGTGTTTTGTCATTTGGGACCAGTGTCTCTAGTTTTGTTAAACAGACAAACCTGAAAAAAGAAAAAAAAAAAAAAAAAAAAAAAAAAACAAATCCAAGTGACAAAAGCAGCATATTTTGTACAGGTTTATATCCCACGCCCTCATTTCTACACCCAGGTAGTACCTTGACAGCATGCTGGTGTAGGCTTCATTAGACTTCTCCCTCTCCCGATTCTTGCGCACCGCTGGCAAGATCTCACGCTTGACCTTGACCAGGTCATCAACAGTGTTGAAGGACAGCTTGATGTAGCTTCTCCTCAGGCCCACCAGGTGGTTGGGCTACATGGGAAAACAATACGTCAATCAGAGCACCACAGAAGCCACCGTTCCAAGCTGACCGCCAGCGCGGATCATAAAAAAACACTCATCACATCAAACACCACCATGCTCACTCAAATGGTTCCTCACCAGGTCCAGATCTTCTTTCAAAAGTATCTCCAGTTTTGCCACTTTCCCCTGAAACTTCTTGGATAGATAGGACATGACTTCTCGCTCACAATTCTGAACCCAAAATCAGACAAATATGGTGGGGGGGGGGGGATGTGAGAAATCAATAGCTTATTTTCAGTCCCTCTTTCATCCTGGCATTAATATGTGTCCGCTGCTTTTAAGATGATGCAACCAATCAACCAGAACCGCCATACCTGTTTTGTAGCTATGTAAAAATAAGGCCTGAATGGAAGTGCCACCTACAACACACAGAAAACAGAATGTAGTAAGAGTCAAAATTGTGCTGTGAAGAGGTGGCGTTGGAGAGACCTACAAGTCAATTGTTTCACGCAATAACCAATCGCCTCACCTTGAACCTGCTACCATCTTCTTGGATAAAGTAATAGTCCACAGCACTGACCATCCGCTTGTCATCATCTAGAACTTCAGTCTGCAAGATGAAAAAAAAAAATGCAGCTTCAATTGAAAAGGGTCAGTAAACATCAACCCAGATCTAGCTTCTCTGACCAAAACACAGGGGGCTGAGAGGCCAGTTTAACCCAAAAGCTTTACTTTAATGGAAATCTATACATTATAAATGAGCAGTCTACAGGGTACCCAGGAGCCTGCTCCAGATAAGCAGCTGAAAGAAGAACATTTTAAAGACTTTCAAACCCACATCCATAATAAGAGGCCAAATCAATGACCCAAAATCACCTTCACAATCAAATCCTGCTTTTGTTTCATGTAGACCTGAGAGCTAGAGCAGGCATTACAAATTAAATTTACTAGGAAAAGAACCCAGCATAAATCCCACTATGAAGCAACACTATAGCCTATAACAGTGGAAGGTTATACTGAAGCAATTCTAGTAAGACGCTCCGGTCCACTAGTACCGCCACCAAGACCTACCGGGTGCATGTTGATAAGCCAGCCTGTCTTCTCCCCCGGTTCCTTCATCCTCTCAAAGTCGAAGCGCCCGTCCATCTCATCGGTAAAGTGGCTACGCTCCAGCCGCTTGGCGGCCGACATGGATGGGCCATCGTCCCTGGGGGAAGCCATGGCATTTACCCGGACACGTCAAACTCATCATCAGCATATGGGGACAATTAAAGGACACAAGATTTAGGACACGTTCAGTGAATGTGATGGTCTGATGAAGGGAAAAGACACTACAGAGATAACGTGGCGATATCATAAGGACAGTGATGGCACAAATGAGGCTTCAAAACCCATGGTGAATGGGAGAGCATCTCAAAATGATGAATCGGTGCTGGAGAGAGTCAGCACACACCGCGGCTTCTGAATCCTCATTTCTCCAGTCACTGACTCCATGCATTCTCAATTCCGTGTTGCGATCAATGCCAAGTATGCGCCAACAACTTACTGCTGTTCAGTATCTCCAGCTTGCCCCCGATCTGCTTTGTATCTTCCGCTATTTTGTAGAACCATTTCGGCTAAACTGAAGAATCCAAAATATCCGACTTATCACTGATTAAAAATAATGACAATGCACCCTATTCCTGCAGTTCACGGTCCCACAATTGCTACCGTCTACCTCATGCAAGATAACTCGCATATTGAAGTACACACCACTAACAACATCCACTTGCTTTAACCACGCTACAGTTGCAAAAACGGAATGTAGCCATTCGTTAGTTCGAAGGATTTTTCACTTCATCAGCAGAGCCAACACACTGTTCGGTACAAACTCCTCGTCCAGCTAGAAGTTGGCGCGCTTCATGTAATTACGCGAGAACACGACTTCGCACCCGGAAGTCCGTAACACAGCGCCCTATCACCGATGAGAGTCACGCCTTCGGGGGCGTTTCCTGACATTTTGACCAATGGCGTCAGGAATCGTCTCGTCCTCGTGGCTGACTGCCCGTATTGCTCTGTCTGTAACTTACAGTAGTGTAGAATTGGATGGGCACTGTTGGTTTGCCGGCTTATACCTTAAAAAAAACAATACGGATACATTCAACTTCTCATAAATATTTCCGCACAGTTCTGAAATAGCTTGTTTTATACGTACAGATGTTTCTAGATAATAGGTAGTGTCGAGATTTTCATTCGTCCTCTTTTACAAGGAATACGGTAAACTACGGAGGCGTGTTTCATATGAACTGATTTTGGCACTCGGACAGTTTTTGGCTGGATGTGATTAACACAGCTGGATGTTTTATTATTACTCCACCTTTGACAATGCCCGTAAGAAGTGTCACCGTTCGAGACTCGGCTTTTCATATGCGACTGCTGCAGCAGTACTTGCAGTTATTAAAGAAATACCCGCTTCTTACCAAGTCTGTTACTAGGTTGGTGAGTGTTACATTGTCAATGCAGGCAGTTGTTCAGCTCAGAGGAACCACGTGTACGAATAACACTAAAGATCTCGTCTGCAGGGGAGCAGTTTAGCTGAAGTCGAGTGCTTGATTAGGTGTATTATTCAGGAACAGTCTATTTATTGTCGGTACGATGTATACAGTATCCTGACTGTTGTCGCTGTCTAATTTAAAATAAAAATCTAAAGGTGTTAGTGGCCTCAGTTTTTAACCTCTGTATTTCTCAATATACGACAGGATCGAAGTGTTGAGGTATTTAGTTAGTAAGTTTAAAGGGAATTGAAGGTACCAGTTGGCGATATCATTAATTGTGCTGTACCTCACATTTTTACGAGTTATTATTCAGCTTTAATAGGTTACCTAATGTGGGCGGTTGAACTTGTTCTGGGCACGATCGTGTTTTTAGGTTGTACTCTTTGCTACTGACTTTTGCACCCTGTTCAACATCACACATATACTTTGGCCAGTCACATATTTTTTCTCGAATTTAGTTCACTGTAAAGTAACACCGTGACGCTGTCAGCAGTCTAACCCGAAAAATCTAACAATATAATGACAGACTGTTCATTCACAGTGCAGTTCTCTCTGCCTTGGGGAATCTGCTTTCTCAAGTACTGGAAAACAGAAGAAAGATCAAAAATGGAAAGCCGGAAAATGACATTGACGTTCCTGGAATTGCTCGTTTTTCTATCTATGGGTTTGTGAAACGCTTAAGTCATTATTAATGAACCCCATACCATTTTCCAGGTTATAATTGTGTATGTTTCTGAGTATGTTTATACCTGATAATGTTCCACTTTGATTTCAGATTGTGTGTCACAGGTCCTATAAGCCATTATTTCTACAACTTGTTGGAGTTGCTGGTGCCATCCACTGTTCCATACTGCATGCTGAAACGTTTGTTACTGGACCGCTTGATCTTTTCCCCAGCCTTCCTCCTGCTCTTTTTCATTGTCATGAACACCTTGGAGGTCAGTTGTTTGTCCTGGTTTATGGTGTTCCAATCATCTTCCTGCTGTAATAACTTCACCAAGCCCAAAGCAAATGCATATATTTTTTGGCTTTTTACCTGTGGCAATATGTGGCAGTTACAAATCAGCAGTATATATGACGGTTGAATAACTTGAGTAGTTAAGTAGAGTTGAGTACTGAGGAGGAGTCTTGGTGTTGTACACTTAAAGTAGGCACTCTTCCTGATTTGTAATTTTAGGTAGCTTTAAATTAGGATATCAATACAATGTCACGAGTCTGTACTTGAAATGGACTGACTTTCAGAGAAAGAGGTGGCCGACGCTCCAGGAGAAACTGAGGACAAGCTACTGGAAAGCCCTGAAGATGAACTGGAAAGTGTGGACACCATTCCAGTTTGTTAATATCAACTTCGTTCCCATTCAGGTGAGCAACAGGATTAGTCATTCATGCTGGAGGCAGCAAAGGACTTTAATGCTGCTTTTTGTGTTCCTTACGATTGTTTTACTTCCCCAGTTTCGTGTGCTGTTTGCCAACATGGTGGCCTTATTTTGGTATGCCTACCTGGCCTCTGTGAGGAAGTGAAGCCACACAAAGGATCCCTTTGCACATTTTAATTTGGGAAAGCCACTGGGTGACTCTGGTGGCTTACGAGGGCATAAGGAGTGCCAAATGAGTAGAGTCATGCTAGTTAATGGATCAACCTCCTGTCCAATTTCAAGTTTAAATATCCAATTTATTTGAAAGTAAAAAGGCAACTGGTAAAATTTTAGGAAAATGAAAGCTGTAACACTTAAAATACTTAGGCAGCATACTGAATATATTTTACTTGAGGTGTCATACAAATTTTTGTATAATACTGTTAATAACCTGCACAAGCTAAATGAAATACACTGATGTGAAAGATCCAGCCTTAAGTGAAACTCTTCATCGCAGCAAAAGTGATGTGTGCTAAGGAAAGAAAAACTTTCCCTTTAACACAATGTTAATCTGTTACGATATTAAGGATAATGCCCAGTGGGATAACTATGCCAATACAGAGGTGAAATAACCCTTCAAGCTTAATTAAAATTTGTATTTTAAGTTAATTTACTTATTGTCTAATTGTTTTGCACTGCGATTGTCTAATAAAATTACTGTCTCTGTGCTGCTGGTCTCAGCTTTAGTTCATAGTTTGTATATGGGTTCTCATCACAATAGCACTCAGGTGTTTTAAATGTTGTAAAATTTGCTTCAGTGGGAACAGTGAACAGATTCACATTATTGTTGCTAATTTAAATGGCAAAGGATGGGACAGCAAGCTTGGAAAATATGGGAGTTATGTCTGCAAGTCTGTATTCAAGAATGGAACATGCTCTGGTCTACTTAGGGAAAGAAAGAAGAAAGATAAACACATTATGCTCTACCAGCACCAGCTTCAAGCTAGAAACAGTCCCTGCCAGCACTGAGCCCTCTCCATTCCCTAGGAGAGGACGTTTGTGCAGATATTGCTAGCCCAATAGCTGCAACCTGGGCTAGATGCTCTAAAGCCAGCTGAAGCCCACAGGAAATCAAAAACTTACTGTTATTTTTATGTGATTCGAGTCTCAGCCCCTTGTCATCTTAAAAAGCACTTAACATACAGCCTTGTGCATAATATCTTGTCAATGTACTAAATGGGTGAATAATAAAAAAAACGTTCAGTCTCTACCACAAGGAGATAGGAGGTATACGCACACAAAACTAAAAAAAAGTTTCCATTGTAGTCCATCATGAGTGAATACATCTCTTAGTGCAGCTGTTTCAATAAAGAATCGTAACATTCCAATAATTGGAGACAACAAAACAGAAACATTTAAAAATTAAATAAACTAGTAACATCATTTAAACTAGTAGCCTATAAACAGTTCTGTAAACCTGATACTTTTCTTGAAACGTCATTTTCATTACCTATAACTTGGTAATAAACATGTTAAAGCTTATAATGTATCTAAACCTATTAATAGCACCCGCAAAAACAATGCAGACGCATACAAAGCTGCATGCACAAAATGATGCATCCTCACCAATAAATACGTTCATAGCAAGGAGCACAACATGCTTAAACCAGCAATGAAGTCTATGTTAGGCACCCTGAATGTTTGTAGAATAACGCAATAGTGCGATAATTGTACCGGAAATGCAGGATAACACACGCCTGGAATAAAAATTGTGTATTTCACGTGCGTATTCAGACGTCGTTGTGATGCATTGTACGCATGCGTGAAATGCTGCACATGCGCGTTGCAGATCAGGTAGTGCCGTAAAATGTGACGTCATGTACACAAATCGGGCAGAGAAGGCAGCGTGATATTGCCGTCCTCCTCGAGCTTGTAATGTCTAAGTTATGTGGCCGATGCAAACAAGTGGAGATAGCCAGCTGATTATGTTTTGAAACGATAGGAAACGGAATCTAGTGATGTATCTTGTGTGCACGATTGCGACTTCCTTAATTTGCTTCTTGTTATTAAAATGGTTGAAAGTGAGAAGGATGTGTATGGACGTGAAAAGGCTGGACGGGAAGACTGTACTTATCACAGGTAACACAGCTTCAAATTTGTGCTGTGTGGTGCATGAAATCCCCCTCCATGACTTAACATGCAGACGCACATGTAACGGACAGCTAGTGTGCGTCAGTGATTCCATTCCCCGAGGTTGTAAGAGCAGAGTACTGATGCACTTATCCATATACTGCAAATCCAACATGGTGGGTAGAGGCATCATGGTGCCAGGAAAATAAATAAATAAAAGCTTGTTAGAAAATGTAAGGGAAACACAAGTGACAACTCCCTGTCTCTACCACAGCATTTCACAGCAATTGTTTAAAAGTAAATGTGACAGTCATAATATAACCATACTATGACATGTAAGGACTGAACAGAACAAACTAATGCTTTGTAGAGACCAGACCATCAGTTCTTACTTCCCATGCCAGATGCTCCATCCTATTCTCATTCTATACCTTCTCTGCCTCTCAGGAGGAAATTCTGGAATCGGCAAGGAAACTGCCGTGGCCTTGGCATTGCGGGGGGCTCGAGTGATCATAGCCTGCCGGGACCCTGAGAAGGCCGCCAAAGCCGTGAAGGAAATCAAGATGAGGAGCCGTAACATGAATGTACTGTACATGCACTTGGATCTGGCTAATCTGAGGAACATACGAGAGTTTTGCAAGACCTTCCTACAACAGGAGAAGAGGCTGGACATCTTGATCAACAACGCAGGTCAGAAGTCTAAAAAATACAGGTGACTCTTGCTGTTGTGTGTTTATAGAGTAGTTTATAAAAACTTTTTTGGAAACTGTTTACTTACATGTCAAATGTTTGTTAAATTTACATTGTCTGATGTTTTTTTGAAAGCGATCCAAAATTGTAAATCCAAAACTTGATAATCCCAGAAACATAGCTGGAGTCATTAGAGCAATTAAGGACCTTGCTCAAGGTTGCAACAACACTGACCCTTTAAGACCATGAAGTAGCATCTTTCAAGTTGAAAGTTCACATACTTAATCCCTATGCCACCTGCTGACGTTTAAATATTACGCACAGTGATTTCTTGTTGCATTTAATTTTACTTGTGTTTTGTCCCCAGGGATGCCCAGTGTCCTTGACTGGACAGATGACAGTTTCAGTATGTGTTTTGGTGTCAACCACCTTGGTCACTTCCTGTTGACCAACCTCCTTCTGGGTCGCCTGAAAGAGAGCACCCCCAGCAGGGTCATCACTCTCACCTGTTCTGCTTACAAGTACCAAAAACTGGACTTCCAGGACCTTAACTACAACCTTCTGCCTTTCTTCACCTACTGCCGCAGCAAGCTGGCCAACATCTACTTTACCCAGGAGCTAGCTCGCCTCATGGAGGGCAAAGGAGTGACGGCATACTCAGTGCATCCAGGTGAGCTGCAGCATTAAGAAGTTACCGGATTACTGGATTTGATTTGTTCACAATGCACACACATGCAGTAAATGTTTCTACAGGCATGCTCTTATAAATCATATATCATGTAGAATTATTTCTTTATGGACGAATGAACAGGAATATGACAAATTAGATCATAATTTGTCCTGGCAAACACAGTTTGTTATAATCTCTCATCTTCTGCATGATCAAAGTGTAGACGTCTTATTTCATGATCACAGAGCTCTCTTTTTTCCGTAACCACAGAACGTAGTTCATTTTGGGAGATCTCCAGATTACCCCAAGCCAGTTAGGAGACATAATTCCTCTGGTGTGTGTGAGGTCTTCCTTGAGGCCTCTGCCTAGTGTCATGTCCCTGGAACTGCTCCTTTAGGAGCTAGCCAGATGGCATCCTTAAAACTTCTAGACAAGGTCTGTCTCGATCTTAAGGAGCAGCGGAATATTTTTTTGAGGTCGCTACAGCTCTTCAGATGGGAGTGGAGACCAGATACTCCCTTGCCAGAAGTTCAATGTGGCTTTGATTTTATGCCAAATCTCTCATCAAGTGAAATAGAAAGTATTGGCCCACAGCTACTCAAGGCTACAGAAAGTTCTGGAAGGGAGGCTCAGTAATGACTGAAGTCGGTATAATTAGAAAAAAAACAAAACATGCCAAATGTTTTTAAATTCATATTGAATCTGATTGTGTGGCATTTTAGCTGCTTAGATTAAAATTTCTGTCAAAACAAGCACCTACCTCTACGTACCAAAAATAGTGAATGTCAGTTTTAGCTTTTATTTGAGTTATTAAGAGTAAACTATAAAATCTGCTGGCTGTTTATGAAGTTTAAGAGGCTCTGACCGAAGGTACTGGGCAGTAGCTCTGGAGTGAACCTTTGTATATATAAGGTCTGGTTGTGTAACCTCCATTTTGGTGAACATGCACAAACAAGCTAATCGTGTAAATCTGACCATGTTGTGCTTAGAGCTTGATTTCTGATCTGAAGACAGGTGCCCGTCCTCTCCCACCCATCCCAGTGGGACGCCCTTTAATGGCCCTGTGCACTCTGCTGCGTTTTTTCAGGGTACGTCCGCAGCGGCTGGACGAGCCACTTCTCCGTCCTGTTCCGGATGTTAATGCAGGTGATCATGTTCATGTTCTTCGTGCCCTGCGAGGTCGGCGCTCAGACGGTGGTCCACTGCGCTGTCACGGACGAGGTGATGCAGCACAGTGGTGGCTACTTCAGCGACTGCCGCCCCACGGCCCTGCGCCCCTACGCCAGCGACCCCGGCATTGCCAAGAAGCTGTGGGAAGCCAGTGAGCGACTAGTGGGCTCTCCTTGATAACCCGTCTCTTTATTTTTTATCCCCTCCATCCTTACATGATATTACTTCTTGCAGTTGAACATTTGGCTGAAGTTTTATTTCTCAAAGATTTTATCATTAAAAGACTTTAAGATTTTAGTGTTGGAAAATAAATTTAAATGGATGTCAGTGTGAAAAGAAAATATAAAATATTTATCGTGCTGTGCTTTGGACTCTGTCTTTTTGTGTCTGCTAGGGACGTCCCGATCCAATCATAATTATCGCTATTGGAGCTGATCAAAGAATATTTCACATGTTCAGTATCGGGTAGCTATAGCCCGATTAAATTCGATGCAATTAGGCCATTTTACAAAAATAAGGCATCTTAAAGGTAAACATTGTATGGAATACACAGAGTTAATTACACGGGTTACTAACTAAAGCAAATTCAGCATTGAGATAGCTAGCAAACGCTAGGGGAAACTAGAGATATGAGAGGTTACTTTGTCGCAAAGACGAGGCAAAACATCGCCGAGAGAATAGCTGAATTCATTGCTTTGGATGAGCAGCTCATCTCAGTGGTAAAAGTTCCTGGTTTTTTGCAGTAGTGACATTCTGAGTTTCTCAACTGTGAATAATAAATTTGCAGAGCTGGTGAGAAGGAATAGGTTAGCGGTGATATTGGGATTGTGTTTAAGGACAGACAATGTCACCATATCAAGGAAAGTGAAAAAATTCATTAAAAAACTGGCAACTCTTAGATCGTGATGGTGGAGTAAGCGTAGGAATTGTAGCTTGTTTACATAAAAGGCACCTTTATCAGGTACACTTAAGCCCGAGTGTGTGATGCATCCTTGACCATTTTCATGCCTGAAACCAGCATGTGAGTCACTCTGGACCGGTGACTTTGGAACTTGAAGGACAGAAAGTTGGCAAAAGCATAGATGACTGCTGTCCGAGGAACATCCCGTCCGATCTAACGCTTTCCTTTGCTTAACCCTTCCTGCCCCTTCCAGCCCTCTTCAGGCTCATGCAGGGCCTCCGGTGCCAGTCACCTCTAAAGAGCTGACCCACCCCATACTAAGCAAACAATAAGGGTAAACTAAATGAATAATTATTGAAATAACCTGTGAGGGGGACTTCTTAAACCGTCACTGGGCAGCTAAACCTGCCCAAGCATCAACGTCTCATGGTGCAGTTTCATTGCCTGTTGGTTCTTCACAGAATTCCATCAAATATCCCTAAATGAATTTTAAGTAGATGTCAGAGGTATCATCATATGTAAAGAATCTGATTTGAAGGTAAACTAGGACTATTGAATTGAATTCAATTTTATTTATATCGTGCGTTTAACAAGGAGCTTCGTCACAAAGTACTTTATAGAGCCCCGGGCTCAAGGTCCCAGGAGAGTAAGCGAAGGGTGATAGTGACAAGGAAAAACTCCCTCAGGAGGAAGAGACCTTGGGAGGAACCAGACTCAAGGGGGAGGCCCATCTTCCTCGGGCTGGCACCGGGCTGGACAGGTTCATTAACACTACATGGTAAACAGCAGTGAGGTATAACAGATTAACTTTGATGAATGATGTTTCTTATTTTTTGAATATTGTACAAGTTCCTTTATTGCTGCACAATTTCAAATTTTATTTTGAAGATGATGACAGGACATCAGACATGTTTCTTGAATGGTTCTCAATGTACTGAATATAGATAAATCAACAACAGTAAATAAATGTTGCTTTTATATAATCAAACACTAATGAGACATGCACACATGTAAGCAACACTGGCTTCTGAATATCCACAAGAGATTGTAGACCATCAACGACATGATGGCATCCCAGGTGGTGAGTCCATACACCTCCACCATAGCTGGCGTCATTGCAGTCATCAAGTAGACACTGCAGAAAATGTAGCTCTCAGTCGATGGGTGAATTAAAACATGCCCAGTTTGAGGAAGAGATGGAGCTTCTCAGCACCTACCAGATCCAGATCCAGATGCAGACGGAGGCGGACCCCGATTGCGAGCTGCAGACTCTGGAGCAGAAGGCCTCTCTGAGCAGGAGTCACCTTGAACAAAAGGTTAGCTTGTTGCAGTTGGCCAGACCTGCTGATCTTCCTCTCATACTTTTTAATAACATCTCCTACAAGGCTGCTTTTGTTCTCATCTGAGAAGTGCGGGGCTCTCTATCATTTTGTTTCAACTTTCAGAACTCCGAATTTAAGCAAGTTTGACTAGCAGAATGAATTTGGGGAAAATGATTAGTCCTGTGTCATAGGAACCAAATCTTACTGGGTTCCCTAAGACCAAGATTGAAGAACTAAGTTTAATGTCTGAGCTTCAATAGGCCCCTCAAATGCTGCCCCCTTTTAACTGTTTCATTCAATTCAAGTCAGGAGAGCAGATAGTTGGTGTGCACTGCCCCCTGCTGTTCAGTTAATTCCATTTGAATTGAAAGAAAAAGATTACACCATCCTGTAAGAACGAGTTTTCTAGTTGAAATGACGTATTTGATTTAGGTCCCGAATGCAAGAATATTTAGAAA
Source organism: Gymnarchus niloticus (assembly GCA_009936485.2). Classification (NCBI taxonomy): domain Eukaryota; kingdom Metazoa; phylum Chordata; class Actinopteri; order Osteoglossiformes; family Gymnarchidae; genus Gymnarchus; species Gymnarchus niloticus. The sequence goes on from JAACJT020000034.1 coordinate 23,601,567, forward strand.
TGAAAATGTGAAATAATTTAATCTGCGTTATGTATAGCATAGTCTTTTTGACTCATCAGTTAAATATTTAGCTGAAGCCATTTAGGTTTCATATCAAGTACTAGACAAAGTGGAACGCCGACCCCCACAATAGGCAGGTTGTTCAGGTGCTGTTAATTACCAGCACGTCAAACCAATGGCTTCCTATTGATTACGTCACTGATACCAGTAATTCAAGCTGAGGCTGTAATGTATAGATCACAGACGGTAAATGCTGCTTGCCTCACGTTTCCCCCGACTGGCCGAGAGGGTTCTGGGTGCTGTGCTGTGTGCGATTGCGCTCTCACGTGTCGAATGTCGTTGTTGCAGATCAAAGACGAGATGGATACACTTCAGAACGAGTGTACGGAGAAGATAAAGCAACAGCTGGAACTACAGAAGTCTGAGTTGGACACGTTTGACCTGGAGAGCATGCGCCTGGGCCTGGGGAACCTTGATGCTCTGGACTATTTCAAGGACAAGAATAGATGAGAGGGGTTCAGCCCCAACTCTCTCTCCCTACCTTAAGATGGGCTCCGTGCTGCCAATATCACTTGTGAACTAGTGCCTATTAGAGATCGGAAGGGTAAGCCTACAATAATCACACTTACAATAAATCCCCCTTCTCCCAAGAAGTGGTGCATAAAGAATTCAGTCACATCAGCGCCTGGCTGTCAGCTGAGTACTGACCGGAGTTTTGTGTTCACCCACCTGTCTCCCTGTTGTGTTTACTATTTGCCAGTTATCATGACCTGATTACCCTCATGTGTTTTACCCATGTTCTCATCCTATGTAAGTCAGCACCTTGCCCTTGTTCCCTTTTGAGTGTTTATGGTCCTTGGTGAGTCTCCCGGTGGTCTACTTGCTATTTGTGTTGATACCCGGTCTTGTGGGTTTCTGTATCCCGGCCTGCATATGGCTTGTCCCCTGTTCAGGCTGCTGGTTCCGTTTTGCTTATTTATTAAAAGACCCATTTGCATCTGCACCCCTTCCTCTGAGCCTCCCTGTCCATCCGGGCCTGGAAGCCCATGCAGCAAATGCTGAAATAGTTCATCGCCGTCTGGATTGGATGTGACAACCTACCGGAGGGCGATGAACACACCTCTTCCACGTAAAAGTAAGAAGGCTTCGTTTAAAAAAAAAAAAAAAACGAAGGAATAATGTGTCACTCAGGTAATGTTGCTTCCACGTTCCCGCCGGTGGCCTAACAAAAGAACCCGAGTCTTTGTCGCTAAGGTAATGTAGTAGCTAAACAGCTTCCCTTCAGGATAATCCCTGTGAAGGCCCAGCGTACATCATCCTCCTGTAGCTGCTTTAAGCATGATACTTAAACTGAATGTCTGACTATAAACCGCGGTAAGATGGGTACGTCCACACTGAACCAACACTTAAATCATATGGACCACAGAGCTGCCATTTCTATTCCATATACTGGAAGATATCAGCTGGATGTTAGACTGCTTTGACTGGAAGGGGGGCTGCGATGGAGCCTTCCCTGCACCTTTGACTTCTTCATGATCTGGGATCACTTAACCTTATTAACTTCTCATGGGCTACTTTCTTAACCACTTAAAAATTCTTGGAACAATTATCACCAAAATCTACATTAATAATTTCACATCAGGGTATGATGTGAATCCTTAAATTGCCCAGAATCGTATGCTTTCTCACATAACGTATCATAAAACCCAGAATATACGCCCTCTTGTTTGTTTTGAGGTTACTTATCAGTTTATCATGTAGCCAATATAATCATGGAGACCGGTAGGAACAAAACTAATTATTTTCTGCTACCCTCACCCGTCCACCCCCAAAAACATCATGTAAAGGCCCTTGTCCCGGTGTGTGAAGTATCGCTATAAAAATGATCGAAACTTACAAACAGCTCTTGCTTGTTTATTGATTCGGCCCTTAATATTAATTTGCTGTGTAGCTAATAAACTAATGCATCATTCTAAGTGGTAGCCGGCGTATGGCTCTTCATTCATGGGAATTTAATTTTTCATAAATTGTGACTCATGCCGAAGTGGACGCTTCTGGGGGGGGGGGGGGGGGGGCCCACCTACCCCCCCCCCCTCCCAGGGGTGGCGGGGCCGGCGACACAAACACCCACCAAGCGACCCACACACCCCCCCCCAC
>JAACJT020000034.1:23603733-23646057 GCA_009936485.2 Gymnarchus niloticus
GTCGGGGGGAAGGGGGTGGGTGGTGGTGTGGGGGGGTGGGGGGGGGGGGGGCGGGGGGGGGGGGGGGGGGGGGGGGGGGGCAACTCTTGGCACCAAGCTACGCTGACGATGAGTGTCCAGTGCCAAGAACAGACCAGAAGTGACAGTAACACACTGACCAGCCATTAGTCTCACCGTGATGTTTTAAACCATCTGCAATCCGGAGCCAAACAGATCTCATTATTTTAATCTATGCCATAAATAACCTTGTGTTCACCCTCGCCCCACTGCCCACTTATGATTCTATTAGTTGGCTCCAAACCAAAAATTAATGTACCACTGCTTGTACCCATGAGCCCCTCCAACAATATTCAAACATTGCCAATTAGTGATTGGTGCCTCTGTAAATCTAGTATACCTTTTTTTTGTAGTGCCACAGATGTCAGCATAAATGCTCAGATACTGATGTTATGTACTCACATTATTTGTATTCAGTTTAAATGTCACCTTTTGACTTGTGGAAACCCGGTAGTGTCTGATGAATTAAATTGAACTGAAGAACATTGTCTATTTATGCTACCTTGTAGAGGGCTCAATTGTGTTCTGCCATGTAAGTAGCCTTCAGAGGAGAGCCTGTTGAGTATTAACAGAACTTTACTAAGAGAAATATGTCAGCACCTAGAATTTTACAACCAAGAAGTTTCTGAAGCTTTTTTTCTGCCAGTGGAATTTATGAAGACAGTTAGCTATGATTAAAACAATAATAATTCTGAGTTTATGGAAATTTCACAATGTACATGGTATATTGAAAATTCCTTTCAAATGCAGATAAAAAATTCTTTAAAACATTGACTCAAATTAGTGATTTCTTTTATATTATGGTTTCTTTTTGGATCACAGTGAAAATTTTCAGCAGTTATAGACATGAACCAGAAATACAGGAATGAAATATTTATGATATAAAAACTCAAGAGATATAATTTACTGTCAGTGATAATTCCTTTGTCTCCTTCCCTGGATAAAAGAAAAACGCAAGTTTTTATGTACAGCTAAAGAAAACAACGTGTTTTCATCTGCAAAACGTGCATACAGGAATAAACCCAAAATAACTTTGTTCTAATAAAAGCTGATTATTAAATTTAATGCGACTTTTTCAGGGACCGACAGAAAATGACATCTTGCTTCTGACATTTAATCAACTCAGTTAATATTGAATATGTGAAAAGTGACATTGTGTGGCCATTGTAATTTAATCTGCACTGTAGTTATCAGATGATGGATCTAACTTAGCTTCAGCCACCTCATATGTTTTCAGCAGGTGTTCATAATCTGTTTGATCTGCTGTCTACTGATACAGCTCTCAGGGTGGAGGTCAATGACCAGAAGCTGGCATTGAAGGAGTCATCAAAAATGCTGTCTGAAAGATATGAGTGAAGGTTCCAGAAGGTCTTTTCCCTCTTTGACTTTGTCTAACAAAGGCCCACCTACTCAGGGAAACAGCACCCAGTGTGAAATGTTGCCTTGGGTTGGAGGTCCAGAATCAGACAGGATGTAGGTAGTGTCCAGTGTTAAAGCCTGGCCCTGAGTTTTTGTGTTGCTTTGACCTAGATGAGTACAGTCCCCTGTGATCTGTGCTGAGAGCTCACTGCAGTGTGGGGGAAACTGCTCTGTGGATTCCCATTCATTATGGTGCCCTCTGACCTCTGGTAGAGATAAATAAACACGTCCGTCTGGCAAGGAAGCAAAGGCCACCTAGTTTGTTTTGGCTCTACAAAGGCACACATCTACACTGTAAAGAAACATGGTGCTGAGAAGATCTGTCTGCTATGGTCTTCACTTAATTCTTAGTTAACGACATGATCAGCTCATTATTTTTTAACATGCCTTCCAGGACCTCTGTAGTGTTTCTAATATTGTTCATCTAAAGTAGGTTAGGCCATTTCTATTTTTGTGGTGAGCTCTGTTCCGCCAATGTTTTTGATAAACTGCTGTCTACCATTCTTTCTCCTCACATCTTCCTTTACGGGCAAGTGACCAAATTTGAAGATGTTACTGTCACAGCTCCAGCTAGCCAAGTGTCCATTCTGGCACACCCAGTCAATCCCAGTTATATCTCGTTTGAAAATTAACACTCCTGTTACTAATGAACTGGTTTTAACCTGTTATCTACTTTAAAACTGTGTTTTCACTCACCTTTCACAGGTATTGAGTGGTTGTTTTGTGACTATCTGGTCTGTGAGTACAACATCTTCCTAATCTTTACTAGTGTTCTAGATTTAGTTGACTTTTCCATGTTGTACTTATTGGCCCCATCCACCTCCTCCGGTTCCTCCAGGGGAATTGCAAGGTGTTCCCAGGTCAGCCAAGAGACGTAATCTCTCCACCGTATCCTGGGTCTGCCTCGGGGTCTCCTCCCAGTTGGGCATGCTTGAAATACCTCCTGTGGGAGGCATCCAAGAGGCATCCTAGCCAGATGGCCAAACCATCTCAGCTGGCTCCTTTCAACACTCTGCTCCGAGCCCCTCCCAAATGTCCAAGCTCCTCCCCCTACCTCTAAGGCTGAGCCCAAACAACCTGTGGAGGGAGCTCATTTCTGCAGCCTGTATCTCAAATCTCATTATTTCTATCATTACTATGAATAAGAGAGTCGCAGTCCACATTTAGAGAAGCACCTGTGGTCAACCTTCCCTGGAAGATGCCAGTGGCAGGTATGCCTGCATCGAGACTAAACTGCCTTACTGCTCCCTGAAGCCCCTGGCTTCTCTAGATAATGTGACTGTTACTTTTGGTTCCAATTGCAAAGGCATTAATTCTATTTAGCAAAATTCCACCAGTCCTTATGGGTGACTTGTAGAGACCCCGGCTTTTCAAACTCCTGAACTAGAACCTGGGAGGAATGAATTGCTGATTGATGCAGTTACCTGCGTGAACTCCTGAGGTGAAGTATTTATGGCAACCCAAACCCACAGTGTAAAGCATATCTGTGCTGAAAGGAAGTGCACACCTTGCTTCATTGTACTAAACCTGCTAGTTTGATTACAAGATTCTTTCAAAGAAGTAACGGGGGTTTCTAAGCCACGTTTTCTTTTAGAAAATTTAAATATTCATGAATTCTCTGATACTGCAGCTTCTCCCTGTGTTTTGTGGTTGTCCTCTAGGTACAGGTTCCTCCCACAGTCCAAAGACATTCGTTGTAGGCCAAGTGGTGTGGCTAAAATACCCGTCGTGTGTGATTGGGTGTGTGAATGCATGTGTGACTGTGCCCTATGATGGGTTGGCACCCTGCCCATGGTGTCTCTCTCCCTGTGCCCTAAGGCTGCCTGGGATAGGCTCCAGATCTCCCCCTCCCCATAACCGTGAATAGGATTACGCGGTATGGAAGATGGATGGATAGATGGATGTAATTCTTAGATGGGGATGGAACAGTTTGCCAGCAACTGCATTTTATCAACTATTGATTTCCTGTTTTAATTGAGTATAAATTAATTTTTCAGGTGCAGCTTCACTGATTATGTATCCAATGCCATAAGAATGAAGATTTTTTGAGTCCTATCAGACATTCAGTTAAATTTCCTGGCAATGTAAGAAAAATGAATAATGAAGCACATTAAACTTAACATGTAGACTCTGACCGGGAAAAGCAGTTAAATGATGGATGGATGGATGGATGGATGGATGGATGGATGGATGGATGGATGGATGGATGGATGGTGTCATGTTTGTCACTGGACGTGAAGTGTAGGGCCAAGAGACAAGGGAGACAAGAATGCAATCAATTTAGCAGGTACTGTGTAGTCAGCAGCCTTGTGTGATGAAGGGTGAAGATAAAATTCCAACCATTTACATCCGATAGCTAGGAATGTCAGCACATTATGGATAAAGAAAGATCTCAAGATTTGAATAAAGTGGTTGGAGGATTACCTTATGTTACCGGATGTTCCGGTTTCTTTCTTATTTGGGTGGAGCAGTTCAGTGGCTTGGAAGGCAGTACTGTTCCCTCACACCTCCATGGCTTTGCATGGATGGAGCATGGTGACTCTTGTGTCCTCAAGTGGCTTTCCTCTGCATGCCCTACACAATGTGTCCCGGTTGTCCTCTGGTTCATACACGGTGCTCCAGACTCACCATACCCTGTACCGGATATGCAGCCAGGCATTATGGCAGATTAAGCATGAGTGTGGCCCGTCTGTCTTCTTGAATGATTAAACATAATAATACGTTATTAAAATTAAAGGAGTTGTGGAAATTTGTTTATTGCCTAAGTCTGCTAAAATATCTAATTTGCATTTGCTTATTTGTCATCTTGTGAGTGCTACATACACAAATAAATCGTTAGTGGGAAACATCATTAAACTCTGTCTGTTCCATGGCGTGATTATACACATTTAAATTGACCGACTCCCTCTCAGCACTGTCCCAGTCTGGAGACAAATTCAGTGAAACGGTACGTGAAACAGTCTGTTTTGGTTTTACCTTGAGTAACTTGGGCATCGGAGTGACTCCCTGTCTAAGGGACGTCATGAAATTTGTCTGTGTGCTTTGGTCTGCGGTTCTGTAATCTCCATTGTGGTTGAGTCGTTTTCGCCTCTTTTAAAAAGAACATTGTCTGTCTGAGTGAATGACTTTGTCATCTGATGCAGAAGGACAGAGTGTTTTTTAAGAGAGCAGCCCATAACCAAACCAAAGAAAAGCTGTTGCTATTATCAAGTTGACTGAAAAGCCAACCATACTGTATATTATTGTTTTAATTTCTTTTTCTTTGTGAGTTATTGAATATGATGTCAGCTCAGTGAAGGAATTGGTCCTTTGATACATCGTTGACAAATAGAAAAGAACAGAAACGCCCAAGCAGGTTAATTAAGCAGCCAATTATGATTAATTAAAGATGAGATGAAAGCTTTTTAGGGGTCTTGTGAGACATACAGTGATACAACAAGGCCATACATAGCATCTTTTTCTATATCTCTTATGTGATGGAGTATAATTCTTATAAAGGTGTTCCCGTTTTGGATTGCTGTTTCCCATTTAATAAAGGCACTCTCAAAACGGTCTTCTCAGAATTCCACATTCTTTGCTGTGATATTAAGTGAGAATGACCTTATGGTATTTTGATACATGTTTTTACAATTTTGATATTTTTTCTTTCATTAAAGTACTACTCACCCAATATAAATGTGTAATATACATATATTTAGAGCTCAAAGGATGATTGCAAAATAGCTTATTAACAATTTAATATTTTCCATGCACACTGACCTCGCAGAATACAACAAAAAATATCAACGAGGGAAGGCAACAAGGGACGTAACGCATTATCGTGTCATGTGCAGGCAAGAAAACTATTCCATCTAACTCGCACCCGAGTCAGTTTACAATTCTGTGCTCATTTACAGTGCTTAGACTTTAGAACAGATTTTATTCAACTTCAGCTTGACGCTAATTTATTTATTTTTTTTGGTCATCACCATACAAGCCTTTGTCTTTATTGATTTTATACTGTTTGGTTAGATTGACCTTCTTTTGTTGGTTGCTGTGTGTTTCTCGCTGTGTGGCCCACAACTGAACAAATGAGAAGTAAATATAATTTATATGCCATCCATTAAACACCATTTATGTGGACTTTTTTGTTCATTTTAATCCACAGATTAATGTCTGATGAGTTTACTGACGCGCATTGTGGTTATTACGATGAAATAAAACACAGAAGTTTTCCAGTTTGTAATTTAAAGACAAAGCAGAACACCGTGCCACATTTATGTACATTTCTCCGTCCATATAAGGTACAACCTGGACTGGATGCCACCCCTTTGCAGGGCACATGCACACACACACACGTTTGATCGTACTCTGTAAGTTTTTATTGTCTGTCTTCTCTTTACTTTTTAAACATATTATGCTGTAATACAGTGGTTGTCTCTCATTCCATTCCTTGTCTCTATTCAGCACGATTGGGTAGCATAGTCCTCAACTTTACAACCTCTTCTTTCAAAGCTCGGACAGGCGTCTGACATTTAGTGACCTCGTTGCCACGCTACCAGGGAACCCAGACATCCCATGTCACACGCTCCGGTGCAGAATGACAGAAATGACAAGGCTATGAAATTGTACCATTACAGCTTGCCTCTGTGTGTTTACCAAACAATTTGCCACTTAATTCTGACTTAAGTCTGTTAATTGTAAAACCGTTTGTGTTTTCATAAGTTAGCGAAGCTGCAGTTTTTAAAAGCCTCTCTGAAAATTCTCTCTTCAAAATGCCATTTTCTATCTCTCATATATCTGGTAATAGTTAAAACAGGATTTTTTCTTTTAGAGACACTTTTCGTATGGCCTGGGAAGACAGAACCCAGTTGCAACAATTAGTCCTTTCTCTGCTAGCATGTCTTGGAAGCTCCTTGCTGTCAAGTTTTGTAGCCAACTGGATTTGTTTTTGCTCAGGCAGTGTATCATCATCAGCTGTGGTCTTCCTTGGCTCCCGAGGGCATTCCTGGCAATATATCAAGTCCATCAGCATTGCTGGCACCCTGTGGTGAATCACCAGGCCTTCCTAAATTAGCTTCCCTACCCCCTATAATCCTAGACGGACAAAGCCTGCACAGCCATTGGCGGATGCCAGATATTTCTCCCTGCCTGTTGCCATCTGAATGTTACGTCAGAAGGACATTCAGTGCTAAAAGTCACAGGAGTGTAGAGCGCAAAATACTCGCAGATGATGCCAACACTAATGCCTGGGGCCAATCACATTCCATCTGTGAAATACCTGGATGGAAAGCTAAAGAACGCACTACACTGAAGGTAGCTGCTGTGAAGTGATCTGAGATGAGATCTTTGACGACTTTACCAAAGACCCATCCCAATGCTTGCTGCACAGTCCTATCACAGTCCTGCAGCAACAGGAAGTCATTTGGCACATTTTCTATTGACAATGAATCATCCAGTTAAGTAATTGTCTCATATTTTGCCGCATAAATCGTAACAATTTATACCCAATTTAGCTGGTTAACTACAGTGACAAGTATCACACCCTTAGGAAAGATTTTAATTAGCAGAATATAATCACCGAATATTAATATCATTATTATCAGACACTATTTATTGTCTGGAAATAATCTCATTAATCTTACAAATATGCGTTCTGTCAACCAGTGATCCACATGATTGTAACCTCAATCTGTTGGACAAGTCAGACAATGATAGCTCAGTGCTATTGAGCTTTCAGTGTATAGAGAGTCAAGCTAGGATAGCAACATGACTAGCTGTAGAACTTATTGGAGGGTTCGGGCCACATTGTAGATAAAGTGAGACATAGTGGATACAAAGGGACATAGTGAGACGACATAGTGGGACATAGATATAGTGTGACATAGTGGAACATAGACATAGTTTGACATAGTGGAACATAGACATAGTTTGACATAGTGGGACATAGACATAGTGTGATGTGATGGGACATAATGGACAGTAGATATCCCCAAAAAATTAGAAGGTTGTGAAGACCAGCTTCAAAAAAATGTTGGAAAAATTCTTTTATATCATTGACAAAATGGTGGGCTAATTTTCACATTAATACACAACAGGCTAGGTAAAAAATGAGGAGGAATTTCGACAGGGCAGTCAGGCTGTGTAGAGATATAACCACAGCCTGCTTCTGTGTAAACAGCACATTGCATCCATCCAGAAGTTTTTCATGTTTTTCATGTCTGGAAACTTTTTGCCTTCATTTTTTTTTTTCAATTTCTATGGTGACGACCACCACTTCATGTATTGAGGATGTCTGCTAAGAATGTAGGAACGCTCTTCGTCTTCTACTGGAACAATGCTTGAGGCAAAGTTCAGATGGAAAAATGCTAATCTTTTCTACTGGAACAAATTTAGAGTGTATTTCAAAGAGGAACTGAAAGATCCTGTGCTTTCTCACATGCTGGAAGTAGCTATTTAAGGGAACCCGTCTTTCTGCATCTGCAGGCCGCACAGTTCCTGGGCAGGTTGACTGAAGTGACAGTAGCAGGAAGCTTTCGGATGAGCAGTTCTCATGCTGTCTTCCCACCCCAGCTCCACAGCCATGTGCTGAAGAAGTTCACTCTAATTGGGACATTTCAGACTTTGAGGCTTAAGAACTTTGTAGGAGTTGTGCTTAAGGAAGGTCTGCTGTTAATAAAAGCAGAATGTAAAATTTTGAGCACTTCCTCAACTACAGGCCTGTGCCCAGGAGCCTTTGAAAGCCACGTCTACTTTGGTGCGGCTGGAAAGTTCTTCTGAAAAAACCAGTCAACCTTCTCACAGTTTAGGTCAACTGACAGTAGAGTTACTGACTGACATGTGACACCGAGTCAGACTTCACTTTAAAGATGCTGCAAGCCGAGGCATTTCAAGTGATTGAGTCGAAGCTGACAACGGATCAGATCTTGGTTCAAAATGCTTGCGCTGTGGGGATTGCATCACGCTCCTCATCGGCGTCAAGCTCCCGAAACGATGGTGGGTATGTCAGGGAGCAGGGAGGCATTAACCACTGTCTACTTCCTGGCAGACAGGAGGTTGCCATGGACAGCTGAGCATGGCAGAGAATTGGCAATGACCGGGTGAGAACCCGATATCCCACCTTCAACACAGATTGAAGAAGCAGACCAAAAAAGATTACACCACCTCTCCACGACAGGGCATCAGCCCAGCTGACTGTTAGCCATCGGGTGCGTGGCAATAAAGATTCGAATCTTAATCTTATATTTTTTATTGAATTGCAGAAAAAAATGTGCACATGAATAAAAAAACACGACTTTTTTCTGCATCTATGCAAAGCTTTAAAGAATCCAAGATTCACAGTTGCTGTGAATGCATCTATTTTCCAGGCATACGTGTACATTTGGATTTTATGTGATTTATGTCTTTCATAAATATCTACAAAGAAGCTGTAAGGAGCACGTGCAGACGGTGACTCCTTTCACAGCACGTCCGCTGCAGGAGTGACCTGCTTTTACTTCAAACATCATCACTTTTCCTCTTTCTCTTCTTTGAGAAAGGGTCAATTTTCCTCTCATTATGGGTGGGCGTTATTGTCAGAGCCGAGTCGTCATGGTACCCAGTGCTTCTGTGTGTGTGTGTGTGTGTGTGTGTGTGTGTGTGTGTGTGTGTGCATCATTGTGTGGCTGTATGGGGATTCATCCACTATCACCTGTTTTTCTGGGGCACCGGAAATGATTGCAGTCAAAGGAGAGCAGGTAATACCGTGGTCTCTCTTGCCTTCAGGATCCAAGATGATTAAACTCACGCACCTTATAAAGTCTGTCTTCTATATCTGCTAACTCAGCAGACACTTTCAGCCAAACCGACTTCCACTTTTACACATTTATGAACCGAAATATTTTAATGAAGCAATTTAAACTACTTGCTGTACTTTAAGCTTCTAATAGCAATGTCACGCTTCAATAAAAAGTTTGTGCAAAAAAAAAATTAAAAATCCAATGATGTACTACAAGAGTTTGGGAGATTTATTTAAAATACAAAAGCAAGCTCTATTAACATGCTGAAGCTAAAGTAGTCTCTGTTGATTATTTATGCTTCCATCCTTCATTTAAATCCATCATGCCCAGAAAATTACGTGTGATTAGGTATCTTGATTAGCTGAATTATCTTCAGACATTTTTTGCTGGTGGGGGTTATGGTGGCAGTACTGTCAAACTGGTCAGACCGGACCTCTCTTCCCAAATTCCACAGTCTTGAGCTCTTTCTGGGGATCCCCAGGGCTTATCTAAGCCAGCTTGGAGATACATAATCCCTCCAGCGAGTCCTGCGTCTGTCCCAGGGTCTCCACCCAATAGGAGATTGCCTGAGGAGCTCTCTTGATCCTCAAGATCCTGCAACCAGAAACCACTATTTGATCTATTGTATCTATGGTCTTTTGCTTTATGCTCGTTGTATCTTGATAACATCTTTCAGTGTCATCGCAATTATTTTTAATTGCATCAATGAATATCGCACAATGGGATATTTAACACGGTTTGTATCACATGTTATTTCAAAAAGAAATTCTCTTCCATTTCATTTTTTTCCACAGACAAACACACATCAGCTGGTCTGGATTAATGTGTGTTTTGCATTTACTGTTACAAGGTAAGCTAAACAATATATTTTACACAGTACCCATTATAGTTGCATTTAATTTGAATTCAGAACTGGTTCTGACATTTGCTTGGCCTTAGTGAGTCTATATGAAAACAAATATGAATAATTTTTCACTGAAAAATCGCTCCTTGTGGAAGTTCACATGTTGACCTTCTGATTTTTAAAATGTCACAATAACACCTTAGAAATGTCGCGTCCTCATCAAATCAGGCAAGATATGATAGAGGATTACATTGGTGTAAGAGAGGAAGGACTCCAAAGGTTTTGATTCCAAGTGTGAAGTGTATGCAGAAAGTTAGTCCTTAAAGACGTTAGTCAGGCATCGGTTTCATCAGACCAGTGCTTTAAGTGGATTGTAATAGATGTTGGACCTTTGGGACGTAGGTGGGGGGGCAGATTTTACTATTCCCAAAACTGGAGACACTTGTGCGCCTTGCCACCGTACACATTTGTGCGGACCGTTTGTGGATTACAAGAAATCCAATATCCAAAAGGAATCACGGGACTGTCCGGGAAAATGCAGGATGACTGGTAAGCCAAAGAGTAAAATATAGACAAGTATGGAATACAGGAGAGTACCAGTTCCATCTGTAGAATGAGTAGAATAAGTACTGGTACTTCATAAGGGTACACTTTGGAGGTTCCTGTACTGTGTACTGGTGAGTACCAGCTCATTCTGAGCACTGTGTCAGGCTCAAACAGAGTACTTTAAAGGAGTACTCAAACCAGAGGCTACACTTCACAGCTATGGCAAAGGCACAGGTATTTAAATATCGAAACAGGTAACAGGACACAGAAGAAAACATTTGACTGATTTGTTTTCTTGCAAGGGGGGGTGATGATGATTGAATGACAGAACCTTACCACATAAGCCCTGAACTGACATGTTTTATATCTTACAAACAGTAAATGTTTTATAAGATGCCCAAAAAATATATCTTCATACTTACATACCACTTAATGCCTTCCTTGCATTTCCATGTGAGCTCTTTTCTGGATCTGCAATGTGTTATTCTGAGCAAAGAAATTGTTAATGGAGATGCTGCAAAACATCTGTCAGGATTTACGTGACATTTACAGTGGAGAAGCTCAGGGACCCTCAGTTGATTAGTGAGTGCAAAACAACAGCTGTCGTATGACTTTACAACGTGAGATATGCTGGCTTTATACCTATGACTGGTGAACTCCACTATCAAAAACACGAAGATTAACAGCTAGACCCAGTGTAGTAAAATGAAGACATTCAGGAAGTCGTGTGGACAGCAAGACAGGGTTGGCTGTTGTTTGTTTCCTACAAGTGATGTGTGGCTTCTGAAATTCGTATTACAGTAATGGAAGAAAGTCAGCATGAGGATGATCTTTTACCACCAGGTGGAGTTAGTAGACTCTTTTGGTTAACAGCACAGAATGGAACATTTCGGCTACCAGAAAGGCAATACTGTTCTTGGCGCAAAAGAAACTCATTATGATCTGTTTTGGAGCTATTTGACTTGAAATGTCAATAAAAGTCTGCAACTTCACAAACTCAGCAGTCTGTAAATAGAATTTAACTGCTTGGTTGTCCCGAAGTCTGTTTTGAATACTTGCATTGTGCTAAATGCTTGATTTGGTATCGGAGAAGAATATTTAAGACTGTCTAAAAGAAGTCTAATTTGCTTTCAGAATGATGACTGTATCTGCGTAATTATAATCCTGTAACCACAGTAATTTTCATACAAAACAAGATTATAAATATCTTCTTTGTAATTTCCAATTTTCAGTTGTCTTTTGTTAGCACCAAACAGGAAGTGAACAGCATGCTGAGGGTTTAGGGTTATTTGGCCCACAAAACTAGCGTCCAAGGGAGAAAAGAAAACATTTCTGGCATCAATACATTTGTGCTCAAGTGAAAAAAACAGATACTTTGGTTCAAAAAGCATGACTCTACCCCATCAAATGTATTATATTGAGTAATAACAATAATAATAATATATTAACTATTTAATGTAATATCTAGGTAGAGGGGGTCTTCAGAACGGTTTTGTTTGTCTTACCGGTGAATGAAATGCTATTTTAAATATCAACAAGAATTTGTTTTAGGAAGCCAGCATGAACTTTAAAAGGCTCATTTGAAAGATTTTAATAATCCAAAATACACCTTCTTTATAACATGAAAATATCATTTGGATCATGATGAGGAGACTGGATTTAAAATCAAAGCAAAGTGTCCAGAATCATACTTCATATTCAGGGAGCATGGGTCAAACCAGATCAGTCAGCAGAAACTGAGTCGAAATCCAAAATCCAGATTCTCATCCAGTTGATTTAATAAAAGGATGAGAAAACAGGAATGCCAGACACGGTTCTGAAGAAACACAAAACATGAAGTGGTAAACAGAAAGCACAAAATAACCAGAGGGTCTAAATATGCGTGTGCCTAATGAGGAACCGGTCATCTCAAAATCTAGGTGAGAATGGGCAAATTGGAAGAGCTGTCCTGGATGATGGATGTGGATACCACTGACATGACCTGTTTTCAGAGAATCCGTGCCCTTCCTCCCATTCAGAAATTCAATATCACCCATTCTCAGTAGACATTGCACGTACGTATGGATGAATTTAATATTATGCAGTGCTTATTTTGTGATCATTGGTATTTCTGTTCTCAGTATGAAGTGGAAGGACTTAATTTCTCATAATTTGATGCTCATGAACCAGACGGGAATTGTGAAAATGTCTTTTTCTTTATTTTATCGGAATTAATTATCATCTCCATTCAGAAACGCCTCATGCCTTCGACGCTCTGGGAATAATCACTGTCCTTGCAATTGTTGTGATAATATTTGTGGTCATAATTTGGACTGCTGTTCACTCACTTTCATTCAAGGCCCCCGCAGGGTGAAATTCACCAAGTTTTTACAGAAAAAGAAATTCAGTCTAGATTTACTATACATAGTAATGGTTTAATCTTGTTTCACTCGGATATTGATACAGAAAAACCTTGACTATTTGAGTATCAATCATCAGCAACATTAAATATCCACCTCTTCCCACCCACCACAAAAAATGATAGTATCTGCTTTTAACTGCACTGACTGGTTATTACGCTGAAGCACTATTCCTGCCTCTTAATGCATTAGTTTTTGATTATTTATTCAAAAACATATGCAGTGTAGCATAGAAATTACAGTAGTAAAAAGCTTGGGTCCTGTTACTGTATTTCAAATTATACTTTGTTTTGAATAAACTGGAAATTCTCATGCTTCTTTGATATCTAAACTATTTGATTAACCAGATGCACCGCGCTACCAATAACTTCCAATAATCGACCTTCTAATGCGTATCAAGGCTTTAGAAAGGTGTTCGGACTGCTCCCATGAGATCATCCTTCGAGGGCTAGGCTCTTCTGGTCCAGGTATAACAGTATTACATGTACAGCATTTTATTTAAGCTTCCCCTCTTAGGCTGCAGACAGTGAATGGAATTTACTTATTCTGTCCACTGTGTACGAGTGTGTCATTTCTGGGCAGTCCAGGTACAAGTAATACCCTGTTTGTATAATACAACTCAAGGGTAACTGTTTCACCACCATGGTGTCCTACTCTTTTATTCCTTTTGTGTTCTTCATCACTTCTATTTCTGCAAAGCACTTTGAATGACCTTGGTATATGAAAATTATGCTATATAAATAAACTCGCCTTGTCTATCTTCATCCCTGTGAAGATCTGTTGCTGGGGTTTACAGCAGCCAAGGCAGATATGTCACTATGAACATCCTTCACACTCCCATTAAAGTGTTTTTGCACAAAAAGCATCTTTTTTCTAAATAAAGAAAGCAATGGTGGAGTTTCTGTGTTCTACAAAAATAACCCTGGGCAAGATTGTACATAAATATGTTAACATTTGTATGTGATCTCCTAACATGGATCAGCCCCACAAGATTCCACACAACATGGAACTCTTCAGAGACCATGGCGATTAGCATACTGCACGCCTTTTATAGCCACATGATTCAACGAATAATGTCAGCTCATCATTTTATCATTAAGTACGAAACTCTGTCATCTCAACAAATTTGATATGAATTAACATGACAGTTGTTTACGTGAGTTTAATTGCTTCATTAATCACTACTTGAAGCTGCTGGGATCATAGCCTCTTGATGGAGTAGCTGGAATTGGGTTCCTTAAAACTGTTAAGACATTCATGGACAGTGTCTCCGTTCTATAAAGCACAACGTTTGGCTTTGTTGCCAAAATGGTAAAAACCTAATTAACCAGGACTTACAAATACCTCGGCGTGCACCAGGACAACAAACTGGATGAATTAGAAAAAAGCAGACTCAGGTCCTGCAACAGACTTTTCCCCATGTTTTGTGACCCAGTTGTTTCCAGTGCCACCATTGCCTATGCAGTAGTGGTCAGGGTGGTACCACCAGCTCTGGAGATGTCTGTCATCTGAATACACTCATTAAAAAGCTGGACTCAGCGACAGGTGGGGGCAGAAGAGAGGATGAAGGTAAACCTCACCACCATTATATCCTGTCAATGATAGCCTGTCTTGGCAGCAGCCAATAGCAGCAGAGTGTTTCAAGGGTGGCTTCCTGTCAGTTGCCATCCTCATACATAATGCTTCCCACCCCTGGTGGTTTGACCTATGAACTGCTTCTCTACTTGTTCAGTTTTATTATGTTTATTATAGTGAATATTGTACAGTTATGTGTATCTTTTGTACTGTAGTGATACTATTGCTGTGGTATTGTATAATATATTTGGTGTGATATTGCACTGTATGAATTTAATGTTAGTATCTTGTTACCACTCCCTGTGAACCTGCTCAGGATAAGCAGGTGGAAGATGGTTGGATTACGAATGATGGATTATAGATGGATGGATGGATGGTTGGTTGGATGGATGGATGGATGGATGGATGGTTGGTTGGTTGGATGGATGGATGGATGGATGGTTGGTTGATGGATGGATGGATGGATGGATGGATGGTTGGTTGGTTGGATGGATGGATGGATGGATGGATGGATGGATGGTTGGTTAGATGGATGGATGGATGGGTGGTTGGATGGATGGATGACATTCTTAGAGTGTGATTGTTGCGATGGGTCTTCTATATGTGTTAAACGTTGCTACAGTAATTTCAATATATTACATAATATACCTACCTACTGTACCTCAAGATGGTACAGGAATAATTCTGATATTAACATGCGTCATTCTTCTCTTTGCGAAATATGGTATAAGGCCCTGACACGTCTCCTTTAACTGGTACCATGTGGCCAAGATAATGATTTGAATGTCCGGGCTGAAAGTGGCGGTTAAGTAAATGTTGGCACTAAAAATAAAAATCACCCCGTAAGCAATGATTACAGCTAAAAGGCACTTAAAAATGCCATCTTAAGCCCCTGACTGCAGTTGAGACTAGGTAATGCTAATTTTAGACAATGTCACAATCATAGGAGAACACTTTCTGGTAGTGGCATACATCTACAAAGGGGTAACCTTTATGTTACAGCTCATAAAGGGCATCTGGATTCATTAGGAGCCAAATTCTACCCAGGAGGCCTTCAGGTCACAATACGATCTGAAGAAAGTGCACACCAAGGTTACAATAGTTTTGCATTTTTCATTAGTTTTTATTTTTATTTAATTTTCATTTTTGTTTTCAGTTTCAGTTTTGTTTTTATTCATTTTTTAAGTGGGGTTGCTAATTTAATTCACTTTCATTTTTTGAAAATGCTTAGTTTTAGTTGAGTTTTTATTAGTTTTAGTGTTAGTTTTAGTTTTTTGCAATATAAGGTATTTGTCAGAGGTGCAAAATTAAAAATGAAGACATTTTCTCTGTAATTTTAGTTTGTTTTGTAAAAATACTATATAGTTTCAGTTATTTTTTTTGCGAAGCCTAATTTTTATTTCTATTTCAGTTAACGAAAGTATTTTCACGTTCAGTTTTCGTTTTTTCTCGTGACCGATTATAACCCTGGTGTAAGCTAATGTCAAGAGCCTGCTGACAAATGCTAATCAGTTAAATACCTACGTAAACAGCAGAAACTGAATATCCATTTATATTGGTTGTGTTTTCCTTCCACATCCATTCATAAATCTCACATAAATGTTCAATACTATGAGTATACACTCATATGGATGCTGACTATTACCATTATTATTTAAAACCTTATTCTGTTAAATTTACAATTACTCAGCAATCCGGTAATGGTGAGTTTAATTTTGCAATTTTGATGAAATATCAGGAAATATGCTGAAATATCCAGAATACAAATGATTTCTTTTAGAGAGAGTAATCTCTGAGTCGACTTAAACATTTGTAGATCAATCAAACATTCCAACAGCTGTCATTCTAAATACAAGGCATAATAACAGTGGCCAAACACAAAAATTAGATTTTTTTTTTAAGTTTATAAAACTTAACAAAAACAAAATGCTTTAGTTGGTGAAGGCTTAAGCACATCATCACAAAATGTACCCGTTGTTTAGTAATGTTAGTTGAGTCATTTTAATAGCAAAGGGACCACCTTGTACCAGTACTTCAGGTTTTAAGACGGAATATTCATACTCAGTTTGGGAGAATCCTGGAAGTTTGACGTGACCTGTTTCTGGAACACTAGAAATTTCATTCAATTAGCCATAATTAAGTCAGAAGTATGTCCAGCATTCATCCTGAGGAGATTAAAACTGCTTCATTAACTCCCTGCATCAGGGAAGATGAGGCGTTACACGTGTAATTTTTAAATATTCTCAGTCTCAAAGCAATAACAGCTCTGTCTGAATGCCCCCACCCTGGGAAAGGCTGTCCACTAAAAATATCACAACTCACCACAGTTTTTTGTTTCCTCATGTAAAGACTTGACAGAGCAAAAAACTGCTTGGCAGCACCACAGTACGGATTTCACCACCTGCTAAATATACAGTAATATCATTGTATAATAGTATAACTGAGTTGTATTCTATACATTACTTGATCCATCCATCCATCCATCCATCCATCCATCCATCCATCCATCCCCTTATTGCTTATGTAGTACTTGAGTGTCTATACACATGGGTATGCACGTGTACACGTGGGACTAATCACACGGGTCACTTAAATTTGAATTATGGGGCTACGCTATTTTATAGAGCAATAAACGGCAATGCAGCCTCTGAATCAAGTCAATCAGACAAATTGAGCTTGGTTGAAAGGGTAACAACCTTCAATTAACTGGAGATCATAGCTAGGGTGTTCTAAAATAATTGCAAAATTAAAATAAGTTGGAGTGAGATATAAGTTGAAATTGAAATGACTTTCTTTAGAAGAGCACAGAAAAATCAGTACTCATTCAGCACTTTGGGCTTCTCAGTTGGGCCAGTGGGTGGTACCTTATACTTAAAAAACTGATATATTTATAAATTAATATCACATAATAAAAAATAGAGAACTCGGCTGGCTACATTATTTAAGGAGACTTCATACCGAGAGATTTCTTCAGATTTGAGAGCGAAAATGATCGTTTTATTACTTGATTGAACGTTCCCCTGTCAACCTTCTAACTGCTGTGCTGTTAAGGCTTTTAGAGCCAGATGTAATCTTCCAGTGCCTGAGACTTGAGGTGGCAATGTCCTCTCTTTCAAGGGCATCACAGCTACCAAAGGATTAAGACACATATTCCTGGTGAGTTCCTGCCCCATCTTCTTGCAAATCGTGATAAATGAAACAAAGTTGATGCAAAAAAATGACAAATGGACTTTAGGTGGGTACCGTGGAGATATTAAGCTGTAGGTATCATCCTGCCTCCCTTCTCCTTGGCTCAGAAAATGAGAAGTGTCCCTCCTGGTTAGACACCCTTTTCTATCTAAATTGACAGCAGGACTGGAGGTGGTTCTGCTGTTGTCACGTCCCTGTAGAATTTGCAAATTATCTTCCCAGAAATTTACTTTTGACATTCGGAACTGTCATTGCTTGATTTTATTGCCCAGTAAAAGTAACAAGGCTTCTCTGCTTTCATTCTGGGCTGTAATTATGTACCACAGACCATAATTGTCCATAAAATCAACAGACAGATACAATATATGGTGATACGTCAGACTGTTTGGAATGGCATCTGTTATTTCAAAGAAAGAAAGTGTTATGTGTTTAGAGTTTCAGATGTACACGTATTTAATGTAAGGTATTTAATGTCTACTGTTATTTGTTTCCTTTTTGTCATGTCAGAGAGGAGAATTCGGAGAAAAAGAAGACTTGCCGATATTTTTGGGTTGGCATATGGCTCCGCAGGTTTGGTGTCTGTGACCGGAAGGTTGCTGGTTCAAGTCCCTCGACTGGCAAAAAAAGTGTCCGTATCACTGTTGGGCCCTTGAACAAGGCATTTAACCCCAAAACTAACCCAGGGGTGCCAAACAAATGGCTGACCTTGCACCCTGACCCCAAACATGACCCCAGCAGACATTCTGTCTGCAGCAAAGTGAAATTCCACCAACGGGGCTGGTTTTTACATTACAGTAGCCCTTGACTATGTGGTAATTGGATAATTTAAGAAGTACTCAGAAGAAGTACAAAACAACAGCATCCACCTGTAGCTCAGCACCTTTGTATGTACAGTCACTTTTCATAAGCACTTTTCCGATTTTGATTAAGGCTACATTGTTGTTTTTATCCTGATTTTGGGACTGGAGAACCGTTTTCAGCAAAACAAAATAGGAGAAATTTTACTTTTATTTTGCATGCCTGCACACAAGATGAGGTGTAGCGAAATAGAAATTTTGATGATCTTAGAAAACACCATCACCGGAATTACTGGCCATGCAGGGAACCTACTCTATGCAGTAGTGTGCTGCCAGACCAGTATTTGTACGGAGGGTTCCGGGCCCTAAATTCACATCTATATTAGTTAAGACAAAGTGCTCCCTCATGAAAAGGCCTGACATATTCCCTCCTGTCAGACAGAGAACTTTCTTGTAACATCTATCATTAAGAAGTTTGAAGGACCCATCTTTCACAGGAGAGTGGGAGAGATCCCTCAGCCGGGCACCTGTTAAAGGGAAATTGGTGTTTCCTCCTTTCAGAGGTGGCAGAATCAGCTTTCAGTGGACCGTAAAAAATAGGCTCTCTAGAATTTTAAAAAACTTCCCCCATTGCAGTAGAAACAAGTCATGTCTCGCGCTAACTTGCACAGGTTACGCTGAACTGTGCTGCATTCCAAACCTGTAAGGCTGTTGACTCTTCTAAGGTGTCACGAAGGGCTAAATCTAATTACAGAACAGAGAAATTTGTGAATAAGTACGGCCTAAATCGACCTAGGCATCTCGATCATATTTTGTGATGCATGATGGATATTTGAAGACCGAAGTCTATGGGGTGCTTTAGCAGCCATTTTGATTGGGCAACAACATGGTCGGTGGAGAATCAAACAAGGATTCACTGGGAATAACTAGCAGGAATAAATGACATATTCTCTTGCACTTGGAAAGACTTGAAACGTTCCAGAATAGTAAGTAGCGTTGTACACTAAGATAAGAATGATCCAAAAACCTGATATTACTTTTCCTACATATTTTGTCATGAATCTTTTATAAAGCAGCAGAACATTTGCTTCTGGGCTGACAACAAATTGCTTTGGTATTTGACTTTAAATTATTTATCTGGAATGATGTTTGAGAACATTTCTGAATGGTGAAAGCATCACATACTCTTTTCGTTTGATCCTGGGGATAGTCACACATCTTTAACTTTGATGTTCTGGCCAAAATGCATGTGTTCCTCTCTTTGTGGTTTAGTTGTTGCTGCCATCTGAGAAGCATAAACGAGAAATGATCGCGTCCGGTGACTGCACTCAGATTTTTCCCTCCTTTGTCACATCACCCGTCTCCATGTTGCCACCAGAGGGCGCCACTCTCCCTCTCCTCACCTTCGGCTCCACCCATGTGTACCTGTGGTTAATCTTATTATCACACCCTATTGAGTCCCGTCAATCCTGGAGTCCCATGTTTGGTCGTTGATCCTTCTGTACCTGTATCCTGGTCTTATTTACCTTGTGCCTTGCCCTGAGTCTTACCTGCCCTAACCATTCAGCAGGGGAGACACAGACAAATGTTCCTTTTTTGAGTTTACCTTTCCATATCTGACTCCCTGTTTCTCCGCAATCGGAATCCCCAGCCCATGTTCTCATGACATCCTCCCTTCTCAGTGTGAAACCTTCACGAGGCATGAAAGAACGGTAACATTAAACCGCCCCCAGTGGAGGATCCAGGAGCAAATCTGTGCTTATCAAACAGCTACCAGCTGAAAGCCCCTGGAAAATGCCTTGAACAGAGCATCAGAGTGGTTGGATGCAGGCCGGCCCTCACTCATTTACAGTAATGCAAATACAGGCAGTATTACCATTAGAATGGTTGCTTCATAACACACCCTACATTTAAATAATCTTCTGAGGCTGTTACTAACCAGGAATGAGTCTCTTAAAGAAGGCAGGTCCCTGTATAATAAACGACCTGTGTGCATCAAAATGAGTTGTTCATACTTCTTTTTCATAGCCATACCCCCTACCCCCCACGACTGCACCTGCATGCCTCAGTTAAAATGCGAAACGTGCAAAACATACACCGCGCACACGGCTACAAATGTCAATGTGCCAAATTAGTGATCATTCACATTTTACAAGTTCATGATTAAACAACAGGTCTGACCATCGCAGTAAGACACAATAAGGGCAAATGACAACACAAGCAACACTGGTATAAGCTATAATCTGTCTGCTGATCCATCCATCCATCCATCCATCCATCCATCCTAGGGAGCACACATTAGAAAACACCCTGAATGGGATGCTGGCTGCAGAATTAAACTAGATAATCAAGATTCAATGTACCTTTTGCTGCACTTCAATAAGCAAATAAAATAATCACAGAACGCTGCGTGGGACTAAATTGTTCATATCATGATGGATCAGAGCGGGGAGAAGATACTCTTCTGTGAGAGGATGTGGGCTTTAGGGGCAGCCCCCTATCCACAAGATGCAGAGCAATGAGGTTCAGCACTGCCTGTGAGTTCATAAAGGCCATCTGGATAGGCACTGTGCTCCTGGAAACCATGCTTTGCCTGGCAGGAAGAAACTACGAATTTAGAGACACATGTCCAGGGCAAAAGGAGGGAGGTTAGGAGAAAGGATTTTTGTGCTTATAGCCACCCTCCTGTGCTTCGTTTGGGCTGTAGCACAGCCAGGAGCACTCCCAGTCAAGAGGTTGGACCGTCATCCACGTGAAGGAGAGGGAGGGTATAGACTTCGAGTTGCAGCCTTGTCGGCCGACGTGTCTGAACTTTGCTGAGTCAGCACTGATGGATGGACCCACCACCAGAAAAATGCTGCAACAGATGAGCATTACTGACATTGGAGACCAAATCTTATAGTGAAATTTCATGCCAGCAATAATTTCTAATGCCTTTCAAGGCAATTCTTAAATTCGTTTAAAAAGAAATCCGCATAAACGCTCTAAGTTTGTCGCACCATTCCACTATTTCCCACTAGGGGGTGCCCTAACACTGGCTCCAGACTGACTTCCACACCTGTTACTGCTGCTCCCACCTGTATGCATCTGACCCTCTCACCCTTTTTTATTCCCTTTGATCTGGCCAGCCTGAATTCAGTCACTGAACCAGTTATTCCTCCAGCGCTCTTCTCTGAGTGGCCTTGTAGCTCAGTTTCCTCGCTATGTATCTCATGTTGCCAGTCTCCGCCCTCCGTTGTGTTGCATCTCTGCTTTCCCTTGCTTCTCTCACTCTTTCAGTAAAGTCTCTCCAGTTTACCCCACATACTGACTCCTGCCTCCTGTCAGTTTCTGCTTTCGCATCCACACCCTGCTTGCCCCTTGACAACGTTCGCTGAAATATTAATTCGCTTGCTGTCTTCAGTATCACATTGGTCCAATATTATGTGTTTTTCCCCAGGAGAAGTCCTTTTATTTCATGAAATTGTGTGATTCAGTACCACTTTCCTCTTTTCGCAAACTGCAGCCCTATAACCGAGTGCAATGTATTTACAGTGACAGAGCAGTTGATATGCTCATATTATGGGTGTAACAGCAGCTAATCAAAGAATTTAAAGGTGTGTTGAATTTAAACATGTCTTCCCAGTGACCTTGAACATCTATGCTTTTCTCCTCTATCTCAGGTTTCCCTATTACCCAGTTCTGATGGGTAATTAGCTTGAGATGCTCCTTGGTGACTCTGTGGATTGATTCTCAGTCTAGTTATCCATCACAGAGTTTGTTAAGGCAGCATGTTGCAGCAATGGCGTGCAGCTGAGAGTCAGGGACTTTTGTAAATTGACCTTTGGCTAAACACTGGCCTAAAAACCCTTGCTAGTGGGCAACAAGTCCCACTCTGTCAACATGCGTCATGACCGGTCCTCAACGAACAAAAGAACTTTAACTGATATGGAAGGTACAGCGATGGGAATTACTTATGGTTAAAGAAAAGCTATTATGCTCATCAAATTGAATATATAACCTCCTGAAAATATGCAATAGTGAAAGATGGAAATAGACAAGAGCAAACACAAAATGTCAGGAAATTCACTGTGGAGCTAATAAAGACCAATTTAATACCCGAAAAACAGGTGGAAGTCTTAATCAGGCCCGACTGAATTTACTTATTTCCGTTTTACGTATTTGTTTTGTGTCATATTTTTATGTATTTGTGTTGAGTGCGGCAGCTCATACCTGTTCATGTTTTACAGTCTGTCTTTTATGATTTCTGAACTGCAGTGCAGCAGAAGATATTATTTTAGTTTTGTATCATCTCGTTATGGAACCTCTGTTATGTTTATGTTGTCTAAAAATAACTCAACCAATGCAAGATTGATGAGACTCTAAACATTTCTCAAACCATACACATAATTGAATACTCTGACAGCATTATGCCAATGTAACAGTGCAGTCTCATCAATGCTGTGGAAAGAATGACCAGGAGTCTGAAAATTTACAATATGGCTCTCCTTGAGATGTACTTGAGTTCGTGAGTTTGCGTCTAATAGTCACTACTGACGGCAATGCTGATTGTGTGGACGGCAGGTTACCAACTGCTGGAACCAAGCAGGAATTGTGAAATATACAGAGTTACCAGGACTGTGGAGGACCGTCGAGTCAATGCGTCGGGAGGTCAAAGAGCGAATGCTGTAATGAAAAATCTCGGGATACCGAAACACTGGAGGCAAAATATGTAGTTGAGGTCAAGTGTTTCGAGTAGACACAGATTTGATTTCACAGCTGAGGAAATGAAAAGAAACAACCACTG
The DNA here is from genome assembly GCA_009936485.2 of Gymnarchus niloticus. NCBI lineage: Eukaryota > Metazoa > Chordata > Actinopteri > Osteoglossiformes > Gymnarchidae > Gymnarchus > Gymnarchus niloticus. The sequence continues at coordinate 23,627,103 of JAACJT020000034.1, forward strand.
GAATCATTAGACCGGAGGCAGGCTTTCTGCTGTTTTTGTGGGAGCAGTACTTCCATAAGAGCAGTAATGTGTTTCAGTTATCTTCTTCACTCTTCTCGCTCCTTACCATAATTAACTTGTAGCAGTGATAGGCCATGTCCAACATTTCATCTTAATTGCCATGAGAATCCAAAAGGGGAAGATCAGTTTAGACGTGTACATGGACTTAAGGTAACTAATTGTAATACTGTAAAACTGAAGTAGAAGAAAACACAAATGATATGAAAGTTACCAAAAAAAATAAATAAAACAAAATAATCAGTTGTTAAGATTAGTGGTTGCGGCATTCTCCACGGGAAAACACACTCGCAGTTCTGAGAGAGATTTTCAGTGCTCTCTTAGGATGCTGCTAACAAAAGCTGCACAATTCATCTAATGAAACAAACAAACAATAAATCATCCATGTTTGGAGAATACGGTTTACCTTGGCTATTCTCAGCATATACACTGGCGTTGGCACCACTGATACAGGGAGAAAAAAACTAATTTTATGTACCCACTGAGGTCTGGTAAGTGCACTTTCATGAATCATTGGGGTTTGAAAGTACATTTTTTTAGCCGTCATTGTTATTTTAAGTAAAGCAATGTCACTTAGGTAGGTGGACCGTGAATAAGGTGACTTTCAAGCAGAGTCTGCTGAAATTAGATGTCTTGTGATATTGTTGATGGATTCCTTTAATCAAAATACACCATAAATGCATAAGCTGTATAAAGCAAGTAAACCTTGCATTTTCCACCCTTACTATCCTATAAAACAAATGTGATTTTTTGCAGCTTGTGCAGGAATATTGTGAAAGTACTTGTTGACTTCCTGTCTGCTGATGAAGGCAGAAGGTGAAAAGCAATTTTGTTGCTAAGTGGTGCAGTATGCGTTTATCTACAGATACGATTACTTAATTGGCATGTCATTATGCCTTTGGGGACGTAATGTGCCTAATTCCCCAATAGAGGGAGTTATGAGCAAGTTAAAAAAATTTAAAATGATTCAACTTCTGCATAAAGTCACAACCAGGTTTTAGCCAAAGAGCTAATATGTTACATATAAATGTGTTTGTTGACAGACGTATAGTTAAGTATGTATTCATTGTAGCATGAAGGTACATTTTAACTGAAATGGATTTAAATTTTGTGGCAAGTTCAGTGGCTTGAGTTAGAGACTTTGAGCTAATAGTTAAGCTTTTGAGGCTATTACCTGGCAGGGTAATGGTTCAGCTGTTGGGGCTGAAATAAAAATTCCTTTATTTTGAAAGATAACTGAAAAAAATCCACATAATGGCCTGGGATGGGTGCCCTCTAAACAGTCTCCCTGGACTAGTGTATTAGAACAACAAAAGTAATTTTCCCTGCAAGGTCACAGCCTGTGGTTCACTGATAGGTGTGTCAGCCCCCCCACCACTTGTGAAAATAGAGTTTAAAATTTAAATCCTCAGCCCAAATAAATGTCTTCGTCAAAATCAAATCCTTATCTAAACGGCCCGAGCACGGAAAACGTGGAAAGGGTGAGAAAGATGTTTTGTTACAATACACTGCATTCCCCCCCCTAGCAATTCAAAGATGATACTGAAAACATCTGTCTGGGTTGAAGAAACATTGCTATATTGTGCACTAGAGCGTAAAGACCTTGTCTCTACACATCGTAAAACCCATACAAAGTCTGTTTTCTCGATTCATGCAAAGGGAATGTGGTCACTGGTTAAATTCGTGGCTTCTCGTACATAAACCATGTTCAAGGAGAGGACTGACGAGACACACTGCGATGGGTCTTAACGCCTGCATGCTTTCACTGTTGCTGGTAAAATGTAAAGTGCGGAGAAGCAGCCCAGAGCAGTAGGTCATGTGGTTAAGAAGAAGGTCAGGTATGGTGTATGGAACCTTGACAATGATACTCAATTTAAAATCTCCAGCAAAAAAACAGAGCTGTATAAATGAATAACTGATTTGTAAGCTGCTTTGTGTCAAATCAAGAATCAAATGCGAATGCGACTTCTTTATACTGGAAAACACTCATACATAAGTTTTGTCTTTAAAGACGGAAGTGATTTCTTTATCTTTAAACTGCTTTTCACTGTACTATAAATTTGATGACATGCGTACACATCTGTCATCAGAGTTAATGGCCACAAAGAAGACTAACTATGTCAGTGTTCTGTTCAAAAATAATTCTAACTTAGAATCACATTTGTTTGTGAAATAAATATTATGAAGTCTAATCACTGAAAAACAAATTCTGTCCATTTCAAATATATCATAGCTAATCGGCGATGAAAATTTGGTTACTAATTCAATGCATACTGCATATTAACAGCCTGCATTATAATCACTCCGCTGGTTGTTTTAATACCCCACACAGAGGGACAAGAAAATACGATTCAAGGCGAGCTGTTATTAAAAATGAAATGAAATGATCCCATGGAGCCGACTCTTTCAACTAAGCTTTGTATTTCTTACTGAAACCATGCAGATGTGCTAATGTTCAGAAAAGATTTTATAATCCCAATAGGGTTATAATTTGTAATGGAATCCTTCGTCCATATCTGATTTTAATAGCTTAGGAGCCTGTCCAAAAAATACAGCAAGGGATCAGAAGACATCAAGAATCATTGGAAGAAAAAGCAGGCATTTTAAAACCTATTTATCATCCAACGGTAACATGTTAAACACTGTATCTACCCAGAGGCTTTAGCCAAATACGCTATTTCTATTACTGAAAGGTTGTCAGTAGGAGTTGACAGTCTAATATGTTTCCTTACAAAGACGGGAAGGAGACAGACCATCGTAATACAGCAACTGGGGCTGCTAAAGGTAGAACCTTCCCCGAGGATGTTGGCAGGTTACTAGATTACATAATAGAGTAACTGGTGTACATTGTGATTTTACTGCCCATGGCTCTCCATTTTACAGGAAATAAAGAAAACAGCATTTAAAAATAAGCTTGAAACACCTTGTGTTAACATTGATTTCAGTTCTGCTTACTGCAATACTAGTATACCTGTCTATCCATCTACTTCTCAAGTACTTTTTGAGTATCAGATTACTGGGAGGAGGGAGAAACCAACCCTACCTGGCATAAGACACCAGGGAAGGGCACTCTCCAAACAGGATGCCGGTCAATCGCATTGCACGCACACCACCTGCAAGGTAGGGCTGCAAATTCAACTGTGTGTCTATGGGTTGCCGGACGAAACCCACCCAACACATGAAGAATGTGGGTGGGACTTAAACCCCTGTCCCTGGAGGTGAGAAGCAACAGTGTTACCTAAGGAGCACCCATTCCATTTTACAAGGGGGGGTTTTGGCTTAATTAGTGCCCTGGGCAAAACCAATTCGAAGGTCCCCTGAGAGACAAAAAAAAAAAAAAAAACCGTAAGCAAAGATAAATCAGTCAAACCAAGGCAAGAAGGCTGGGAGGGCCATCCCACGCAGGTACGATGTGATCTTCCTGTGGCCCCCCCCACCCATAATGACGGTACCCTGGACGGTGGCCCATCTCGCACTGGCAACCAATTATCCATTGAGTAATGATTCCATAGCTTCAAAGAGATTCTGACTAAGTCTGAATATCTATGCACAGAACTTAATCCTGCCTCTGGTAACCGTATTGATTGTTGACAGGCAGTTGTGAAAGTGAGGTTATCTTAGAGTAAGCATTGTGGTATTCTATGTAATTTTTTACCCATACACATTGCTTTTTTCTGAGTTTTTCTGGGGTGGAATTATGGATCAATATCTGCAAGGAAATCACCTATCTCCACCGATTTTACTGACCATGACTTATGATGAATCATAGAGAATTCTTTGGAGGAAAATTAAGTAAATATTTATACTGATATTTAGTGAAGCCATTTTTGTAAATGAGATCAGTTTTTGAAGACCCTGAATCATTGCTTGGATGTTTATATTAGGTGCTGTGGTTTGGGCAATCAGATTTGTCACGACACCAAAAGTACGCCCCAAATGCATTCTATTGTGAAGAATTCCAAGTATATGGTGTTTTTCTCTCCATATAATACAACACACACACACACACACACACACACACACACAAGCCTCATCCTTATTCAAATGCAATGCATTTATAATTCCTGGTTCTCCAATTATCACCTTTTATCGCATGATTTTCTATTTTGTACCTGGTATTTTCCAATTTCCCTGAGAGCAGAAACAAAACAGATATATGCATAATTCACTCTTACTGATTGCCTGCTTTCCCTCGATGGTAATCATTACTGTAAAGACGGTGATTATCTGTTGATTGTTTTCCATCGGTGAAGGCGTTTGAGACATGCTTTCTCCCAGTCACCCTGGACATTGCTCAAGGTCTAATTGTTTAAGTTATCTGTGCCTCCATGCATCATGTTTTTCAGCTCAGGCCTTGAGGCAGATGGCTTTCTCTCGTTATTTTAATGAAGGGCGGAGTATTGTTGCAGTTTTGATGGTTGACTGGTTTTGACCCTTTTCACACTGCGGCAGTCTGTGAAAAAAGTAAAAAGTAAAAAAACAAAACCTTGCTGGTTGGGTATTCCTGTGAAGCATGTACAGTAAATGTGATCAGATTTTTGACCCGCATTATTATTTTATCACCAGAAAACCCTCAAGTGACACGCTAGTCAAATGAATACCACTGTTGCACTATATCATGACAGGCAGATGAGCCAATGGTTGAAAATCCAAATTCTTAAAGAAGACGTGTTTTTATCCCACTCGTCGATTAGCGTGTGGCTGAAGGATCAAACATTTACTATTCCAAACACAAATCGCAGAACTAGAGGAAAAGAGTAACTTTTTAATTATACATGTATATATATATATATATATATATATATATATATACAGCTTTATTCCGAACAATGAACAAAAAATAACAATTTTAGCCTCCCTGAAAAAATCTAACTGTTATTAAACACTTTTTCACCTCAGGAATTTGCACTTTCCCTCCCTGCTCATGCAGGTTTCCACCTACACCGATGCCCTCCCACTGTCTAAAAACACGGCGTTAAATAAATTGCACTGTGCATTTGTGTGTCACGTGATAAACTGGCATATCACTCAGAATGCACCCTGCCTTTTGGACAAATGGATCCACACACACACACACACACACACACACATACACACACACACACACACACACACACAAGATTATATGAACATAGAAAACTGGCATAAAATCCTTTGGAGAAACAGTCATGGAGAAGTAGGTGAATCAAATTTCAGTGAGATCCAGTTACTGTCGGTACTACATTCAGTGCAGACGGTTCGCCGCCTATCTGATCTGAGAGCTGCTTAACCAGTGTGCTTCAAGCTGCAATGCAGATGATTTGAGTACTTCAATGCTGGTACAATAACAGGACCAAGAACAATGAAAGAACATCGCTACTTTACTACTTTCACAAGACCATTTCTATTTCTGCTACATTTCCTCTTCATAAGCCATCAAACAGCAGCATCCATTATTTTTTAACACAATAAATTGTCTACGTAGCCAATTAAAATGATTTACAATCTATAACACATTTACTTGTGCAAAATCAAGCTAATAAGTACAATATTCTGCATGCATGTGATGTTCAAACTCAAGTAATGTATTGGCAACAGGAATCAAGATGTCATTTTTCCTTTTCTCGGTTTTTAAGCACAGCACCTACAACAATTCAGACACATCAGTGGATAGCAGAATTATAATGCAGCACAAGACCATAAGTCTTCTATTTCATTCATTTATAGTCTGCTGCACATGTAAAAGCTCACTTATCATCTTGTTCAACATTATTTGCAGGGCTTAGTTTAACTTTACCCTTCCAGAGCCAAAGGCTTTTATGTTTGCCATTCATGTCCTTTAATTAAGACTGGCAATCATTAAGATGTTTTTCTTACTGGGAGCATTTCCATTTTCATGACAAACTCTGAAAAATCAGATACAATGCCAAATCTTTGCTCTTGCAGCCTTGCTTCTTTGCTCAGGTAGCCCCGCCTCTTCACTCCTGCAGCACCTCTTTGTTGTTTGCTGCTGAGTTACTCCTTCAGCTGTCATTTCACATTCTGCGTGCCACATCACTCCAGCAGTCTTTTGCTGTTCTAAAGTCCTACAAGACCTCCATTCTTCTGTATTTCTTGTTGCTCACCTTGTGGTGGCCCAAGTTTAGTGTGAATTCTGCAAAATGTTAAAAGTCTCATTACCTTTAAACTTTGTGATAGCTGCCTACTATGAACCTTATAATACACATGGTAATCCATCCATCCATCCATCCATCCATCCATCCATCCATCCATCCATCCATCCATCCATCTTCTGACTGCTTATTGTGGTCAGGATTGTAGGAGGTCCTGGAGCTTTTCCCTGCTAACACAGGGCACAAAGCTGGGGCTCACCCTGGATATAGTGCCATTCTAGAGCAGGGCACATACACACACCACTCACACCCAATAAGCAATTCTGAGTCACCATCTGGGCTAACTACATGAGTTAGGTCTACAGGAGGTACCGGAAAAACTACAGCAAATGCTGTGAATCAGGAAGAGAACATGGAAACTCCACACACAGAGAGTGGAGGCAGCGGAACTTAAATGCCTCTCTGTAAATTGCCCATTCAATGAAAAAGGCTCTAGTGTAGGAGAATCAGTAAGTCCAGACACATTCAACATTTTCACCCACACAGAGACAGTAATGAGATCTTTGGTCTATGGGTTTGCAGTTCTTGATGAAAATGAATTAAAATTTATTAGTACAAGTAAATGAAATTATTGGCAAATAAGATTATGAGAATAAAATGATAATGCCTCCAGCAAGAGTGTCAGTCTACCTTTCTGCTCCTTGTAAAACATGCAGACCTTCAACTTATCTTCAACAGGAGGATTAAGTAATCCTTCTATTTTTTTATATTCTCCAAGCCAGCCACCAGTTTACTTGATCAGATTCCAGCAAATCTTTCAAATGTTTTGCTCGATATATTTCAAAAGATACACACTGATCCTTAAAGCAGATAGTAGTTACATCATAAAATGGCACAACCTACAGTCTGCAATCCCTTTAAGATATTTCTGGAGAACAGAACTAATTATTATCATCAGTACACTAGTCAATTTTCTTAAAGGTTCTGTGTCCAGTACATACACCTAATCATTCTTAACACTCATTCACCGTGATCCATCACCATTTCTTTGGTGTGATAAAGTGCATTTTCTCTGTTGGGTCCAAAAACCCCTCTTGCATAATATTTGAAAGCAAATGAACCCTCAGATGATAAAAGAGTGGTATTTTTTCAGGATCATAAAAAGATTAATACATAAAGACCAAGAGACAGAATGAGGAAACGAGGTATACCGTGTTTCTTCTTTGACTCTAGTAAATATCACCTCTGTGTAAGTTTATTATTATTATTATTATTAGTTTATTATTATTATATATAATAACTTCACTCTCACAGCCAATAGTACACAGTTGAACGCTACCACTTGGTATTATGGGTTATGGTAAGATATCTCCCTGTCTACTGTGTTGCCAATTAAGCAGAGTGGAGGGAATGTATTTTAAAAAATAGATTAATGTATACAAATGGGCTGAGTGAGCTTTAATGAGGTAGATACACCAAAGGTCAACACGTGCAAAATAGGTGAGTGATGTTTCATCAGAGCCCACAGGAAACAGGAAACACAGAAGAGGGTGTACGGCTGTGACCTCCATGAAGAATTTCGGTGGAGGGAGAAAAAAAATCAATGAATCAGCATTTTTGATATTTACAAAGCATTCACATTTCTGCCTCATATAAATTCCAGACCAAAAACTCTGCCGGTTATCCTTGGATGAAAACAATTTCTGGTCATTTTTTCATGCTACAGATTAAAGCTGTCAAGGTTAAACATGTTTAATATCCCCCTTATTCTTCTGTTTGATTTATTTTCTTATTTCTCACTTAATATCCCCAAACAGTCATGCCACAGCTCATTGCTTCTCGGAGATCGTGTTAGTTTAGTACTCTGATTAATCCAATAGCTGGCCCACAAAGTGACACGATTAACAGTGATTTTTAGGTAACTGGCAAGAGTAGGACCCTGGGGAAAGGCCTTCATTAGGCAATTTCTAATAGTATAAAGGTGTCGGGGCAGGCATCGTGCGTAGACTTTTGTATGTGTTTGTATGTGTTTTTCTATGTGTATGTGTTGTGAACAGTCGATGCTATTTCATGTGGTAAAGTAGATTGAGAAAGTTGTTTGCTTGTTATCTGAACAACCTACCTAGGTCTGGTGCCAGGGTCATTATGAATTTTTGAGGACGGCATTGATTATGGCAATATTAACCCAAATATTAGGTTACGTATTGGAGCTTATTTGTTTTATTAAATTAACATAATTGTGCCACATCTGCACACAGCAAGCGGGAAAAGTAATGGGACACTTTCCTAGAGATACAAACATTCTCTGTTGCCACGTTGATTTATTATTGCATGTCGATTCCCTTCCAAATTACATCTGCTTTTCAATTACAGGGGTGAGTGAAATTCTGCCGTAGGAAACAATTACATTAATCTCAGAGCTACAAGACACCCGTGAAGTCTGGTTACACAAAACAATAATTTTAGTTTACATTAATATTAAAGATATAATTTTATTTGACCTAAATCTGGGAGGTGGTCTTGTGGGTCTGACTAAGTGGCCATCAAACATCATTTAGGTAATGCAAAAGACTGTTGACTTGCCCTTTAATTCACTTTAGTTTAATTTACATCAGAGGCTGGTGAAATGTTGCTTGGGACCGTGTCAGATCAGATTTGAATGTCACGGAAGGGCCTTTTTGAGTAGACTTGTCGCAATGAATTCCATTCGTTGGCATGGAAATGGATTTTATTCCATACCATAATGCAATGAGTTACATAAGCCAGTCAGCTTCAAGTAAAATTAAAAGTGACATTTAGTACATGCAGCTTTTAAAACATCCAACCGGTGTTTGTGAGTGCCAAAACCCCTTGCATTATTGTAAAATAAAAGTTCTTAGTAATTTTTCATGAATAGATAAAAATGCCTACAGTCTGCAGCTATGATTGTGGGGTGTCGATGGAGTTTTTTGATTGAATATGGGTTGAGAAATGTTAAAGGCGATGCTAGGAGAGCTTCCTGTTAGCTATGGTTAGCACTTTTGTCTCACACCTCCAGGTTGAGGGTTCAAATCCCACCTCTGTTCTGTGTGTGTGGAGTTTGCATGTTCTCCCCAAGCTTCACAGGTTTACTCCAAGTACCCTGGTTTCCTCCCACAGTCAAGCTTCATAGTATTTGACTTTGCCCCACAATAGACTGGCACCCCATCCAGTGTGCACCCCACCCTGTGCCCTAGTCTGCCTAGGATGAGTTCCAGACCCCCCCGACTCCAAATAAGATGAAAGACTTTGGAAAATGCATAGACAGACAGTTCTTAAAGGGGCAAGACTTCCATTTTGTGTTGTGTATTTGCTTGGTGACAGTTTATTTCTTTAATCCCTGCTCTCCTGCATCACTGCCCTGTCACTGCCCTCCACCACAGGACCCACCACAAAATAAGCTCTGTGACACTTGGGAACTAAATGAACTCAAAGCAATCAATTCACCCTTAACCGGCACTTTGCCGATTTATCTGGTAGATGTTCAGTTTCTAATCCAGTTTGCTTTTTTCCCAGAGTTCTTGGCTAAAGTAGAGTCACATCACAGCCTTTTAGAAAATGATTATCAACACAGGTGTCATACAGAGAGAAAAAAAAATGTCAGTCCAATAAACATTTTTCCTGTGTAATCAGTGTGAGGACTGCTTATAATATGTGTATTTGATGATGTATAATACAATATTTACAGGCATAACAAATATGCAAACTGTCACGCCCACACCACGCCAGCCTACATGGGACCAACCACACCCAGCTTACTCCCGGTCATCATCCCCTGAATACTAACCAGCTGTGCCTCGTTAATTACCATCAAGTAGCTTCCAGCCGTGCCTTGTTAATCCTTTATATAAGCCCTGCTGTTCAGTTGCTTCCTTGTGAGGTATTGTGTTGTCTATGTCATTACTGAGTGGTTCTGAAGCTTGTGGTTTACCTGTGTATGGCCCTGATTGTTGGACTTCTTTTTCTGCTTCCTGTTTGGTTCTCTTTGCTGTGTCTTTTGCTGCCTTGGTATTGATCTTCTGCCTGTGACCATGACTGTTTTCCATGCTCCCCTGGCTTTTGGAAATCCTGCTGGTTCTGGTTTTGACCTTGCCTGTTTTGACTATGCTCAGTAAGAACTATGGGCTTTTGGAAGTCCTACCTGTTCTGGTCTTGACCCTGCCTGTTTTGGCTCTGATTAAGTGGTCGGAATCTGTGATTTGGATCCTACTGTGTTTGGAATCATTGCACAAAGTTATTCAATTTTGAAAGGTACAAATGATTTTTGATGACTGCTTTTCTTTGTAAATGCAACTTCTGTTACTTTATATTTACACAAGTAAAAATTAAAGTGTGTGTGTGTGTATAGACAAAATCTCATTCCATTTCCTCTAGAATAATCTTTCTAAATAGCTCCCAAAGTGTATCTGTTTCCTATGCCTGAGCCCTCTTCTATTCAGTTCACCATGTCCTACCTCCCAATGTTCATTGCCCCCGTTCCACTTGCCTCGTTTTCTCTACTATAACTCTTCTGACCAATGCTTTCCCTTTAAAACTAATGAAGCCTAGGCCTAACCTCATGCTTTGGCACCCCCTCTCTGCTCTCTCCTCCACCTGGGGGTTCAAGGGTACTGAACATGCTCATCTCTCCAGTGCCAGCTGTGGGCAACTCTCAATACTCTGGATGGCTCTTTAGAAGCACTAAAGAGATGCTGTCAATCTGGCTGAGTAGCAGTCAAGATCTGCTAGGACCCTAGTGGTAATTGTAGATGACCGGCTGACTTTTATCCATGAGTTGGATTTAAAAACATGTTTAATATGAATTTTAGATCAGTCATTTAAATTTGTGGTGTCATTATTTTGAATATGACTGGCAGCCATGTTGCTTTGTGATAATACTACTTTTCCCATAAAAAGTGGATTTTTTTTTTTCAATATGAAAATAGAACAGGTGTGACATTTTGACCATGAAAGGGGTGTAAATGATTTCACTGATGCCGTCTATGCCAAGCTGTTGTGTTCAGATGTAATCCAAGGTGAATCCACTCATTATACAAAGTAGTATATCCAATATTAATATAACTATAATAATTTAGCCCTTAATTTGCAGCCAGCATGAGAATTTGCTGCTATGTTTTTCTGAGTTATTGAGTTAAATTCTATTATGATGGTTCATAATCATTTGATTATTGGCATGACTATGTCCCCATTGTCTAAATTCACACTTTGTAAGGATAGTGTAAGTTCAGTGAAAAACTGGAGCATCTGAGTACTTAAACCATCGGACCATCACCTTATTTTTACTCAACATTACAAATCATAAACTTCATATCTTGCGTGTATAGAAGCAGAGCAGTATGTGGGCTTTAGAGCGTAATGTTTCATGTGTGGGTTCCCCAGCGCTCTTTTGGGATTGAATTTTTTGCTTTTATCTGCCTAAACATATTGTCTGTGTGGTGAGAGAATTCTGTATACAGTATTATTGAACAAGCTTTTATTAAGGAGCCTTTGAATCTGTTCATAATGACACACACCCCCGTATAAAAAATATTAATGTCCATCCATCTTCTAACCACATATCCTGGTCAGGATCATGGGGGGGACTGTAGCCTATCTCAGGTAGCAGAGGGCACAAGGCTAGGGTACACCTTAGATAGGATCTCAGTGCGGTGTGTGTGGACACACAACAGGTAATGTGAAGAATTATCCTATTTGGTTTTGAACTGTGAGAGAAAACCAGAATACCTGGAGGAAACACATGTAACCCTGGGATAGCATGCAAACTCTACACACAGAGAGCCAAAGCAAGACTCGAACCCTCAACCCTGGAGGTATGAGTGCTCACCACTGAGCCACCCTCATATTAACATTAGAATGGCACATTGGTACATAAAACCTTCAGCTCAAAAAAAAGTCCAGCCCCCACTAGTCTGACCCTAGCACTGCTCATGGTAAACATTTGAGAGGAGATCAGTTTGCATGTGGTTGCATTTGGTAGTTATGTTTCAGTCTGGTCATTGGGTGCCTAGCACTCAGATCATCAGGGAGGAGAGCTAACTGAGAAATGATGTAATTTAGAATACATTAAGACTCCCTAATATATGGGATGGAGTGTGTGTTTAGGTGTCTGTGACCAGAATGTTGTTGGTTCAAATCCCATGGCTGACAAAAAAAGCATCCATACCACCATGGGACCCTCGATCAATGCCCTAACCCCAAAACTCCTCCTGGAGTGCCGGATGAGTGGCTGACCTGGTGCTCCCACCCCAAGCTTGCTCTCACCTGTGTGTGTATGTGTCCTCGTAAAGAGAAAGATGGGCTACGTGAGAAAGATTTCATTTCATATAATGTATTCTGAGTGGCTGTTGCATACCACTGAAATGTTGCCACCCATCCACACAGCCATACCTAGTCAGCTGCTCCTCTGCCTGCCTGAGTGCTCCAGCACACCTGTAGCTCAACAGTTTGAACGACATATGAAGGATGCCTCAATATCCCGAGTAGATGACTTGAATGCAGGCACTGTGAATGAATTATGATTACAGAGGAAGCTGGGGGGTGACTGGGGCTTCATCCAGAACCACTAAGGTGATAAGGAAGTGATTGAAGTAGCATTCAGTCCAGAGAACTATTGACTTAGCATTTGTTCGGGAATTTGATTGACTTGGTGTTTGTTGAGAGTTGGCCAATCGTTCTCACACTCACCACAGTAGGACATCACCGTCCTTTTCTGTCTCAGCTTCTTCACCTTGCATGAGTTTATCCTGTATCTGCAAATTCATCCACAGCACCTTTACACAGAACCTTCGTGGGGAGGATCTTATGTGGTATAAAGAGGGGGGGGTAAAAACCTGTCCGTTATTTCCTTTATTGTATTTGAGCTGCCTTTCAATATCCGGTGCATGTTTGCTCTGGATTATTTTGTTGTGCAATAAATCATCATTTTGCCAAACCCACACTGGTGGGAGACTCAGAGTAGATTCATTACAAATTAAAATAATGATAACAACAAAATTGCCACCTTGTCCCAGTGTCATGGCTCCCCATCAAAGCTTTTTCCATGCGCATTCTTTTCATGCAAGTTATCGCCTGTAGAACGCAATCATGATGTGGGAAACCGGCAGTTGCTGGCCATTAAACTGGCGTTGGAGGAGTGGTGACACTGGTTAGAGGGGGCAGCACATCCGTTCCTGGTACTGACTGATCACCACAACCTGGAATATATTTGATGTGCCCGTCCATTGAATCCCTGACAGGCTAGATGGACCCTGTTCTTCACCTGGTAGCACTTTTCAGTCACCTACCATCCTGGTTCCAAGAATACCAAGGCTGATGCCCTTTCACGCCAATTTGACCCACCACATCAGAACCCACCTCAGGAGACATTACCTCCTAGGATTGTCACACCTGTGCGGTGGGAAATCATGGATGCTCTGCAGGAGGCCCTCCAATCTGATCCCGGACCCTCAGATGCCCCAGTGAACAAAACTGCAGTTCCTGCAGTGATTTGACCCCCAACTCCTACAGTGGATACACACCTCTTTCAGCACAGGCCATCCAGGTATCACCCGTACCAGAGAACTCCTGTCACGTAAGTTTTGGTGGCCCTTTCTTCCTGATGTCAAACTTCATTCTATAATGTCCTGTTTGTGCTCAAAGACCCCCCGGACCTTACCTGCTGGCACCCTGGAGCCCTTACCTGTTCCACAGAGACCCTGGTCCCACATCGCCATCAATTTCTTTACGGACCTACCCCTGTCCCAAGGTTACACCACAATCCTGGTTACCATTGATCGATTTTCAAAAATGTGTCGGTTAGTCCGTCTTCCTGGTTTTCCCACCACCCTGGAGATGGCAGAAGTTCTGTTTAACCAGGTCTTCAGAATTTTTGGGATTCCAGAAGACATAGTCAGACCGGGGACCCCAATTTACCTCCAGGGTTTGGAAGGCATTCTGTTCCCGTCTCAGGGTGTCCCTAAGCCTGTCATCTGGTTACCACCCCCAGGCAAATGGGCAAACAGAGACTCAACCAGGAGATGGGTGTATTTCTCCAGCAGTACTGCTCCTCCCATCAGGAGGACTGAAACCACTACCTCCCTTGGGCCAAATATGCCCAGAACTCTCTTGTCCATATCTCCCTATGACTTACTCCTTTCCAGTGTGTCCTAGGTTGCCAGCCACCATTATACCCCTGGGAGCTCAAGGCCAGTGATGTGCCAGCCATGGATGACTGGTTCAAGGAGTGATCAGGTATGGGAGAGGGCCCATGTCCAGCTGCAGCAGGCAGTGCAGACCCAAAAATGCTTTGCAGACCGGCACCGAAGACCCACTCCTCTATTTCATCCAGGCTAGAGGGTATGGCTGTCTACCCGTGACATCAAGCTCTGTCTTCCCTCCAGGAAACTCAGTCCCCATTACATTGGTCCTTTCAAAGTCATTCGCCATATAAACCCTATCACGTAATGTTTATCTGATCAGTCTCTCAAATTGCCTGTAGTTTGAGTATATTCACCTTGTGATAGACTTTCATCCCATCCAGGGAGTACCGCAGCCTTTTGTCCTGTGATTGACCGGCATCCGATCCAGGGTGTACCCCAGCCCTGTGGCCTGTGATGGACTGGCATCCCATCCAGGGTGTACCCCAGCCCTGTGGCCTGTGATGGGCTGGGATCCCATCCAGGGTGCATAAACTTTGGAGTGAAAAGGTAATGAATGAGTTGGTTGAGAATATTGAAGTTTTGATCAATTTTAGAAATGCTGTTTGCTGATGTGTGATCCCCAAATTCCATATTCAGAAACTTTAAAATACACTTCTCTGTAATTCTACTCTATTTCCTGGGGCAATTCTGCACTTCTCATGTATCTGACACCCAGATAGTATCAATACAGTTCAAACCAGCATGAATGTCACTGACTGGTTTAATTCTCCATTCATCAAACTGCCACTGTCCACTTATCTATTGAGACATGTTATTGGCCACAGGAAGGATGAGGCAGTCCTCTGGAGCAATCTGTGAGTATGGCTTCCAGATTTATTGTGTCACGATGAATTGTAACTTTTTGCTTTTTTATTTTTTATATAATTCAGTCCCAACCAGATGTCCATCTCTGTCAGCGGAAACGTTTTCTACCCCATGAATCCAATGTAGTTCTTCAGAATAAAGTAGCCGTTTATTTTTAATTCATACTAACGAGACTTTCCCCTTCTCTGTTTATATTACATGCTGTCATTTTTGGCAAAGACTTCACTTTGTGATATAAATGGTCATTACTGTTATCGTTGTATAACTATATTATTAGTTTTAGTAAGGGCAGCTTCACACCTCCACAATGGATACTTCAGTTCTCTCTCTCTGTGAAATTTGCACATCCCCTCACTGCTTCCATCTCCAGGCTGGGCTCTTTGGAGATGTGTAGGGTTAAGGTTAGGGTTCTGTATGGGTCTTTAAACAATGCTAATTGCCTGAGCAGTAGCTTTTTGCCTCTTGGAATGGCTGCAAAATCACCGTACTACACTGCTGTGTTAAATAGCAATAAATGGGGGAAGTAAGGATCCAAAGTTACAAAGTTTTGCCTGTTCCAACCTTCCGTCTCCAGTGTACTCCCCTTTGGATGCCCCTGCATCTGCCTCAGGCCTTCCGACCTGAAGAACTGCCCCATGGATGCCCTGCTCCCACCCAGCTACTGCCCTGCGACTGCCCAAGTTCCTGTTCTCTGGGTTTGACCCCTGACGTGGTGTGTGTGATCGGCTTAATAAACCCTCTGTTTCTACCCCAACCAGTGGTGACCTGCCCCTGCCTCTCCTCGCTCGGGCTCTACACCTGATCTGGTCTTGATACGAGTATTCTGTTAAATGAGGTAAAAGCTGCAGATGCAGCCGAGTATTCAGTTACAATGAGGTAAAAGCTGCAGGTGCTCGGATGACTTAAATCACTCAGAACACATGCCAGAGGATCCAGGATCCTGTCTGCTCCCATCTCTACCTCATGCAGTTATGATATCACAGTCCTGTCATGTCCCTCAGATTGATGCTGCTCAATACTTTAAGAGTTTATTAGCACAGAGCTGGGTGGGCTTCTTTTTGTGATTGGCCAAATCTGTATTGTTCTCTAACTGAAAAGTTTTGATGCCGTAATGGATGGAGGGAGATCATTTTGGTCAGTGTAATTATGCCTGCCTGATTTGGGAGGGAGTGGAGTCATTGTCACCTGTGCCTTATTACCGATCCTATATGATTAGGTTCCATCTTGTCCAGCCCCTCAACCATAACCCTTATCTTCACTACTTTTCATTATCTGTATTCCCCTCATGCTGACGCTGACACTGTTGTGTTGCATTCACTCCTCCCCACCAATTTTGCCAAACCTATTACCAGTCATGCGCCTTAATAAAGTCCCTGTCCTTGTGTCATGTCCTCCAGCCATGGTTACAAGTGCATTCGACTTGGAAGATCACTGTAATTATGCAGTGACTTTTCCAGCAGCTCTCCCTCCTATGTTGAGTGAATCTGTGGAGTGTGTAGGGTAATCCTTAATTTACATATTTGCTAAGGCCAGTTTAAATGACAGCTCCAAGATACTGATTATTTAAACAGGGCTCAGCACATCCCGAGAACGAGTAATGCTTGCTCAGATGTACGTCTGTCTGCAGTTTAGCTTTCATTACCTTGATGTTTTACTGTACAATTGGTATGTTCTAACCTAACAGTATGTAGAAAAGAGCCTTCAAACTACACTGACTGGTACATGCAATAAACATGTAGCCAAGGTTTCATCTGGAGAAAAACAAGAGTTACTTCCTCAACAATTTGTTACGTAAAGAGACACAATGCGTCTTGCCAACCACACTATAAAGATGCTTTCTTTGTCTATATGTAACTGCAAATGACAGCTTGAAAATAATAATCCATTAACAATTGATTTGTATTCCAGCCAGGGTGTACCCCAGCCTTGTGCACTCCAGACATCCACCATGACCCTAAACGTCAGTTGGATGCTCCAAGATGGAAAATTAATTTGATTGGGGTGGGAAAATGTGAAAATATCTATATATTATTGTCTGTACACAACCGACTGTCTCTTGACCCACCTAACTTTGTTCCTTGTGATTTGCAGTTTTTCTGGATTGCTTAAATACTAAACCCCATTCTTTGAACCAAATGCTCAATGAACCCATTAATGGAATAAATTACTCTTTTTGCAGAACTATGAACATATTCTCACTCACTAAAACACATCTTATACTGTGATACACTTGTGATGCAAAATGGTAAACATAGGCAACAGAAATTAAACACAATTATAGCACAGATATAATCATTTACACACGATGACTCAAAACTGTTCACACTCATTTTTAAATATCTTATGAACCCAATTACTGTTGTAGTAGGATGGGAGAGGGAACACAATGCAATGGTGAGATATGCCGGAGCAAAAACACCCCTCGATGCTGCAGGCCATAATTTTGGTGTTCTTTAACAAAACACAGGCAGGACAGCTGTTCTGTCAGATTTTGCTACCTATCAAAAACATTCTACCTTAATGATGTAATTCCACCATGTCCTGCTTTTCTCCAAATCTGATTGGCTATATTATGAACATTTGTTTTTCCCCATTACGTTGTACTTCCTATGCTACGCAGCATTTTGTGATAACCGTAACAGGATTTTGTATCAGCTTTTTTTTCTGGCAAGAGTGCTGCATTTTTGCTTGTTTCATTCGAGGACTATACACATTACTTGTAACATTTAATGTATAACTATTATTTTGATCTTATGTATATTTTGATGTTTGTGCTGTTTTTGATTTTTGTTTTTTGGCAAGCATGTGGCATTTTTGTTTGCTACTCGTTTCATAATAATTTGAGGGCTACAAACAATATTGGTAACTATTATTTACACCTTATTTATATTTCAGTGTTGCAATGTATTTATTAGAGCTTCATAGTTTGTGTTTAATGAGATTTGCATCACGTTTGCGATCTCTTGGTTTTACTCCGAGGGCTCATCTCCAGGGGAGTCTGGCAGGACAAAACAACAGCAGCTAATATTTGTGTTATGTTCTGGTTCATGGTGTGACTAACAGAAGCAGGAAAACTTGTGCAACTTAATTTGTGCAGATTCTCAGTAGCCTCAAAAGTCAGGACATTCAGAGAAGAGAGCAGGTCATTTTTCTTTTTGATCCTTCAAAGTTACATTTAAAGTAAACAGTAGGATGTCTCATTACATCACTCTACCAGTACTGTAGTAAGAGGACAGGATTTTAACTTTCTTACAGTACTGTACAACATCTGTATTATTTTGTATTAAAACTTCCCACTATTACATTAAGTAATATAAGTTAGTTTGCTTGCTGCTTTCCGATATTTTACCTATAAATACATACATAAAAAACCCAAATCAGGATTTTTATCATGCAATGTTGTGTGACCTGAAAGTGGTGTTTTGTTTTGAGCAAAGATAAAACAGTTTTAAGCCTATTATTTGATTTTGAAAGACAAGTTAAAAGTTATGTGAATGTAATCTGAAAACTGGGTTTTGTGTTTACAGCTTTTCTGAATTTTTGAAACACATTTCCTGAAATCTTGCATCCTTAGCAGTTTAAACCAAAAATTCAAGCTCAAGTCTTCATTTAAGTTAGACTTCAACAATGAAATTCAAATTAGGAGCAAAACTTTGAAGAACTGGCAACTTGGCTCATGGGACGCATTGGACATTCAGACCAAACCAACTCCAGAGAGAGAGAGAGAGAGAGAGAGAGAGAGAGAGAGAGAGAGAGAGAGAGAGAGAGAGAGAGAGAGAGAGAGAG
>JAACJT020000034.1:23646157-23663837 GCA_009936485.2 Gymnarchus niloticus
CCAGCATGATTTTTCTTCCCATTGAGATCTGATGTGTTTTCAAAGTGTTCCTTTAATTTTTTTGAGCGGTATATATAAAAAAAACGTTGTTGTAGGCTTCAAGATGTAAAAAAATGAATTAAACTGTTGGTATTTAACCTTCAGAATAAATGTGCATCAAATTTTATTTTTTATACTGTTTTCAAGTATCCTTAAGGCTTTGTATTATTAAACTATTCTTTTGTGAAATTGAGTTGAGGTGTTGTAAACCAGTTCATCTTTGTATTTGAAAATTGGATTATGTCCGTGATGATAAATCGATGGTTTGAGTTAAATTGTAGACAACTTTATATGTAGGATAGTTTTCGATCTGCTAGCCAGTACCTATTAAAGATAATTCCTTGACAAAGTGGACAAAACAACTACATAAAAATAGTTTGATGTTGTTACAACACACCCTATTAATGGTTATTTATTTTGCTTAATAATTTGTTTCTGGTTTGTCCTTCTAGGGCCAGTCCCAGCAAAGTCATGGCAGATGGAAGGATCTACGTGGGGAACCTTCCTACTGATGTCCAAGAGCGAGACATCGAAGACCTTTTCTTTAAATATGGCAAAATTCGGGATATAGAACTCAAAAACAACAGGGGTACAATCCCTTTTGCATTTGTTCGTTTTGAGGACCCACGGTTAGTTCCCACTTGTGTCTCACAAAGTTATGTGATACGTGTACATTTTCTTATTGAGAATTCCCCCGTGGAACTGTGTAGAAATGGTGTTGTATTTTAAACTGCTTTATTTAGGGATGCAGAGGATGCTGTCTACGGTAGGAATGGATACGGGTTTGGAGACTGCAAGCTACGTGTGGAGTACCCCCGCTCTGCTGCGTCCAAATTTAGTGGCCCTGTGGGGATGGGGCCTCGGGGGAGATTTGGCCCCCCGACTCGGAGATCTGAGTTTAGAGTAATAGTAACTGGTACGTAGAAGCATGCTCATTTTTATGCTTTAACTTAACACTTCAGTGAATATTTATCGTGAACTTCAGTTAGATTTCTGTTTCACTTTGACTAGAATTGATATTTGTGGTCTGCCAGTAGACCCACAGTCAGCTGACTTTAATTTTATTTTCTTATTTTCCCCCCAGTGACATGGGCCTTTTTCACGATTTAGCTTTTAAACAATATGGAAAAAGGACAGCCCATCTTCAGTAATTTGTTCCAATCTTATGCTTTGCATCACGTTTTAAATTACGTACTTAAATGTGCTGGAGAAATTCAGAAAGCTAGCTGGACCAAAGGAGACGGCTTAGAGGCTTGGCTGTCCTGTAGGAGCAGAGCTTTATCCAGCAGGTTGAGGTGGGTTTCATGAGGAGGAATGGAAGGCAGAAGACGTGCGCCGGTGAAGCTGAACTGAGACCACCCAGGGCTGGCCTACATAGGGCATGGGTCCCATGATGACAAGGGCGGCTCTAAGTACTGTGAGCTGCAGGATTAGTTGAGTTTAGGATCTGAATGTAAAGCCTGAGATGTTGCCTGATGTCTGTACACTTCAAGAAAGATTAGTCCGCAGGAACAGTGGCCTTATACCAAAGAAGTGATTCATAATCTTTGTGTAAAATTTATAATTTAAGGTTTTTATAGGATTTTATTATCAGCGTAAAGACTAACTGGCACACAGAGGTAATTTTTAGAGTAGTCTGTTGCCCAAGTGCCACACTCTGCTTTTAGATGTGCTGTAATGCCAAAATTTGTTAAAAGGAGTGAAATTGGGTTTTAGAATAGATCTGGGTCAGTCATTACAGCAGGACCTTAAACAAGTACACTAGTCTCTCTAGCTTGGAATTGAGTACTTACCTACACCATATGATTATAAACTGATTTAAATTGATTGCATTGTTGAAAATACATAATGGTAAGATTGCAGTGGATGTTAATATGTTGTTAGTGGATGTTTATATTCAACCTTGTATAATACTGATTCATCACGTCCATACCGTCTCAACAAGTCAATGTGACCAGTTAGAAAAAGGGAAACCACCTGGCCTTGCACATAGAGATCGGAAGTTTACTGATGTATGTGACCTTATTAATTGGCATGAAGAGGATTCTCCAGACTTGTAGAGACTCTGGTGGTGTAAATCACTACCAGACACCATACTAGGATGAGGAATGAATTAGAGGCGTCACTGTCCCTTTACATAGACACTTCTGGCCCCATGAAGCACTCCCTCACCTTGCAGCTTCATTTATGGAGAATGAATTTTGGCCTACTTAAAGGGAATAGAAAACAATGGTTTGATCCTCCTGAATACTAAGTTTGAGCAGTGTAAGACCTCCAAATCACAGCTGATTAACTTGGCATGATTGATATAAATTGATTCCACAGCATTATGCTAATATATCCCCAGCTCAACAGTCTACAACTAAAGAAAACTAACATGAAAGGTTATAATACAGTGCAAGTGGTACAAATGAGGGAGTATGTGAAACGTGCATCACTTGGGTCACTAACCCATTTGTGTGGTTCACACTCATGAAGTGGGATATAGCCTGTACATGGAGCAGGATAATTTAATGGCACGATTGCAGTTAAGGATCTAGCACTGAGACTCCTTGCTGCTCACCAGGCCTGCCCCCGACTGGAAGCTGGCAGGACCTGAAGGACCACATGAGGGAAGCTGGAGATGTGTGCTTCGCTGATGTGCAGAGAGATGGGGAAGGAGTGGTGGAGTTCCTCAGGAGGGAGGACATGGAGTATGCACTGCGCCGGCTGGATAGGACTGAATTCCGCTCACACCAGGTGACCATCGCTACCAGAAGATTGGATTGGATCTCAGCACCCACATCTGGAATTTTTTGCATTGAGATTTTATTTTTTTGTTATAGAATTAACTGTAGTAGCATGTTAAATGTGGGGAAATTGTGGGGAGAAATGGTGGAGTTGCTCTCTGCTGGTACCTGTGTGTGCCTGACAATATTCTGCTGGCCTGCAGGGGGAGACCGCCTTCATCCGAGTCCATGAGGAGAGGGGGTCCAGCTGGGGTCGTTCGAGGTCCCGCTCCAGGTCACGGGGACGGTACTCGCCACTTTACCACAGCCGTGGCTCCCCGCCCCCACGTTACCAGTCTCCGCCCCCTCATCGCCACTCGCTGTCCCACCACAGTCCCCCGCCCCGCCGGCTTCCCCCACCCCACAGCCCCCCTCCACGTCACTATCGGTAAACCTGCCAAGGGACGATGGACGGCTGGAGCTTTTTCTGATCATTTTCACAGCCCACTCCCCTTCGTGTGTGCGTGTGTGTGTACTGTATGAGTGTGCTGGTGCACTCCCCCCCATTTTATTACCCTTATAGTTTGTAACATTCCATTACCAGGACTGCTCTGAAAGGCTTCCACCCACGTGGGGGGGGCATTCTCTGATGTCTCCATGAAAAGCAGCTTTCTGGTTGAAGTTTCTCTGGCATTCTGAGTCCTAGTAGAAGTATGAACTCTGGATTCACTTTGACATTTATTATCCCAGTACATGCGTTAAAGCAGAAGTCTCTCTTAAGAATAACCCGGGATTAATATTGGATGCCCACTACCATCTTTTTAATTGTTAAATTCTAACTGTATGGTAGCATGTGCCACCTCGTAAAATTTTTAAATAGCCCAGTGAAGACTGATGTATCTTCTGGATGACCACATTGGAAATTTCTTTAAAACTATGTTTGGATGTCCCTCCTCCCATTTTTTCTTTTAATTAACAAACATTTTAATTAGTCATTTCCCCAGTCTGCCAGTACCCTGTACGTCTGATTATGGCTCTTTGTAAAAGGAAGTTTTTTTTTTCTTGTTTTTTCAATTAAAAGATGGAATCAGATGTTTATTTTCTTCATTGTTTGAAAACGAACTTGTGACATTCCTGAGATCACGCAAACATTATAAATCATATTTGTGCAGACAATGATTTTCTCCAATTCAATGCTGAAATGACTCAAATCTGATTTTTTGCCTTAATATGACATAGATCTGATTTTTTCAGGGCTGTGTGGATGCAGAAATCTGACCTTGCAGATCAAATTTGAGTCACTTTCATATGTGGTCCTAGATCAGATACAGATCCTATATATGGCCATGCAACATGAATGAGAACGGTCAGATTGGAATTCATGTGGTTTTTTGCCTATACACATGAACCATCAGCCGGCACCAGCAGCGTGGCAAAACAACAATGAAAGACCACAGTCAGTGGAAGGATGGGGAAGTTGGCAATTTATCGGATATTTCGGGAAATGAATCGGTTCAAACCAAACTGTAAGGAACCTACTGAAATCGAGTAGTGTTCGACGTAGCCGCAAACGAACGCGGCTGTGACGTTTTTTGTTGTTGGTGATGCAGATGACGTGCAAAAATGTATCAATGTACGCTTGCGTGCTGTTTCGGAGGACAGATGCATTCACATTACAGTTAGTCACAGGTCACTTGCAATTATGAATGAACCGTCAAGATAAACAAATCCGATCTGAGCAAAATAATCGGAACTGAACAATGAGGCTTGTGAACGTAGCCTAAGATTCAGTTTTGGTAGACTTTATTGGCTCTGCAAATCAAACGTTCAACAGAATTCCCACAACTACCATAGATACTAGTCTGCATCTAATTCTGGTAAGTATAAATGAGTTAATTCTTCAGTCGTGGTTATAGTCCTGTGAATGAGTCTTAAGAGCGGGGTGAATTTTGTATGGCATTAATCTCTGAGGATTTCAGTAGTGCCTCTCGCTCCTCACGCTCGGGGAGAGGGATATTACCTGCCAGGGGAGAAGGATTACGATGCAGTGACCACAAGCCTACAGATAACCAAATGATAGCCCTGCACGGAGTACGTGGCTCACCTGGCGGTGCCACGTAGTAACCCTCCAGTGTGTTTTTGGCCAGCCCAAGTAGCCGCTCTGCACATTCACCTTCCTCAATCTGATCCTCTCTCAGATATACAGCTCTGAAGGACAGAAGGTGGATGTACTTAATGATGATATACAGTACATTAGCGATATTAGGAAACGTATTCTGTTTACATGGTCATGAACTAATTAAGGACTAGACATTTAAAAACAACTGAAATGGGGTACAAGGCCCACTAGCCAGAAGCTTTAAGATCTGACTGTAATGTCATATTAAAAGGAAATCCGAATGATGTAATTTTTTAAAAAAATCCCATTAATAATACTTCATCAAATATTTCCATAAGTCAGAGTATGGGTACATAGGAATTATTTACCTTGCATAAATTTGCTCTCCGTGAAACATGTTTATGTTCAAGTATTTCTTCATTCTGGTTTAGTTTTACCAACACAAACACATTCAGAAAAATGACATCTTACCTTTCCAAGCTACGTAATTTGTGTTTGAATTTCTGAAGCCTTAAGCATCGACACACATTGTCTCAAAACATTGCTATGACTGTTTTTGGCAAGCAGATATCGGTCCTACTCATTTGAACAAAGGCTCCTGCTGACTGAGCACGTGCCACCGCAAACGCTCACGTGATTCGTGTGATTTTAATTGAATCAAATCATTCTACTCGGGGTAAGAGAATAAACCTTACGAGCACCCTGGACTCCAAAGCGTTTCCTTTTAATTCCATTCTTCAATGCTGTTTGCTGTTGCCTTTCCGCAGGATTCTTAAAATCTGTAAACACGCGTGTTTAACGTGGTCTGGCTCAGGTGACTGTCACACCTTTCAATGCCACAGCCATTCACATCATAATTCGAGCAGTGACTTCCAACTGGCATGAACCGAATTTCTGCAAGGCTGTTAAATTCAATATCGTGATTGTTCCATTCATTACAAAAAGATTTTAACTTGAATTATAAAAACGAAATGACAATTTTGGCATGCCACTTAACTAAAGTGTAAAAGTTTAGCAATGTGCTATCTTAACATTTCCATTTAATATGAAATCACAAGTCAGTAGTTGATGAGAGATCGAGGACTGCATGGTTATATAAGACATTTCTTTATAACTGCACGTGGATCAGACTGTGTGAAATCCTGCTGTTTGCCTTGTGGCGGGAAATAAAAGGTGTAACTGACCATGAGGACCAGTCCACAAGTCTTGCCCTTACCTCTCCTCAAGGACCGAGTCCATCGGCTCGACCCCGTCCGTGTTGACCACGTGGAGCTGATCGGCGAAGCGTATGGCCTTCTCCAAGCAATCGATGCCATCCTGGTTACGGAAGTCCAGTAAAGCCAGTCGCTCCAGTTTGTCCACCAGGTCCGGAGGAACCATGGTGGGCTATAATTCAGAGACAGAATCATTTGAGACAAAGCTTCCCCTTCACCTGTATATATAGCAGCATAACAGTTAAAGCTAGCTGATTAACCAGCTTCAACGACATTAAACAAGACTCCCTCCCTCAACTAGGGAACTGCTAGTAAAACTAAGTTAAACTGCATACTGGTGGTAGCTGATCCTCCGTCACACATTCCCAAGTTGGCGTTTCTGGTACCTGGAAGACCCAAAAGCATACATATAATACACAGTTGCTTACAAAAACAATTACAATTTCATTCGTTACTATTAAATCCCACACACATCTTTACTATTCTGACTAAATTAAAGCGTTAACGTAAAAGTAAGTCGATGGAGGGCGAA
The DNA here is from genome assembly GCA_009936485.2 of Gymnarchus niloticus. NCBI lineage: Eukaryota > Metazoa > Chordata > Actinopteri > Osteoglossiformes > Gymnarchidae > Gymnarchus > Gymnarchus niloticus. The sequence goes on from JAACJT020000034.1 coordinate 23,652,770, forward strand.
TTCGCACCATTCTGTTTCAATGGTGATTTTAACATTAAATAATTGCGCGGTTTTATTGCACACGGAAGGGAAGTTTTAATATCCACGGCTTTAGCTATTTACACTATAAAATGCCTAATGGTCACTGTAAATACACGTTAAAAGGGGAGACATCAACACCGTGTCACTCTGTCGGAGTATTCGTTTATCTACATACCTTCGGATTGTGATTATGAACTGGGCCATGGGAGGATGAGGATGATGATGGTGATGATGATATTTTTACATGTTTCCGACGTTGCCAAGTGACACTTTGTCCGTCTCTGATTCCCACAGAAGTCCGGCTGCTATGTCGTACAGGCCTTAAGGGTAAAGTAACATACTGCAGACCCCTGGAAATCCTGACTATCGCACTTTGCATCTTTATTTCTCATATAAAAATAAGTATTGCCTCCTCGGAATATGTTTTTGCAAGCTCACACAAAGGAAACAAATTTGACGAGGAAGTATTCTGATAGCTGCCGTAAATCGCTTTGCACCAGCAGCCGCGCGACACCACGCGTCCGCCGTGACAGCAAAGTGCGGAACTGTCTTCATATTTTAATTTACTGCGTATAGAATACGCAAATAACAAGGCGTCGAAGAAACACAATACAAATAAACTCCACGAAAAAAACATTTTTGAAAATTGTGATTGATTTAAGGAAACCCGTGATAAGGTAGAACCAGGGCCCGGATAGCTCAGTCGGTAGAGCATCAGACTTTTAATCTGAGGGTCCAGGGTTCAAGTCCCTGTTCGGGCGCATTGGTTTTTTCCATTATTCCCATATAATGATGAAAATACTAAACGTCCTTTCTAATCTCAAAGCAATTCAAATTATTATTCCACGAAAATGTTTTAATTTTACATGCTACAGCTACAGTAGTACTACAAGTTCATTTTCATGCCATGCCACTCTGAAAAGATAAATGTCAATGTATTTCACATTTTTTTCCGTTAATAAAACACACTTTTCTAAAATAGAACAAACATTAGCATGCCCCCCTGTATTCATCATTCCCATCTGAGGGCCAAGATTATGTCGATTATGAAATATAAAACCTCTCACACAGTCACTTTTACTCAGTGTTTCATCTGTCTTTGAATTAGAGACATAAATTATGCACAAGAAAAACATTTTTATACTTGTTTATTACAGTTATACAGAACGTACAGCTGTAGCTATTCTATGTGCAATGTGCAGTTCAGATGGGAAAACGCCACATTCCCAAATATTTCACTAAAAAAAATAACCTTGCAAGAACAGAATAACCCCGGTGTTAAACAATCGATAAAATAATTTAAAATGCAAAACAACACACAAAAGAAACCTTCCTTAGAGCTGAAACAGTAAGTAAATCCATGACCTGTGTTTCTACTACTTATTTGCACTTTTAACTGCTTTTAACAGACAGTGATTATACCACCTCAATGCAGGTCACATTGTCACTTATAAATTCGTTCTATGTATATTTATCATGCAGGAAAGGACAGACGTCCATAAAGAGGAGAATCCTTTACATTAACACTAATCATCCACTTCAGGCTTCAGGTTTCTCCTTGTTCGGTCCCATGAATTCCACATCTATTGGAATATCTTTATCCCTGATGGCCTTCTGCAGACATACAACACATTTGAATTATTGTTTGCCAAAATAATATGTTCGACGCATTAAAATGATCAATAAAAAAACCATTTTTTTGTTTTGAAAAAACCTTAAAGTTTTATGAGCTGGCCTACTTTATTTGATACGAAGACCTAGAAAAATAATTTGAATAATAAAAATGGGGCCCCGTTCATCGTACATGGATAACTGTAATTTTCCGGATATCTTAGCAATAGTGTTGAAATTCTGGATGGCTGAAGCGAGTTTTGGTTTCATTCTGATATGATGTCATGTTAATCCTGCCATGTGGCAGACAAACTTAATTTTAGCTAGTTATTAAGCTTGTGGTGTTTGATCCTGGCCAGGTAAACGACGGCAGTAAAACTCACTGAATCTGATCATTTATCCAGAACGAACTGGGTGCAGTAACCTTAAAAGATCCATGAAAAAGTTAAAGCTCCAAAACAAGAGCGGTCCTAATGATCTCTAATTTGACAGTCCCACCTCATGTCTAAAAACAGGACTGCGCTGGGATTAATGGACTCCTGAAAACATTACATTTAATTTCCTGCTCATACCGGGTACTTACATGAACACACGTTTGATATTTCTTAAACATCTCCGTACAGGGGTCGCCGTCCAAGTCACCTTTTAAAAATGTCTCTGCGAACCAGCGTCTAAAGCACTGGTCGTACTCACGCTTGAGCTCTGTGCATCCTTCTCCAACGCTATTCATCCTCCAAAGTAGAGATAAATTGCCAGCTAATTACAGCTAAAAATTCATTACTTGCAAGATTGCATCAGACATACAGTATAGGCACGCGCAAGGATCAAAGAGGTGACAGCTGGCAGAGACCCGGCGACAGATGCGGCTGTCCCCGTAGACACGATTTTACACCAGCAAGCCAGAAATCAAACTACTAAGGAAACGGGAAGTTAACATGAGTTCGTATTCAATGTTCTTTAATGTTTATTTAATGAAACATGGTGTTGGTGCTTAGTGATGTCGTAGTAGGATTAACGACGGAATAGTCACATGACTATCCCGGCCCGAGAACGTTGCTTTTCTTTTTTGCACCAGCTTTCCCACAGAGATACGCCCTTTCGGATCGAAAACGCCCCCGTCAAAGCTGATTGGTTTATGGTTCACTCCAGTGCCGATCTGAAACTCCCCTGTTGAAACTGATTGGTTTACAGCCACGCAGTTTCCAATCACATTTCGACAGGGGCGTGTCTCTGGGGGAAAGCGGAAAAAAAACACGTCCCGGGGATTGGGAGGACCGAATATTCTCTTAATAGCAAAATACATTAGCTTATCTTTACATATACACAGCTTAATCAAAACATTCATCTTGAGAATACTCAGTCATTAATTTACCTAACTGGTCATTATACGCACATTACTGTTCACAAAATACTCAACGAGAAAAACTTTTACGCTCTTATTAGAAAAATAACGAAGAATTCATAAATGCCGCGATGGTGGGAAACGCTGTAGACGATCTGAGGAAGCATAATCAGTTAAGAGCCTACAAAAGCATGTAAATAAAGCTGTAAGACCCAGGCGTCACAAGTAACGTAATTAGGCCTCGTAACCTAGTTAGGAGGCCTAATTACATTACCAGCCAAACAGATAATAAGAGTGTTTGGTGTTTAGAGTTTGTGGTGTCTTTTCCCCGTGTTTGGTATTTGTTTGCTGAATTTCTGTATGTGCTTCACATTATACAAAGTAGTTTTTTAATCTATGCAGTCAACAATGAAAATGGTTTGTGCTAGAGTTAATGTGATTTTATAAAATAAATGAATTATTATAATGCTGTTTTCTAAGTAATGGTGACTTAGTGGTTAGCACTGGTACTTCCTACCGCCACGGTTGGGGGTTTGAATCCCACCTGTGCTCTGTGTGCATGAAGTTTGTGTGATCTCCCCGTGCCTTGCAGTTTTTATCTGGCTGTTCTGGTTTTCTCCTGCAGTGCAAAAACATGCAATTTAGGCTCACTTGCATTTTTAAATGACCTGGTGTGTGTCTGTGCCTGTGATGGGTTTGCACCCCATTCAGGGTGCGCCCTAAACTGCCTATGATAAGCAGTTTGGAAAATGGATGGATGTTTTCTACCCATGCATAATCAAAGACTTTAAAAAGCTGTGGAGTTTCCAAAAATACATTTAGATGTCCTCTCTTTTATAGCTATGCTTATTTATTAAATGTATCTTTTTAAACAGCAATTTCCTGCTCAGCTGCATAAGCATGACCTACAAACATTCATTCATAAAAATATTTTTAATGCTATTCTCCTTTACACGAGTAATAATATATACTGAAGTCTGATGAGTGCACATGTTTACAATATTTTATTTTGCCCAGATGAGCCATTTTAATAACCCAATCTAGTGTAATTTTAATTTGTGCCAACAGGGGGCAGTACTGTTTTTCCAAGGACGCAGACAGGAAAATACTGTTTCCCAGTTCATTGGCCTCCGAGCTGCTCAGCACATTGCTAGGAGACAGATTGGATTACATTCTTCAGTAAACAAGTTCTTTACTGAAGTGGCACCAATCCATCATGCCAGAGCACCACAGCATCCAGAAAAGCATACATGTAAGTCAAATCAGAGAAATACAAATTATGACAACATGTAAGAATAAAGGAAAGAGATACTGAGTCCTCCTGTATCTGTTGGTACATCCCCAAGAGTGAAAATCTAATGTAAATTGATACACAACGCACAAGGAATTAAAAATAATCTATCTATTAGTTTTCATTACAAAACATTCCCCCAATCCATTTAGTGGTGAATCATCTATTTTGTTTATGCTAATCCATCCTCCCAGAAATAGCATTGAAATAGGGATTTCCTATAAACATAGAACAAGCAAATGTGCAATATATTAAAATGATTGAGCCAAACAAATAAGAGAGCAGAACCATCCCTGCATATGACTTTCAAAGGCTACTTTGTGGAATCTCCCATCATGCACCAGGAGAGACACGAATCAACTGAGAGACCACACCTGCTCCACAAAGATCCCAGCTCTGTCAACTTGTATAGCACTTTGGTTCAGCTGAAGTTTTAAATGAGCTATATGAATGAATTTGACTTGACTTGTGTATAGTCTTTAATAAAACTGGGAGTTATTGCATTTTATTTGTGAGTTTTTGTCGCAGTCTGTGACTTTCGTTAATGCGCTCATATGTAGCACAATTTCACTTAAAAATATGGGGAAGTTTTTTCTTTGTCTTGAAACTCATATAAGTGTTTTTAAAAGCTGCACTTTCCCAGGATGCGAGCTATGGGATGATAGTCTAATTTGTCCTGTGTCACGTGTACATGTTCATACCAATGCTTTTCCATGTCCTTTCTTGTTCTCCATGAGACATGTATATAATTGACAGTGAAGGTTTGGTTCAGAGTGCAGGATTAGCCAATTACATGGTGGCTCAGGGAGAGCATTTGGGGTTATAGACCTTGCTTTAATGAAACAATTACTCAAAGGATTTGAACCAGCAATCTTCCAGACACAGGCTCCTAACACACAACTACACCCCCCCCCCCCCCCACCCGCAGCCCCCCGCCACCCCCCCCCCCCCCCCCCCCCATCCCTGCAATGAGCAGCAAGGAGGCCCCTGCCAGACCCCTGCAAGAAAAGTTCTGCAAATCGAGCATAATCACGTCTCTTGGAAAGAAGGCTGACATCAGACAGCCGGGAGGGCGTGAGGCTCCAATCACTACTCCGTCCCATGTGGAAGAATACACATCCCGCAACCTGCACCGTATACCGAACTCGAAACATTCCGTAATGGCCATTTGGGTCACGGCCCAGTACCACGAGTCAGGGGACCACTCGTTACCAGGTGCAAGCTGGCACACAGTGCGTACTCAGCGCCCGTCATGTCTGCTTATCCCAACTAATCCACCCCAATCACTGGGGTCCACACTTCTGAGCACTGCAGGATACTGACCCACAGGAAGGAACACAGGGCGACTTCACACATTACTCTGCTCGAGCAAATCTGACACTGGACTGAGCCAACAATCCTCTCTGAAAAAACGTGAGAGGGGTTCTGAACAGGGGCTAGAGGGCTGAGGGGTCATGAGGTCTCCCACCTTCCCCTCTGAAGAGGACCCCCAGAGAAAACTCCCCTAATGGTAACCAGGCTGAGAAAGCACAGCACAACCACAAAGCAGACAATGTCATGAACAAGCAAGGGGGGCAGCAATGTTGTGTTTAGGAACAGGGAGAAGTAGGTCTGATTTCAGCCGGGGGGGGGGGGGGGTGGTAGTGGTACGTCAGTTAGTCTAAATGCTGCATGCTCATTAAGCCTTCATAAGACTCAAAATGGCCACTGACCTCAAACACAAAGCAAAACTTTATTCAGCAATGGCAGTGAAGTCCTGCAGATGGCGTAGCGGCAAAGGAAAGCAATTTTTAGAAAGGAGACCCTGGTTTTGTATCAGTAACAAGTAGCTTCACTCAAACTAGCACAAAAAAACAACTTCAAAGCTATACTTTACGTAATGTGGCTGAAAATATTCGAAGATTGGGGAATGATTTGTGGCACAGGTGGTATCACTACAGACGCTGGCTCCTTAAAGGAACACAGCACCTGCCATTCTTTCTTTGGCCACCTATGTGATGTGTGACCCTCACAAGCCAAAACCTCTGCAACGTCCACAAAGTTTGCCCTCTCTGATACAGGAAAACGCGGTTATACCAAACGGGTGCAGCTTTTAAAGCAGTAGAATTAAAAATACATAAAGAACGCTGAGCCCAGCCGCACATCTTAGTGCCACCTGCACCAAAGTACCACCAGTGTAAGCGTCTCACTGCCAGCAGCAAGAGAAAAGTTGATCCAGTGGTACCTGCGTCCATCAGACAGCTAAGTGGCACAGTGTTGGCACAGGACTGCCACCTACAGGACACAGTGAGAATGACAAGTACGCATAGCAGGACCTAGGAACAGAAAACAAGGAATCTTCATTTACACAATTAAGCTGAACACACATTATTTACCCATAATTACCCGAAGAACTGCAGCATATTAAAGTATTAAAAAAAAAAAAATCACAATACCCATGAAAGTTTCCCCAAACAGAAAGGGGGCGGAGAGTCAGGCAAAGGGTGGACGTTGCACTTATTGGGGGCCTTGAATGCTGCATCATTAATTAATTGACAGACAGCTTACAGTCCCCAGGCAGAATTCTCACGGGTCTGTGCCATCTCGATACTCTTACAATAAACCCAATTCCTCCGCACATGGTCCCGATGCTCAGCACTGACAAAGGTAATGACTCGCACGAGGCTCGCAGTGGGAGGTGGTCATCTCACTCACTCACTCACTCACACACACACACACACACACACACACACACACCATGTCCCTGCTGTCATCACCCACTGCTGCAGTTACAGATGAGGAAGAGGATCATGGAGTTGTTACCTAAACTTAACCTTTGGGCAAAATTGCTATAAAACAAGCACCTAATGGAATTACCAGTTCCACAAACTCTGGTCCTTTTATTGCACCTACTTTCGACCAGACGGACGAAGGTGTCTATAAAATCACCATGACTGTAAACGTTGCAACAATTAAGTTGTCATATTACCCTGAATTCTCCAAAAACACTCATCTAGTTATGTAAATAGTCAGCCCAACTCTGACCTCTAGTGGCAGCAGGTGGAACTGGAGGGGACGATCCACGCGATCAGTTATGACGTCATCGGCTATTTTTACCTCACACCAAACAAACGTCGGCAGAGAGCATGGTGCACAAAGGGAACCCTTTGATGCTCGTCACCTGTTGTGAGTCACTGCTCTTCGGCCACGACGTTACCCGTGCCCCTAAAACACCGTGCATCTCCCACCACCAGTCGAAGTGGCAACAAGGGGACTCCTGACCCTCCTCCCGAGTGGCCCGTCGCCAGGAGCCACAGCAGAGCATCGTGGGCGGCGTACGCCTGAAGCGGAGGGGGAGGAGCCGCAGCCCGCCGACTTCATTCACACAACTCGACGGCCATTTCATCCCTTTGCCACGCGTGCCTGCGCACGCACTCACGCACACGCGGAGCCCAGCCTGTTGCCATGACAACGGGCGAGGAGTGCGCCAGACAGAGGACTCTCAGATACCGTGTCACGCGGAAGAATCAAAATAAAGGCTCCGCGTTTAGAATGGACACAGGCCATCGTGGGATGGTTGTCACAGCTATGGTTTCCACGGTTCATGGAGTATCGGTCCAGCTGAAGCTTGTACTCGGGTTCAGGGTCAGCATGACCAGACCTCAGGCCCATCCCTCCACAATGACACTATGCTCCGCCTCCTCCATGCACACCATCCAGAGCTACCTAACAGGGGCCTTTCCATAACGCACAGCTCAGTGCTCGCACAATCCAACTTTAATGGCAATTCCCGCAGTCAATCGACTGCTGCCAAGTATCCCATAGACAGCGTAGTACCCCTACCCCCACCCAGCTTTATACACTACCACAATTAAAGCCACCGCCCCCTTGGAGTGATCCCAAGCTGACTTCTCTCATAGCCCCACGCACGTAGTTCAGCTTTCCACAAGTAGAGGGCAGCAGTGGACCAGGTTCCCTTGCTCATTCAAAGACCATCACGTCCACAGATCAAACCAATCAAATTTGAGAAAAGGACAAGGGATCTGGACATGCAATATGAAAATTACAAGATAGACAAAGCAAGCAAGAAGAAATGAATGACACATTCCTAAGATGTGCTCCATTACAGTCACTACAAGTTCACACTGTCGATATGTAATAGAGTACATTTGAGAACTTTTGCACGAAACTCCTCTCAGTCTCATGCCAAATCAACCACCAGGAGGACCGTGTCCCTCAAAAAGCCAGGAAACATGGCGAGGCACTCAAAGAGCACGTGACAAATGTGTCCCTTAGCGTCACCCGCATGCCAGAGCCGTTCCTGAGAGTTTACTGTTTGTCTGTCGGGCTTACAAAGAGCCCCCCCACGGTGCAGATGGGGTGGTGGGCATCTTCCACCAAAGAACAGAAACGGTCATTCACAGAATCACATCTCAGAAGCGAGACACTGCTTATTAACCGGCAGGCCGTTGCTGTGGAAACCAAGGTTCTTTTGCCCCGTTGGCGAGGCAACTTTTTAAAATCAAGTACTCCCCCCAAAGAGAAGCCCAAGCTGGCAGACAATGAGAGCACAGTGAATCCCAGTCTGAGTGCCCCGTCGTACACTCCACATTGGTCCTTCTCCATCTTGCTTACACCACAACACAGGAAACCTTTTACATGCCCAAAAACTAACAGCCCATAACTGACATGTGTAATGCAACAGACAGGAAGTCTGAATTAGTCTTTCGATCTTCAAGTAGTAAAACCGCATGTTAACCCATCTCTGGCAAGGCAGATGGAGAAGTGTTTCTGCCTGACGGCATTTGTGGGAGACATGGTGGACCCGCTCACCCCGCCACAGGACAAACCGAAAACACCATCACGATGGCCCCAACTCCACCTCCATACAGACGACATGCTCAGATGGCACAAAACATGGAGAAGGTAAAGAGTTTGAAACGACCGTCGCCAAAATCAACCGCAGTCGTCGACCTTTCACCGCTAAGCAGGGCGGTTCACATTCCTTTGCCATAAGGCAAGACGAAACAGAGCCGGCTGGAACGGTACACCAGCCCACGGCGACCTGGGGAACACCGATCCAGGAAGGAGGCAGCGGGACCAAGGATAGCATGCATCAGACAGCCGTTTGGACCACTGCGACCGTGCATGCTCCGTGGTGAGCAGACGGCTTTTATTCCTTCCATGCTCACACTGGATTATAAAATTATTTTATAATTTAACTGTAAAATGCAACTGAAATAAGCACAGGAAATCTGAAAATAAAAACAGGAAAACCAACAAACTGACTTTACACTCTAGCAGAGACCAAACATCCCATCTCTGAAAGATCATGACTTTTAGCCACCAGTCTGAGCGACTCAGCCAAAGAAAGAAAGCACAGCATTACTAAGCTGAGGAGATGCATCATCAATGGAGGGACTCCAGATGTGCAGAACAGCACAGAACCTGCGCACCACACCTTTCCACGTCACTCTCTTTACTACTCCACAGGACAGACGGATGCTGGCTTTGGATGCCAGCAAAGATTTACACCCGTATCCGTTAGGGCCAGGGGGGATGTCGGTGCGAGAGGGGAGCTGCCTGGGCCTGCATGGATAGGGTTCTTTCTCGTGACTGAAAAGATGCAGAGTCACCGCACTTGTTCGAGGTCCCTGACCGCAAGACAATTTGGTCAGGCGGGGCTCAGGCCGATTACAGATGTCGTAAGTGAGGAGCAGACTGCTTTAACACTCACACGCTTCAAGAAAGATCTCAAGAGCTCCGCGTACATGGCACAAATGTAACATACAGACTGGAAAAAATGGTCTGAGTGATAAAACAGCCTTCCACTAGGGGGCACTGTTTGTTCAGAACCACATCAAACTGACTTTTGGGTAACCAAAGCTGAGTGTGGAAGGCATCTGAGGTTCACATGTGTTCTGCCGTGTTTCGATCCAATGGAGAAGCTGCCTTCGGCTCGCCCATGAACGACGCCATCAAGAGGGTCACAGTGTCGAGTTCCCACAAGTCCACTTCAGAGACCCCGGGGAAGCAGAATCAAGTTCAAGCTGCCTAATTTAAATGGCGTTTCCTCAAAACATCGCATCAAGCCAGACACCCTGAGGTAACACGAATCAGAGGGAAAAATGAAGTCAAAGGCTCTCTGAAAGGCGTCCAGATGAAAGCTTTCCTCCACCTGTTTCCTCCCATTGAGAAGAGAGCGGCGGGTGGGGTCTCCTTCCGAACAGGCCCCGTTTCCCTTCTCCATGCCTCCAGCCTTCCTCTGGGACTTTCTGTCCAAGGGGGGGTGGTGCTGTTATGAGGGCCACTAAGACACAGCCTGGCCAATAGCGAAAGGCCCCCCCTTACAGGGCATGGCGGACAGGAAAGAATCCTTGTCTAGGGTCAATATTCATCCTGACGTGGGGCTCAAGGGCGGGGGTCGAGATAATTCTTCCACATCTTCATGACGCTCCCTCAAACCGTGTCGGCAATCGCGCCCCACCGGCAGAGCCGCAGTGCGGTCACATGACCCCCCAACGAGGCTGTTCCTCCAAAACACCAGACCCCATTATCTGAGGGCAGAGGAAGCAGTGAGGGGATCTCCCCATTCACCCACTGCGGGTCTACCTGTAGTCAGTGTAAAAGATATCTGGGGTCTACCTGTGGTAAACGTAATGTGTGATCCTAACACCTACACAGAGTAACACAGAACTTTAGATCCAAACAGACCGGAACACACCAGGACATCCATTTTGAACCAGCCATAGGTGGGGGCAACATGGCAAAAAAGTGCAGACAGCAAAGTACAAATTAACAAGGGTGGATATACGGGGGATGGG
>JAACJT020000034.1:23663937-23691210 GCA_009936485.2 Gymnarchus niloticus
GGTGGCTCAGGGGGGGAATTTGGGGTTATAGACCTTGCTTTAATGAAACAATTACCCAAAGGATTTGAACCAGCCATCTTCCAGACACAGGCCCCTAACCCACCCCTCCCCCCCCCCCCCCCCAATGCCGCATCACAGAGCCACGCACTACCCCCCACACTGCCAAATCTTTTGTTTTTGCTGACACCTCAATCTCATAGCCTGGCCTGTCAGATCCAAAGGCAGATTATTACTATAAGTGTTATCTTTAGAAACAATCTGTTGAACTACAGAACAAATATTTCACTCTACTGGAACAGTAATTGGAAAAATAAGAACAATTCCATTTTATTGATTTTTTATAAATACATAGACCATCTAATATTTATTTAGAATTTGTTTGCATTATACTGAGTTTATGACCAACCACAAAATAACAAATATATTAGCTTAGAAAAAGCAAATTCAAGTAAATAAACCAATTAAATAAAATATATAAAGTGTCGTTTTCTTGTCATTTTGCGGTAACGTGCAGGAATCAGCAGTCACAAAGAGTTACCATATGCATTACAAGAAATCGCCACAATATATATATAAAAAAAAATACAGACGAATGCAAGAAAAGAGGTGCATTCAGGAAGGTGAAGAACAGGCATGGAAGTCCAAGTCTGTGAGGTTAGACAGAGGAGAGAGATTTTTGTCGTCTCCTACAACTTTAACAAAGAGTTTGTTCATTGGATGGTAAGGGGAGAGGTCAGCTACACTTTGCTTTCTAATGACACTTCCCAATGGCAGCAGTCGCAGTCTGCATGAAATTCTGCCAAGTATGTCTTTGTAAACAATAGACAAAAATATTCTAGGATACATTTTCATAGTACAACTGCATGTGCATTAAGTCACTAGGTGGTGTAATTATTTGATGGGCTTGTGAAACAATTGCAAACCAAAAAAATAAGTCACTTTTGGAGCTGGAGGAAACAGACATTCTGTGTTACAAATGCAACGAGTTACACATTCTGTTATACACAGTGCTGAAAAGGTGGTATGGTGGTTAAAGATGTACATTTGAGCCAGGCACCTCACCTAAATTTCTCCAGTAACACATCAAGCTATATAAAGTTGCTTTGAATTTTAAAATGTGTCACCTGAGGAACGACATGCACAGTAACTAACTACAACTTCCCTGAATATTAATCTTAACAGCAAACAATTTACACGTGCCAATTCCATGTTTTTTCTAAATGATTTTTATTTTGGTAAAAGTGCTATGGCAGACATGGCCGTTAAAATGGACTCCATCCCTATTGTTCAGCCTCAGTCCTGGAATACAGGAGTGGAATCTAGGGAGACTCACAGAAATAAAACACTTTAAATGTTGGATGACAATAGAAAATGCGGAATAAGCATCACGAGATTTACATATTGTACAGTGATTCACTGAAGAATAATGAAAAAATAAATAAGAGCACAGTATTATATCTTTGTATTGATTTTTGTCCAGAAAACCAAAATTCACATATGCATCATATGTTTCTCTCTATATATATATTACATATATCATATTTTTTTTCTTAATACACAGACACTTTGTAATTACATTTGTTAATTTCCCCCTTGTTACAGTACGATACACAGACAGCAATATATAGATTTATCTTAAAACAGACACCAATGCCATATGAGGGGAAAATAAAAATGTAATTTAAAACATTGGCATTAACACATTACTGACAGGCATTCAACAGTGTTCACGTTCCTTCCCAGAATGCAATGGAATGTCTCACTTCCAGTCACACAGGAGTGCTTACAGTTAACCTCACAGAAATCAAATCATCGTATCGAGATGCCACGGTGATGCTTGTCGTGAGGGTAGGTAACACAGAAAAATACCTGATAAAAAAGCCTCACTGGTGTGCAAACAATAACAGAATACATTTTAGAAATGTACATTTATTAAAATAAAATTGACTACTAAAATAAGCTCATTTACATTTTTGCACAATTATAAGACAAGTTCCGTACTGTCACATGAATATGCTACTTGTCCATTCGAAATTCTTAACCCAGACATATTTCCATGGAAACAAAGTGTAATGCATTTTCTCCAAAATCAGGTGACAAAAGCATTGTATGATAGTAGTTTATGTCGTAATCTTAATCTGTCTGACATACTGCCGCCATACTGATCTTAACACGTAAGGGCATTCCTGGACCAGTTATTTCTGACGGCTTTTCTATTATTTGGTAATCCTCCAAACAATACCAGCAAGCATGATCAAATTTAGCCATGTTAAAACGCAAGAATATCCATTATAGGACAGTACAGATTAAGGCAAATAAATACCAAACTTTATTCCAAGGATATTTCTTCACGGCGGTAATACACTTGTATGGCAATATGGTATGTTTACATGATTGTTAATATTGCACGGCATGACATTCTGAAAGTTCAATGTCACAATAAACCCATCTGTTAATTTCTGTTGTAAACCCTGCCTGATACCGAAGTTTGTACCGATGCATTTGATGTGCTTTCTAAATTCTACGGCCTTTTCTCCTTTTAAACTATTGACATGTTCATCTTCGTCGCCCTGGTGCTGAACTGTGTTGGTACAACGCACTATATGAAACACCTACGTTCCCAACAGACCTTGGCTGTGATTCGCAATGGTGCCTCGCTCTTCATTTACAGACACAACTCAGCCGGAGAGGCTCCACCGCTCTCTACCAGAACATAAGATGGCTAGGGGTCTGCCTGTAACACTGCGGTGGTCTGTCAAGGTCAGATCCTGATGCACTATATCAATGCCACTTCTACAGTCAACGCTGACCGGGAAACCTGATCCTTATCAGAAAAATCACCCAAGGTCAGAGTGTCTACATATTAAGGTTCTATAAATGTGACATCAGACTATGCCCCTGGCCCATGTGCCACATTTAGGACAGAATACACAGTGTTCAAACCTGATCTATTATTTGTCAACACAGTAGCCTACATTACATACATACTGACAGATACGGATGGATGCTGAATGGCAGAAGGCAGTGATACACAGTTATACATGGTGACGAACTGCGTACAAGACTCCAGGTTAGACATGGCTGAGACGAATGCCTGTTATGGAAAGACGGTAGAGCGAGGGGACGTGCAGGGTCACTTGTTCTCAATGAGCGTCTGCACCTTGCACACCAGGTCTCGAGCCAAAGTGAGGACCTGCTGGATGTTGTGATGCTCCGCCATCTCTGCAAGAGAAAGGCATATGGCCAATAATGACAACACGTATGTTCATTTGCTCGTTCGTTCGTTCGCTCCCTCGCTTGTTCAGCAGATGCCGTTTTTCATTGTACTTGAACTGAAAACAGTCTAGTTGCTAGTTACTAAGCCATTTCCAGGTTTAGAAATGCTAAAAATAGCAATAATGGCAGTGAAATCTTCTCAAAGCCAAAGTGCTTTACATTATCTCTCGGAAACAGTAAACTGTAAGCAGCAGAATGTGGGTGAGGCATGGCAGCCATTTTGTGCCAATACTATAACAAAACAACAGCTGTTTGGCCCACTTTGAGCCCAGTCATTCTCTGCAACTGACCCTGTTACTTGCTCTGAGGTGGAAGTGCAGGAGTTACTCACCGTTAAAGAATTTGATGATGTCCGTGAAGTCCATGTTGTTCTCAAGTATGATGTCCCTGTACAGCTCCACCAGCGCCAGGGCAATGAAGAGGACAAAGTGACTGGAGGAAGTGTATTTGGCCGCCCAGATGGTCTCCCACACGGAGAACACGTCGTCGTACACCAGCTCTAGAGGGGTGTGCAGAGCAAAGGGGCTGGAGGTCAGTGGCAGCAGCTCAGTTTCACCTCACAAGATAGACAGTGAAATGTTCTTAGAATGGAAAATCATGTAGAAGAGGAGGGGTGGAGCTGACATGGCAGCCAGTCAAGATCAAGCTTTCAGGGAATAGAATTTTTAATAAATCATGTAGAAGAGGAGGGGTGGAGCTGATGTGGCAGCCAGTCAAGATCAAGCTTTCAGGGAATAGAATTTTTTTTTTGTACTGAATTCTGTAGCCATCTGACAACCTTTGGACAGGCACTGGTATTTGAAGAGCTGTCTTCAACTCTTTCTAACAGAAGGTTGGTACCTCGTTTAAAGTCCAGCAGAAACCAGCGGTAGCAGAAGTAAAAGTGTGTGTAGTCTCCATTTTGGTGCATCAGTTCAAACAGCTCCGAATCCAGGATCTGGAAAAGAGTGACAGAAGGTGATGGAGAAGCTTCTGTTGTAGATGGAACATGTGTTTACTCATGCACTTTGGTACATACGCCGTGTACCTCTCTTGATCATTTATACAGCATCTGCAGGAAAATCGGAGCAATTCTGGACAAATAAAATCAAATCTTTTTTAATGTTTCACACCAATAAAGTTAAACCTATCAGTCCAAAGTCCCTATCACAGCGGTACAGTGTGTTCTAGTTCCATTTTGAGTCGGCAATCCAAGAAGCAGGTAGATAAATGGATAATGTAGGTGAAGAACTAATCATGAACCCCAGAGCGACGCGTAACAAAAGAGGTGGTACGGCACATAAGTATTGTAAACAAGACAGACCTCAGCTGTGGATTGGTACGATTACTGCTTTTTGTTGCTGTTTTATCATCTTTGGGAACGCCCGAGTGGTGTGTGGGTCCTTGGTCGATCACTCGATTACGGCTGTTTTACCTGGATGAGGGAGCGCATGTTGGCGAAATGGGTATCCATGGCCCCGCCGTGGGGGAAGTTTTGATTCATCCTCTTCATGAGCTCCGTGAAGCAGCTGAAAGCCATGGCCTCTGAGATGGGGCGGGCAGAAAAAGAGTGAGTCAGTCTGGTAGGTTTGGAGGATCATTCACTCAGCTCCTGGACCACTCACTGCCTCACCATCGTCCAGAATGACGAGGAGCGGTGCCAGCAGGTCACACATGCCCTGGACGTAGCCGATCTCCAGGTGCTGCCAAACGTAACTGCGAAGAAAAGCAGGTCTCGAAGTTACGCTAAAAATTACTGAAAGAACAGAAGACCATTGGCAGAGAGGCATCGATAAGGACTTTTTCTGCACGTGGGTATGCGTTATTGACTCTGATTGGCACCTGCACATGATGTTGCGAAGCTTCTCCAGGTTGGCTGGAGTGAAGTACCAGTAGTTCCTGTCGCAACGTTGGACGTCCTTCTCAATTCGATGAAGGTTGATGGTGTACATGTCCAGCAGCTCTTGCTATATTGCATGGGAATTAAATATAATGTTACACACATGACATTTCTGCCACTCTCTTACAGTCATCCTTTTAGCAGTTTAACTGAAGCTGACCACTGTACATGCTAATTGTGTATCCACCAAGTGGCAGTAGGGTCTTACGGAGTAGGTGGTTCCAATGGAGGAGACAGGGGATGCAGCTTCGTTTTTCACTTCCCCGCCAACGGCCAAAGAGTCAAACTGGGGGAACAGGCTTTCCATCTCAGGCTCTGACCCACTGCCTTCTGGACTGCCCTTTCCCCCCTCGTCGTCCAGCCGCAGCTCCAATACAGGCAGCACTGATGGGCCTAATGCTGCCTCCTCCAGGTCTGGGCTCACCCCCATGCTGTCGGCTAGGGCCGACAGTGAATCGCCTGTGCTCTCAGAAGGGTCCTTTTTATCCCAGGGGCTCATGGACACTTTGGCCATTGGTATTTCCTCCATTTCAATCGCAGATGGAGATTCATCAGAGTCAGTGGCAAGAAGAACTTCCTCAGTCCTTACCGAACTTGAAATGTCAGCAGTTGTCAGCACTTTGGATCCCGTTTCAAACACTTTCGGCATGCTCATATCCGAGAATTTCATTGCATGCGCCTTCTTTTCCTGAGCCTTGAAATCCTCAGGTTCTGTGGGATTCACTTCTTTCATTTCTTGAACTTTGGCTTCCTCCCTGGCGTTAAGTTGGTTGTCAATAACTTCTGAACCCTTGGCCACTGTTTCTGGACACTCGGGCTCCTTCCGTTCTAGATCCTCAGCTCCCCATGCTTCTGAACACATAGCTTGCCTTGTTTCAGAATCTTCTGACTTTACAGTTTCTGAAGCTTTGGCGCCGTCTTCTTGCAGAGCCTTTGAGTTTACAGGCTCTAGAGCACTCTCGTCTTGTGTTTCTGAAACCCCAGCTTCCTTGATTTCTCGACCCATATCAGCCCCTGTCTCTGGAGTCTTGCTGTCCTTGATCTCTGCAATGCCGACATCCTCTTTTTCCACTGAAGTGGCTTCCTGTCTTTCGATGGCTCTGGCTTGTTCCTTGGCAGGTAGATCCTTTTCTGGAGGGACAGGAACCTTAGTCTCTATGCTGGGAGCAGGAATAGGGTCTGCTTGTGGCTCGGCTTTGAGCAGGTTTGGCTGGAGGGCATTGATTTTGGCTGCAGGCTCATGCGCAGTGCTGTCCTCAGTGCTCAGTGAGCGGTCTGAGAGACAGGAAGTGACCGAAAAGTTGCGGGAGGAGGGGTGACCTGAGTCAGGGGAGCTGGTGCCATTCGGCAGGGTCCCGTTGGGGATTTTGGGGACCTGTTTGGCCTCATCGCTTTTAGGCTCCATCTCCATCTGATCCACTTCCTCCACTGACTCAAACACCTGGAGCAAAAGCAGCACATCAGAGGAGAGAATGGCAGAGGGGCACTACAGCCAGGGCAGCTGTGGTAGCAAGCAACACTTGGGACATTTTAGAAACCACCTCATAAATTCAAAAAAAATTACAGATGTGATTTAACATTAATACTGTATAACAAATACTACGTGTGATACTGAGACCCATGTGGAGACCTCAGGGGCCCCATCAGTGGCAATGCCACCTCACCCCTCCGAGGTTGAGGATTTGATTCCTGCCTCTGCCTTGTGTGTGGCTCTCCTCCTGCAGCTAGCTGAACTGGTCATTCTAAATCACCCATATCGTGTTGAGTGAATGTTTGCTCTGCGGTAGAGTGGCATCCTGCCCAGGGTGTTCCCATCTCATTCCCAGTGCCTCCTGGGATAGGCTCAAAGGTCACCCTGACCCTGTACTGGAAAGGCGGGTCAAGAAAATGAATGGATGACGAATTATGCTCTCAGACCCATAGTTTTATTTTGTAACCATAAAAGGATCTATTTGGTCAGGTTTACATAAAATAAAATATGCCAGAAAACAGTCGATGCAACAACGGGGGAGGGGAACATTTAATCGGATTTCACAGGACAGGAGCGACAGAGGCAATTAGGATGGTGAAAGAGACTCTTAGATACTGCAGGTGTGGTGGACGACAGCACTGTTAATTACATTTTCCAGTTCTGCTTGCCGACTCTTTAAACATTTCTGGTGTAGTTCAGTACGATTTGGGTTGTCATACTTAAATTAAGCTAGATACTAATATTACTAATTTCACAGAATGGAATTAGACACAGAAAGTTGCTGAATCTCAAGTTATTCATACCTGAAGGGCAGCTTAGTGAATATTAAAAAAGTACAATTTTTGGAATAATAACATGACTGCAGTAAGTGTTCACACAGATGAGGGACTGGGCTTCAGTTCAAGAATCCAATTGTCACCTCACAAAACGTCCTGAAATGGTTATGTAAACAGGCAGCTAATCGCTCTGTAGTGAGTGCAGCATAAATCATGTCTGGTTAGGCTGTTTAAAACAGATCAAAATGACGCAATGACACTACAGAATGATATGCATAGATGCAATGCAAACATGGGAAAACAAAACAGCTACAGGTCAAAGGTCCAGAATCAAGCAAAACAGACTTGGCTGTGTACACATGATGAGCAGAGTCAATGGTAGGGGCCAATACGGATTCCCCGGGGGCGGGCAAAGTCAGGTGATGAAGGTCCATTCATTCGTTTTCCTGTGTATGGCCAATCACATAAGACTGGGGTGTGGCTTTCTCTTAGCTCCAGGGCCCTGATGTCCGAACCTGCACCCTGCTGTAACCCATTCCCCAGCCTGTTTCATTATCCCTGCATGCTTCCCCTGCACGTGACGTAAAGTGAATGTCTTTTGTTTTGGTGTCTCCACTTCCGCCTCCGAATAAAGCCATCCCCAATTCGTTTGCCACCCCTCCTGGAGCAAAGGCTTACACAGACACGTCGCCGTTGCCCTGGTTACCGACTTTCAGCGGCCTCGGGGGGGAAAGAAATAACCAGTGACGCGAACGGATGTGAAGACCCTTAAGCTGCAAGTCTGGCAGGTGGGCTTTGGAATTGTTCGGTGCCTGTGTTTGCCGAGCAGATTTAAGGATGTGATGTTCCAGTTACAGTGCAGGCGTGTGATAAGTGGAAATATTCAGTCAGTTCACAGTGTTTTTAGCATCATGGCAGGGGTTAGCGGGCTGCCGTGGGACAGCATGTACCGTACCTGCGTACTGCTGCTGGAATCACTCTGCAAGCGTGCATGGCTCTGTCTGTCTGAGCTGCAGCTCTGGGTGGGTGGGGCAGGAAGGAGTGACCAGGAACAGGAGTTACCAGGGAGACGCAACAGAATCTTAGTAAGACATCAGCCATCGTCACTTCAGCCTGGCGGCGCTGGTCTACCTCATTGCTGACGGTGGAGTCGCGGTGTATCATCCGCTGGACGCCGCTGTCCACGCTGGCTCCGGACGAGCACTTGGCCAGGGCCGCCGCGTGCTGCTCCTTTTCCCTCTGCCTGACGATGGCCTCGCAGCCCAGCCACTCGCTCATAGTCTGCTCATAGCAGGCTCGCACCTGGTCGTCCACCTGCCGCGGTCGGAGGACAGGGTGGGGGTCAGGCTCAAGAGGAGAACATCGAGAGCACATTTGGTCCAGTTGAACTTCCCCTACTCATTTTCTTCCAGTTTACTGTAAACGTCAGGAACATTCTCTTTTGGTGATACGGACCACTGACTGAATGCACTCAGTATTTTGCAAAAGTAATCCATTTGACTATGGCCTAGAACTCCACAGAAGTCTTCCTGTTTAAAATTCTCCATGGAAATGTTTTTTGAGAACAGGAGAAAAGCACTCAGGAAAATTCTCATTTTAAACTTGAAGCTGTTTAGGAAAGGCTCTGTTTACGCCAGACCTCCAGGGATAGTTGCCTGGAGAGGCTCGTTGGTTAGCCAGTCATGCTAAATTCCTCACACACCTCTTTCCTCTCCCCCTCCGACATCCCAAACTGGTAGTGGCCAAGCAGAAATGGCCAGACCTCTTTACGCAGGGAGGGGTCGACCCCCCCAAAATACACCAGCCTCAGCAGCTCCTGCTCGTCGTAGGCCTGACAAACAGACAAAGGCGGTTTTAAGGGTGCGCACGCTGTCACAATAATCATGTGATCGCACATGTAATAAAGCACACGTAATAACAGCCGCAGCATCGGCCAACGTTATTCAGAGGGGTAGTGTACTGGTCATAGTGTACTGGTCACCTCTGTTCACACGCAACTGTTGTGCATGCACAGTTTTATTTGTATATTATACACAAACACATCGTGTTTAAGCACACAAGCATCTATGCACGCACGTACAGAAAATATATGCAAGCACACTTACAAATGGTCAAGTGTGCAAATATTTTTGTCTGCAGAAAGCAGACTTCCACCTTAACGGAAAGAATCTCATCTTAGCCCAAGTAGTAGTGTTGTTTAGCTGTATCTAGACTGTAGCAGGATATTAAAATTGATGCTTGATGAAATATTATAACACTAAATAGTTGGTAAAGGGGTTCCTAAGACTGGAAGAGGAAAAAAATATTATAATCAACTATTTAACTGGAAACAAAATGCAGCAGAAATGAAAACACCAAGAGTGAATAAATTATCGGCATCAATAATAATTTAACATGAGATACCATTTCCTGGCAGTGTATCAGCCTGTTACTCACGGCCACATATGGTTGTGTGACTACGAATGTGACAAATGTAATTAAGCAAGAGCGATAAAGAGTGTTCCAAATCCTCAGAAGGCTCCAGCATCCTGCTGCGGACACTCACCGTACAGTCCTTCAGGAAGCTCTGCCACACCTCCACGGAGAGACCTGCGCGGGCATCGCAAGGCACGTCGACATCCACGATGGTGTGGTTCACCAGAGCTGACAGGTGGGTGCGCACCGTGGACAGGTGACGACAGTATGCAAGCCCTGCTCGCCAGGATTGACACCATTGAGTGTTACTTAGCCAAGATATCTGACTAGATTGCTGTGACCATGCAATTTCCCTACAAGTCATTACAGCCACAGTGTGAGAAGTGTTTCAGCTCTCTGTCATTAGCAAAGGGGCGTCAACATTTACTGCCAAATTTAACAAAGTGAACCTACTTTAAAAGATAGCAGAAACAGCTAGTACGCAAGTGGGTACATTTATGAATATGTTTTGAGACAGCTCCTCTGCAGAAAGCAGACGTTAATGGAATCCAAGGCAGCATTTCCTGCTAGCTCTCCGTTTCCTCGCAGAATTATCTGCTGTTCATGAATTTTAATGTGCTTGGAAGCAGAAAAAAAAAAAAAAAACTAACAGCAACAAAACTAATTTTCAGATGATTAATCAATTGAAACTGTCAATATTGTTGTCAGTTTATTAAGAACCAATACGAGTCATTGTAAAAAAAAAAAAAAAAAAAAAAAAGAACACGAAACTGGGATGTTAACACCCTTCAAGTTTTCAATAACAGATCAAAAAGTTAGTACTTGGTCGAAGTAAAAAATGGTAATCCAGCACCTTAAGTTGGCTGTTTACTAACTGAAGTGAATGACACTGAACAATCTGAGGAATTCTTTGAAATCACAATGATGTTTGAGTGTCTGAGCAGTCAGAGCTTGGTACGTACAGCCATAGAAAGCTCGGGAGATGATCTGATACTTCATGTTGTCACAGAGCAGCTTCAGAGGGGCCCTGCAGAGGTGAGCCCACAGACCATAACTCATTTCCAATCAGGGGACCGATCAGGTGACCAATGAGCCGTACTACAGGGAACATACTGGTCACAGCCACGACTCCGACGTACTGGGGGCCCGACCATTGAGCCCTTGAGCAACGCATTTGAATTTATCCAGTATTTAAATAGGCAGCATTTCAAATCACAATAATAATAAACATACTTGGTTTAGTGCTTCTCAGTTATTCAAATGCCTCATTTGTGTTTATGCCAGTGAAGTTGATTGTGGTATTAAAACCAATTGAACTGAAGTTCTCCACACAATAATCACACGACCTGTTCCCATCTGTGTGACGCAGTGTAACGTGAGCCTGCTTAAGCAGACAGAGGTATCTTGAACCCCCTAACCTCTCCTGGTTGCAGCCGTTGGGGGGGCCTCCATCTGACGAGCCACTCTGGGAGCAGGAGGAGCACGAGGACTTCCTGGGGGTTGGGTGCCACATGCACGCCCCTTGATCCATCAGGTCTGGTGTCACTGCAGCACAGAGAATCATGGCATCATCTCGCCACCAAAGAGAGCTGACATTCCAGACCTTGTCAGGACCGCAAAGCATCAGTGTGCCACTGAGATGCGACCGCTGTGGAATTTGACGTTGATCATTCGCTGTACACCAGGGCTGGATTATACAGATTTGAATTAAATTAAATGCCACATGCAGAGACCCAAATAAATACTGAAAAGCTTAAGTAAATCCTTCAGATGCAGACCAGGCTGCTGGAGAACCCCATCACGCATACAACTGAAATAAAGGATGACTGAATTTGGAAAAGAAAGAGGTAGCCAGATGATAGCCTGGCTACATTCTGGCAAGACAATTGTTCGTCCACTTGTTGCCCCAATCCCGATTACCCACAACCAATGCTGGCTTAAGAAATGCCCAGAGAAGGGGAAGGGAGGGCTTTTTGGTTTGGCAGCATCAGCACCAGTGCTGGCCAGGAGAAAGACAAGGGACAAAGAGTTTTACAGTGGTGCGAGTTGGGGTCTTGGGGGGCTCCAGGACAGCTGCAGGAACACTTGGGGACCACCAAAGTCCAGGCCCTCCAAGAAGGGTTTCTCCATACGTTCAGGGAGAGGGAGCGGGGCAGGGAGAGCACAAGGGGACAACTGGGAGCTCGAGCAATGGTCACTGGAACAAACAAGGTTGAAGAGGAACGATGAATGGGACACTGACACTACAGACAGACGGCGATAAATGATACCCTACAAAGGATCAGGGTAACTGGGAGGACCCTAAAAACCAAACCTTCGCCTCTATGGGGCAGGAAGCGTGAAGGCACTTACCAAACTCCGACTGGCTTCCGGGGAACAGTATGCGGAAGACGTAGTCTGTGGCTTCATCCTCCTCTTTGTCGGACGCGGACTCGGACGAACCCTGCAGGCATCTCTTACGCAGTTTTGGGAAAACTTTTCCCTGCGGAAAAGAAGGCCTGTGTCTCAACCAGTAACAAAGAGGATATGAGTGTCCTACAACAGCAAGACTTCTCTGGAAGAAAATCGCTGACTGTGCCATAAAATCAAAAATCGCAAAACAGTCCACCCATCCTACAACTGTGTATCCGGTGTAAGGTTGTGGGGTCAAAATCGTAAATACACGAAAAACGGAAGCAAAGAATGTTCTAGAATCAAATGGCTGTGCATTTCCTGTGATTAAAGAAAATGGAAGAATTAGGTTCAAGACAATCAGTTATGCACAATGGGTAAGAGAATCCATTCAGATGGAGCTTTTAGGGCAATGTTTGTAGTGACACTGGAATTTATTATACTCTATTTGTTATGTAATGATCATTAGACAGATAGATAACCAGCTCAATACACGCATATTAACATGAGCTGCACCAATCCTTCTGTGACCTGGGGGATTTAGCCACAATGATGGACCTTATCCTACCGAGAGCGTGTGGTAAACCCGCCTGCCTTAGTGAGCTGTGTTAAAAAGCAGTCGTACTACTTCGCAGTTGAAATCCAGTGATGCACCTGCCGCTTCCCTCATGATGATGATGAAGCCTTTCAGTGATCAAACATTTCAACCTTCACTCCCAGCCAATCAGGGCCATTCAGAGTGTTGCTAGGAAACACAGACATGCAATAAAGCTCATCGGGTGGTAGCTAGGAGTTTTGGACAGAGCATGTAAATATGTGTCATCAACAACAAAGAGTGCCGAGATTAACTCACTTCTGGTGTGGGGTTTAACTTAGGGAGGTACTGCAGAGCCCAAAGAAGCAGAGAAATGCTTTTAATACAGCATGACTACTTATGTGCAGATATACATTTCCTGTCATTGACCTGAAACTTACTTCTGCACTTGCTTGGTACACATTCCACCGACACCGAGAAGACAGTAGGAATGAACATAAAGCACTCAACAGGTGATCCGCTGCCCCCAATCCAGAACTTCCCTGTGTTTCATTGTTAAACAAATGTTAACTACACATTTATATGATGACAGGAAAATTGCTTTAATAGCAACAGGTGAGAGAATAGGGGAGGAATCTAATGAAGGCTCCAGAAGACATTTACACTTCTGACAGAGTGAAGAAAGTCCAGGTCTGATGCTGCTTTTTCTAAAGGTGTTTTCACAACTATTACCACGTGCCACTGCTTTTTTTAAATTAGAGATGAGGAGCATACCAACACAGACTGAAATATGGGCTCAGTCTCTGCCTTATCCCCGACTCTGCTCTCAAATTCTTCATCCCAAATAGGCAAGGCTATTGTACAATTGCTCTAGTTGAGGGTGCATTCTATTCAAGTGTTACACATATACTTGAATAATATATATGCACATATTATACAAATCAAATCACTGACATAATGGAAGACTGAGTAAAGCACAGACATTGTTTCAAAATGTCTGATCTTACGAGGAGAATCATTCTTTTGGAAGCCTTTTACAGCTTGGCCAATAAGACAATCTGTTGCCTTAAATGGTTTGACGTGTGAGGCTGACACGTACGGCCCAGGGCCCCTGAGCAAGCTCCTATACTCACCTTTCCTCTCTGGGACCATAGAGGGGGATCTAGCTGTCCGTGGGGCAGGAGACCATTCTCCAGGCAGGACAGGAACTGCAGGAGGTGCCCTCCCTTGGGAAAGCGTAGTGGGGGCCGCTGGATCCCGTCCTGGCTTACCAGCACCACTGTGCCCCCGCTGTCCACTGGGGGGGTTATGGGGCAGGATAAGAAAGAGTGTTCAAGGCTCTCACACCATCATACACACCATGTATATAAACACACTCCTATTCCAATCTTTGTGGGTACTTGCCACTAATTCTCAATTAAATGAAGGATTTTGTTGACCATCATTAACCCCATGTGTCATCCCCAATGCTCCTTTACTGGTCATTTTGATGGTCCTGGTTTTTTGTGATGTATATTAAACTTCAGGACTACACTAAAACTTATAGAACTACAGACCATCTATGCTGCTTCTGTCTGTTCATATTTTCATATTACTCCCAGCAGTATGAGGAGACTGAGGTCATTTAAAGGGCAGTTAATCACACACAGCTGGGTTCAACAGATTCAACTGGGTGTGATGAGGAACAAAGGTAGGTTGGGCATGGCTGGCTTGGCATAGGTGTGACCGTTACAAAGCTTTTCTTTAAAATGCTTGATAAGATTCTGAATAAGAAAAGGGAAATAGCATCAGAGCGATATCTGGTATATTTAGCCATGCCAAAGCACACATTATTAGATGTAGGATACTGTATTAAGACAGGTGGAGGGCTTACCCTGTTGGTGACAGTGCAAGTAGACAATCTCCTCGAGACGAATGGTCATGGCATAATCCCAGTAAACGCTGGAAGAGATCAGATTAGCAATTTAGCGTCAAAATGATTCCTGCAGAAAGAGGAACTCATTCAAACCATTAGCTGCCAGCTGATTTAAAGCATCTTAGTTAGGTTTTATAAAGTTATTTAAAATTAACAATTGATGAAAAATACAATGCAGTCCACTAAATGAAAAATACTCGTGCATGACAACGTGTACAATTACTGTACAACAAACACGTAAATGAACAAATGTGCTATAGAGCAAAATTTGTCATGGGAAAAAGCATTTATCCCATATGCTCATAAATGAGTGGGATATGGAGAACCATACATGTGTGGGCAGCTGGGGGGAGGCTCTAGATTTTATTTGGCCTACAGACACAGACATCTACTGTGAGCTTCTGTAAAGCTCCAGACCCAGAGTCTGGGTGGACCTAAAGCCTGTCCAGGAGATTTCACAGATTACGCTGCACTGCCCTGAAGTGCACGGCCTCTCTTTGCACCATCAGACCGTTAAACAGGCTTTCCCCCTGCCAAGACCCAATCTAACTGTTGTAGTTACCTCCTACTATCTGTACGCTTGCCTTGCACTTTTTGGTAGTAATGGAACAAAAGAGGCTTCAAGACCCATGGTGGGTGGGAGTATCCCGAATGAACCAATCAAACGTTCAGGATACTCCCACCCACCATGGGTCTTGAAGCCTCTTTTGTTCCATCACTACTTTTTGGAGTTCAAACTAATGCCCACTTATTGCTTATTTCTTCCAGGCTGTAATCACATTTTAGACAGTTTCTCATTATCGGGTTCTAAAGGAACCAATACTTACAGGCAGTTTAAATTCATCAATGTCCTGACTCCCAGTCCTTCTGGCTGATAACAGTTTGTGCGTTATGCATGTCATTACAAGAGCGAGTGGCATGCGGGTTATCAAGTAAGGCTGTCACCTCATAACTGCAGGGTTAAATCCCACTCTGTCACTGGGCTTTGTGGGGTTTCTGCCCACAGTCAAAGGCAACCAAGACTGGACAGACTGCTATTGGCAATCTCAGATGGACAAATGGATTTCCGTTCAACTTCTGGGTCAAACCAGGACGCCTGTCAGGTGGACGACTGATGCTTGAGACCATCAGATTCATTTTGATTGAGCAGATTTAGTATTAAAAAAAAACAATAAACATTTTGTGTTGATTCTCCCTCCTGGGTTCCTTGACAACAGCACAATAATAAACTCCATGTTACTAATAACGCCAGAGGGCAATTTAAGCATACAAATGCAATTCCAATCTGTTCCTGCTGTTCGTCCCTACAGAGAGAAATAAGCTTTTTGAACATCAGTAAAATGAGAATGCTTGCTTATTCTAGCTGTGATAGTCCAGCTCAGCCCACTGTGCAGTAGCCATAGCGAAGGTTACCATGTCATCCACCACCTGCTTTGGCTTGATCTGGCCTGCCTGAAGCTCTCACCTCTTCTCGTAGTCCAGGTCGCCAACAGAGCCATTCATCAGTTGGTTAGGAGTCCATTTCAGGGTCATGATATCTGCAGTTTGATGGAGGGACAGGTAGCCTGGGATGGCCTCCATGTCATCCCTCTGGAACAGAACGTAGGCACCTTGTGAAACAGCTGCCTATGGAACAGTGTTAAGTAGAAGATGTGGAAAGGGACCATCACGTGAATAAGACCCGGCAATACCAGAGTAAACGTATACAGTTTTGTGGCAGAGTCTCTTTCCTTGTAAAGATCCATAATAAAAGGAGAGGAATCCAACTGTCAGAAACCCATTAAACACTAGTCAAAGCTGTAGGGTC
This sequence comes from Gymnarchus niloticus, assembly GCA_009936485.2. Taxonomy (NCBI): domain Eukaryota; kingdom Metazoa; phylum Chordata; class Actinopteri; order Osteoglossiformes; family Gymnarchidae; genus Gymnarchus; species Gymnarchus niloticus. Next base: position 23,680,403 of record JAACJT020000034.1, read on the forward strand.
CCTACCGGCTGCACAAGCACATTGTTCTTGCCAAACAGCAGCGTAGCCCGTGAGTTCTGGTGCAACGACTCCACGTAATCTCGGGCCGAGAGTGAAGGCGACGGCCGCTCGTCCATGCTGCTACTGGAGTGCCTCTTCTGGATCTGCTCGCAAAGGTAGACATGCTGAGCGATACTCTGTTAGCGTCACAGAAACAGAGTCCAATCGTCTGCCGGTCCTGTACGTGCCAGCCATTTCTTCCCCATTGGCCACAGCTAGATTGTGACGGTGCCTTCCCGTCCCCCCAATATGCTGGGTTGTATGTTTGGAAACGGCTTAAATTTGGTCCCCCAAGCCAAGCGCACAAGAAACGGGGTCAGGAAGTCATGCTTCAAATGATGCTAATGCTGTTGCTGGTCGTTATGGTGGTTGATGAGGCGCATCAACAAGCCCAAAGCTTTCCTGCTCTCCCCTACCGTGTCAGAAGAGTCCCCAGATACACCCCTCCGTGCCCCGTGTCTGTCTGTTTGGTGCCTGAATCAACCTGGTGCAGATGGGGGGCAAGCTGTCAGCAGAAACTATTCCGCTGGTCAAAAAATGGAAACGCTCAGTTGTCTGGAAGGAGAAGCAATTCATGACAAGAAAACCAATTCAAATCACAGCATGCCCTGAGAAACATGTTCAGGCATGATTCTAATGTGTTGATTAACAGTAGACAGGGGGAAACGAGGGCCTTTTAGACTGTGAAAAATTGACTGAAATGCTTCATTAAACATGACTTGTCACACCTGATGTACAGTGTTGTGAGAACATTTTTTCCTGATTTCTTCTATCTTTACGAACTTGTCACTGTTAACTGTTTCAGATCTTCAAAAAACATTTAAAAAAAGACAAAGCCAGCCTGAGTAAACATAAAATGTTTTTTTTTTTCAATGATCATTTCATTTATTGAAGAAATTATACAACACCAACTGGTCCTGTGTAGCAAAGTTACTGCAGTTAGTCAGTCAACCAATTAGCCAAATGCAACTGATAACTGGGTTCAGTTAAACTAGACACGGCCAGGCTTGATTACAGCCAGCCCTGCTGAATCTAAGTATCACCTAAATAGAACCTTTTCAGTAATGTAGAGAAGGCCAAAAGGGCTGAACAAGCACCACACTTTACCATGAACAAATGAAATTAACGAGGCTCTGAGAAAGATGCTGAAACAATTCAGTGTGGGAAGGGCTACAAAGTGATTTCTAATGAAATATCAGTTGTTTACATACTGGTGGAAATAACTCCCATAATTTGCATAAGGTATCATGGGGGCTGGAAAAAAGGTGGATAGGAATTGTTAATCCCACTTTCTGGAATATTCCCCAGGTGTGGCCGGCCGACCAAAATTCTTCCAAGAGTGCATTGATGACTCACCCACGAAGTCACAATAGAGCTGAGAATAACATTTAAGGAACTGCAGGCCTCACTCATCACAGATAAGGTTAGTGCTCACAGCTACACCATTAGAAAGAAGCTGGGCAGGAATGGTATTGGGAGATGTGGAAGGTGAAAACCATTGCTAACCAAGAGGACCGTAAAGGCTTATCTCACATTAGCCAAAAACATGTTGATAACCCCAAACCTTTTGAGATAATCTTCTGTGGACTGATAAGTCAAAAGCGGAACTTTCTGGAAGACATGGATCTTGTTACATCTGGTGTCAAGCTAACACGGCATTCCACAATAAGAACGTCATACCATCAGTCAAACGTGGTGGTAGAGTGATGGTGGATGCTGTGCAGCTTCTGGGCCTGGGTGACTTGATGTGACTGACAGAATCATGAATTCTGCTCCCTACCAGAAAATCCTGAAGTACAACGTCTGGTCATTGGTCCATGGTCTGTGAATCACATGAACGAGTCCACCTCTGAATGGCTCGCCAGAAATAAAATTATGTTTTTGGACTGGCCTAGTCAAAGTCCTGACTGGAACACCATTGAGATGTTGTGGCAGAGCTTCAAATGAGCAGTTCATGATTGAAAACCCTCCAATGAGTGGGCCAAAATTCTTCCACAGCTGTGTGAAAGACTGATCTCCAGATATTGGAAGCGTTTGGTTTTAGCAGTTGCTGCAAAAGATGTGGAATAACCATTTTCCTCAGAGGAATGAAATGATCACTTAAAAACTGTGTGCGTTTCCTCATTTTCTCCTTATGTTACAGTATGTTTTGTATGATGATCTGAAATTATTTAGTGTGACAATTATGCAAAAATGGAGGAAATCAGGGAAGAGAGGACTATAACAGAGTTGCATCAAGGTAACACAGTTACAGGGCCGACATGGAAATGTGTACTGGGGTACACAAAATGCCAGTCACAGAGGCTCACTCACACACAAGGCCGGCCTCTTTGTGGGGGAGTCCTGTCGGCAGTGGCCGCTGTGAATGCGGTGCCGTTGGACCAGCTCATCGGCCGAGGGGTCTGTCCAGAAATGGTCAGCTGTCTTCATTTTGGTATACTCCAAAGCACAGGGTCCCACTGCAATGAGAAAGGCTCAGGACTACCCACAAAGCTCCTTACTGGTAAAGGCTCAAGGCTTGTCAAAGAAAGTCTTAGCTAATCTCTGCAAGCCAATTTGGCCTGTTTTTATGCTGATTACCACGTAAGCTTTTCAGTCTGTTGTTAGCTGTTGACCACCCACCTCCATGCTGATTTTCTGCTGTAAGCCCTAAAGTGAGGAATCAACAACCAAGTGAAATCACACCGGGGGACAGCTAAACCCTGTGAAAAATCAACATCCTGACATGTTCCTCTACCTAGTAGGGATGTGACGCTCTTGGGAACAGTTAAGACATCTGTATCAATACCACGGAGAGATGTCCCTCCAAGCACACCATCTGTCATGGAAGCATGACTGTGAAGAAAGTAACTTTAATACCAACGTAAATGAACTTTGATTTTAATGTGTCCATCTCTATGGGTGGCTGATGATTAGGGTCTACACGGATTGGAATTACCTGAATACATGTGTGAGCCTCTGATGACACCTAGTTTAGTTATGTGAATTTTAAAATAATGTTTGATGGCAGGTGCAGCAGCCAGCTCTCTTCTCAATCACATTACATCGGATACTTTCTGGAAATCGGGAGGGAACTTTCACCAGTACCTAACAAAGATGCCAGAATGGGTCCATCTACTGGGTCCATGAGAACTGCCTCCTTCTCGTAGAATTTGCTGTAAAGGAGGGAAACCATCAAGCTTGAGTCCCGATCACAGAAGGTGGTTTTCCTCTGCAGACACAGGTAAGTAAGCATGTACCCCTCCCCATCCTCACCTGCCATTCTCTACCAGGTAAAGCACGATCTTGTCCAACACCTTCTCGATGAGGGCGGTGCGAATCCACAGGTGTCTGATGGCCTGCGGGGGGATGTTTGGCATCTTTGGCGGCTTCCTGGCACTCTCGTGGTTCAGGGGGGCTTGGTTACGTCTGTAGCAGCACAATTTGGAGGCAATGAAAGCAAGGGAGGGCAGTATGAATAACCGAGTACTCTAAAAAGCCTTTAAGTTGAATGGTGAGACCCAAATGGTTTCAGTGTTCCTTAGCTGGAAAGAAAAGATTTGTTCCTAGCTTACAGAAATATCCATTGGTAAACTGAGACTTTCTGTTTAATGGTAGCCTGAGCTAGCCATATCAAATAATAAGCAAGACACTGTGTCTGGATTTGTTTTGCAAAAAAGCAGACAATTTTTCTGACGGCAACCAAACGAGACATGTGACATAAAATCATATAAAATAACAATCTTAGATACAACAAAACCAAAATCTCAAAACCTACAAACTACTTTTAAAATCTGTGAAACAGAGCAGGTACAGAAATAGGACTTTAGGTCTTAGGTGGAGTAAAAGGTGGTGATGATTCTAGTGGCCCTCAGCTGGAAAGGATTCCTAGAATACATACTGCACAGTAAATTCAATTCAATTCAGTTTTTTTTATGTAGCACCTTTAAGCATTGTCACACAGTTACACAGCTGTGTAGTTGGGCCTAAAGCAATATTCGTTCAAGGGGAGCAGATTTCCTAGCTATGGCCCTGTACAGAGATAATCTTCTTTATTATTAAGGTTAAGCAGACACACCAATATGCTGTTATGTGATTGGCAGGATACAGTGGGTTCACTAACAAGCTGGTTTGTGATTGGCAGATATTCTGATGGTTCTTCTTTGGGCTGATAGGTTGAGGGGGCCAGGAGGCATGGTCTCTTACTTGCTCTCTATGATTAGCTCCAGCTCCTGGGCCTTTCTGCACAGCTCCTCGGCTGGAGCGAAGCTCTTGCCCACCTTCATGAAAAGCGCCGCTATCTTGTTGCTGCGCAGGAATCCTGCCGCTCGTCGCTTCAGCCCGTGCAGCACACATGCCTCTACTGCGGCTGCGTGGACGTAGAAACGATGTCATGAGAACCAGCGACATACTGGCTTGGTCTTTTTTTAAGCAAACACTACGACAACAGTTGTATTAGCAAACACAGAACCATGTGGCCCAGGCATCCCAGTATTCACCTTCCGAATGTTCGGAATCAAACCTCATGCAGCCTAATCTGCGGACGAGCCCACAATGCATTGCTCCTGCTCTGTATTAATTTAAATTGAGACTGTAAATATAGCCAGATTCTGTAAATTGCCGGGACTGATTATTGTTATTAATGTGTCACCTACTCAACTCCACCCCCAGTGGAGAAATAGCAGTCTTTCCACAGCGCTCACACGACGGCCGTCATGTTTTCAGACACACGGTATGTTAGTGGGAGGAGAGCTGGAGCAGACCACTTTTAGTTTTTATGTAATGCAGACGCAGATACACCCCCCAAAGACATGTACAGACACTAATTGATTCACACAAGCCAACCTGCACAGACAAACACGGATACACAGATGGAGACACGCGCATGCTTCTCCTCAGCCCTATGTGGCAGTGCCTGAGCCACAGGGACACTCGAGACCTCCCTCAAGATTAGTCCTGCTCAGGCAGGGTCGCGGGATAGCAGCAGTTGCTATGGAGACCTCCGCTGAGTGAGCACGCCCCCAGCGAGGAACCAAGGGTGGGGGGTGGGGGGGCAGGCTGTTTGTCAGCTCTTCCTCAACATGTCCTTCTGTGTCACTCTAGGTCTCATCCTCTTCCTCGTCTTCACAATGTCTGCCATTTCCTCAGTGTTTTCAATTGATACAAAGCAGCACAGTCATAAACCTTTCTTTATCATAATTTAACATATCATCATTAAATGGAAATCAAGTGTATCATGAATCCACGTCATACAATGTAGATTTTGTGACACTCCAGGATAACCTTTTTCAGGTTTAATTCCTGACTGGCAGATCTGTGCTAGTGGTTCAGAATTTTGGGTTTTATTAATACTGGGAAACTGGGGACTATAAATAAAGAAAAGAATGTAGATTTGAAAAGCTGAACACACCAAGATAAAATTATTGATGATGCCTGAGAGTGAATGAAAGATACACGGACAGTGCTAAGTAAAATATTATAAAATTAATATTTAAAAATTATCATGATTATAATTTTGGATTAACCTTCCATTAAGATGACCAGTCTGGAGGGCACAATGTTTATTCAGTTTTATTTCCGATTAACATAAAATGTTTACTGAGCCGATTTTTGTTATTAATGTACTACTGGTTTGTGACTGATAAGCAAAAATAAAAGATTAAATGATTTGCATTTCTCCATAATATACTTCAGTATGAAGAGAGGGAACTGTTGAAAAATTAAGCAGAAAAGATTTTATTTCTGAAGCATGTTCTGTGAAGGGCTTGGTTGTTTACATAGGATCTCCAACATAAACACTAAAAATAGTCTCGTTTCAATGTTCGCGCTGCCAGGAGAGTCAGAGACAAGGCCGCATTACCCCGGTAAGACAAACCTTTAAGTCCGCACAGCCTCACCGCTAACATCGCACTCCGCACAGCAGTTAAACAGCATATGTCCTCCCAGTGAGGACGTGACCGAGCACACGAGGGTCAACCCCAGGCAATGACGAGGCAGACTGGCCAGTGGCGACAAGCAATTGAGCCAACCCCCGGCTTTCTAGCGCCCGCTAAGTGCTAGTGCATCAAGGACTGGCCAGAATGCTGCCATGTGGACCATGGCTTTCTCCTCTCACTGTTAGAGAGGAAGTGTCTGATCACATGACCCGCCTCCACATGTAAACACATCTTTAAATATACAACCCAGATATCACGCCAGGAACGACAGTTCCTATAGATTTATACTTTGTATTATCCTTCTCTCAAAACAGCCGTTTTTAGATAATTGGAATTATAATGCAATCATTAATTAAATAATAATTGGAATTATATCGAAACAGCCATTCCACCTTTAAAAAGTTTGCTTTGTTAAAGTGTGTATGTTGAATCCCTCCATGTCCTCCACGTCTCTGAGATCTTAGAAGCCACATTTCAAGCATTCTTCACAATAAGATCCTCAGCTATTTCTTTCCATGCTCTAATGATGCTAACTGTTGTATCAGATTATGATTTATTCTTTGAGTACAGGGCTGTTTATGACCATTTTGGTTCCAGACCAGACATCAACAACACACACTCAAGGACATGACAATGCACAGTTGTCATCTTGCTTCATTTATATATTGCAAAGAGGCTGTTCATTTCTTAAAAGCAAAACAGAATTTTATCAACACACTTAAAAACCATAATCACATGTAGAGAGATAACGGCACAATAAAACAAATAAATAAATAACTATGCAAATCAATTTAAGATGAAAATAAATGCAAAAACAGTATTAAATAAACCTTATTAAAATACAAAATTTAAAGAAAACAGTGCTGTAAAAGATTAATAAATACCAAAAAGATGTTAAGCTCAAAGTATATTGCACTCAATATCCTTATTACTACAGAGAGGTAAATACTTTAGCCAGTGCACCAAATAATACTTTTGGTCTCTGTTTCATGACTCTGTACAAAATGGAGGAATCCACTCATGTCTCATCAAAATTTTTTTTTTCCTCTGATTCCACAGCCGATGCCTTATCAAATCGTAATCATGCCATTATGTGCTGCCTACTTAGATGTTTTGCTAATTTGCATAATCTGCAGAACCTTCTCCACCTTCCTAGTAAGACTGTCTGGGGCTTAACACAAACGGTCCAAGTTACTGTAGGTGAACTTAACACCTGATTTGTTTGTCTGATGCCAAGTAAGATTAGGGTCCAAGCCAGGATCAAGATGAACTGCACTTAATCACACTTGAGCTATCCTCTAATAACACCAGTGTCAATCTTTGTTATTATTATTATTGTTGTTATTACCTCTCAGTCTCTATAAAATGGATAATTATAAACAGGACATGAAACCAGATGAGCTCAGGCACTCCAGGCGAAGATGTATGAGCTATTAAATCAATAAAAGACTTTAAAATGATACTTGCAGGCAAACAGAAGCTTTTTGTATTATTGGCTGAACAGAATTTTAGGAGTGGAAGACCTTGAATGCTTTGTATTAGCTAGAAACAAAATACGATGAAAGAAATTTGACGTTAAAGGTCATATACTCCAGTGCTGGCATGTATGGGTGTAGATTTCGGAAGGGATGGCAGGGACGTGTGCCAACTTTCAGGACGGTATGAAATATCGCGACTGACTTTGACACGTATAATTGATGCAAATGTTTACAGCTGTTTCTGTTCCCTACTACCTTTTAAGGCAAACGGATGCCCCTGGCTGGTTGTTGCACAGGTTAAGCATTTGAGAATTCATTCTATAAAAAAAAAAACCACTAGATGGGCTGCATCATTCTCTGAACCAAAGTGCAATGGCCTTAATTCAAAGTAGCCTTCAAGAAGTGCCAAATCAGACACACATCCCCTCATACCGATTCACGAGCACTGATCTGTATACAGTATACACTATGTCAGTACTTTCTAGCAGTGAGGTGTAAAATTTCGAGATAATGTTCTACAGGTCACTTGCAGTTGAACTGTCTTATGGAATCTCTTGTGTCAGTCAATAACCACCAATAACAATTAATAACCATGCACTCCTTTTGAACAGTGCTGACCATTCATTGTGTTTCCAGGACAGGTTGGGGAGCTGAGGCATGAGAGCCTGGGGTACATTTCCGGTTCCGTTGAACAGCATGCTTTCCTGAAACATGAAGCCTTTCTCTACTCTGTGTGAGTCTTTCGAACCCAGTGTGTTACAGGACTGCATGAGTGAACAACTGCTAGCATTTTGGCTTGGAGGGTGTGAATAAGGGCTATGTATATAGGAACCAGGCACTGGGACAAGGATGTTGACCCCAGCCTAGGACTTCATAGATAAATAAGACAGGCGCAGGTAGGGTAGAGATGTGACGTGTATATCCCAAACAGCCTGTGAGGTTCCCAAATGTGTTTTGATTTCTTTTAACTGGAAGCCTATGGAATGTCTAAGAACTTAATTATTTGAAGTTAATTAAAACTCCCCTAATTCCAAATGCTACAAATAGCCCACAACCAAACTATTAGAATGAAAGCTGCTCCTGGGAACACAGAGTCCCTGGGAGGCAGGTGTTCATCACTGGGTGAGGAGTCTTCCCCGAGCCCTTGTCACACCCCCTTAAAGGGACCCCGTACGAAGGTGAAGGTGAAAAAACTCCTTAGTGAATATGCTCTTCTCACACTTACCACAGAAGGATACAATATGGCTGCTATCTTCGTGCACAAACTTCCTGGTGACAGCCTCCTCCATGATCTGCTTCACCTGAACGGGAGTGACAAAATCAACACGGGGAACATGAGTGCACGCTCTTCATCTTAAAACACACACTTAGTTTTCCGCCCTGATTTTTATGCTTCGTCTGTTTTGTGTTGTGTCTTTTTTCCTCCTCTATTCGTAGCTAATAAAATATTCAATACTTCACAAAACACAAAGAGATCTCTGTGCTTGTGGTCTAAACTATGTGCTTACAGGATGATGTCACATACTGTATTCCGATGGCTATGTTATAATGCAGTAGAGGGACTGTACCGAAATACCATCCACCGTGTGTATGAACTGGTGGACAAACCAAACACAGCACAGGGCTGTAGAAATTACTTCCCGAATGCCCAAAAGCAATGGGATGTAATGTACCAGAAAAACTCGGCACATGCGAGGCCAAAATGGAGGCAAGGCTCAGCGAGCTCGATGGTGACAGTAGGTTGTCAGGCTGCTCCACTTTTAGACACTGCAGCTTTGACTATGACGTACGGTTGAGGGCCGTCACCATGCCGTCATTCACAACAGAATGTAAATGAGGTGCGATTATCAGCTGGTACAGTTATCACTGCCTTTCATTTAATAAAACATACATTATAATACATGTAATAACACAAAAGTAACTGAGAGTCAACACACGATGGTGTGATGTTTATCTCCCCTTACCCTGCTCGTGCCACCTAGGGGGAAATTGCAGAGTAAAGGCACAAAACATAAAATGATATTGTAGATAAACACAAAGGTACAGATTTACAAATCAAAACCAGTGTGATAGGAAGAGTGACTCTTTGAACAGTCAAACAGGACAGAATTTGACAACACTTTCAGAAGGGAATCATCAGCAACATGTAGGCCTACCATGATCCGCATCCCTTCATCGAGTCTGAATGCTCATACTATTTAACGGAAACCCATTACTCCCATCAAATGAAACAGCCACCCAGTCTTTACGCGGAAATCCTTTGCCTCTTGCAGGCCCCTGACATTAAATTCACCATAAATAGATCCCAGCTGGTTTTCATCTGTTTGAACGGGGATTATATCTGCCTCTTGTGGGCTGATCTGCCCCAGCTGGGTCACCTGCAGGAAGGCGTATGATGTTGAAAGACCAAAAACACCCAATGATTTCAGAAACATCACTGATGATGTATCAAGTAGCTTCAGCAGACGTATTCATCCAGGATCACAGCTGGTCTTCAACTGCTTGGACTGGGAATATGTTTGCCTATTCAATGTTTTTTCAGCACAATACTACTCAGTTCAGTATCAATACAAAAAAAAAAAATCAGTAAACACTGCCCAATGTACCATATGTATTATGGGGCAATAATTTATTTGCCTACAGTTTAAAAACCCTTTCTTCAATGGATGTCCCCAATTGTTAAGTAGAAATCTATCTGAAGAACATAAAGTTGTTTTTCATTCATCTAAAATATTAACTATTAAACAGTTTCCTGATAAAAATGTCAAACTGTGGGCAATTACTTACAAGTACTGTGTATGTGGTGATGTTAACAGTCCCTGTAAAATTGAAACACTACTCAGCTTTTGATAAACATAGGGGGATGTGGGACGAAAACAGAAATCGGATGTGAACAAAAATGACCCTGCACTAGTTCTCCTTCATGTAATTATAATCTGATTTGAGCATTTAATCCAGTTTGCTTGCAGAGCTCATGTGGTCAGGAACAGCTGACAGACACTGCTGCCAACATGTGGACCCATCCCTCCATTCCAAGATCCGAGAAGATTCAGGGTTGCCCTTGGATACAAGGAATCTGAAGGCCTGTTGGGCACAGCTTGGAAAGCTGGGGGGGGGGTTCCTGCAGTTCAAATGGGTGAATCACTGGAGAACATCTGCTGAATCCAGCTAAAGAGAGGAAACTCCTGCCCACTGCACATCGGGGAACCTCTGAACTGACCTGAACATCAATTTTTGTTAGAAAATTAGTGTAGATAATCATGGGCCTGATGCCCTGTAAAGCCAGCACCAGTGGGGTGTCACACACACACACACACACACACACACACACACACACACACACACACACACACACACACACACACACACACAACGT
>JAACJT020000034.1:23699243-23713756 GCA_009936485.2 Gymnarchus niloticus
TCAGAGTTTGTTCACTGGGATTTCTATAAGGTCAATACTCTTCAATGACAGCAGGGTCAGAGTTTGTTCACTGGGATCTCTATAAGGTACCTCCCACCATGTATAGCATGACTGTTCTATCCTGCATTTAGACAGCACTGACTGAATTTTTTCACACTAGTGTTGCTCCACCTCCATTCACACCATTACTACTCAGTCCACCAATAGGAAATTGTCTGACGTAAACCACACGGTCAGTCTGCCACTGGCTGTTTGCAGAAAACGTACTTACACCATGAAGGGTGGGGAACGTTCGCGTTTTTTCCTCACAAAAGTGCTAGACAAAGCCACCTACTGTGGCAACTTTTTTCTGACAGACCATTGCACTGCATGCATGGAGAGGAGGTGTGTTGAATGAATTAGCAGCTTGGTTAAAGTATACCCTTTAAAAATGATTGCCCTGCTTGTCTTAATACAAATACTATATTAGAAACAGTAGACAGAGCTTTCAAATGATTGACACCTTCTGAAATACTAGATTGCAAGCTGTTTTCCAAGTCTTCAGTTCATTTACAGGTACTCAGACCTGTGTATTGAAACTGCCACGTTTATTTCGCATCAATCCCAGCATGTGCCTATAACGAACGTATAATTCAGACAAAGCCGTCCCACGTGTCTCCCTGTTTAATCATGGTTTAGTTGCAGAGACTTTTGTCTTGATGACAGCAATTAACAAATGATACAGTTATAGAGTAATGATGTGACTTAGATTCATCAGCCTGATTTAGGAATGTCATACACTCAGACTATCTTGGCTGCACCCAAAATGATTGCAAGTAATTTGCTCTTGCTTGCTGCTGAAAAGTTACATGCTGCTCCTGCGATTTAGTGAGTCACCAGTCACTGACTCTATGACCGCAGTAAATGCTCACGCTAAACTGGCTCACGACATTCTGAAAGTAACACCACTTAAAACCGGGTGATCAAACAGCACCTCCAGGTTTACTACTGTCCAAGACTGTGGTTTCACTGAACATGCACATGATCCCAATCCATCAGATCCCACTGCTTCTACGAGTTTTTGTCACATCTTAACTGCAGGTCCTGGGGACCCAAGGTGCTATCGGATCAATTATCGCCTGGTCCTGGATCTCTGACGAGATTGCAGTCATCAAACAAAATCTGATGCAGTCCCAGTCTCTGTGACATCAAGAAGGCCACTGGTCTGCCTAGGAAGTCTGCTTTTATCCCTCAGCTTTTCTGGTGTTCCTTTTCAGTTGACACTCGTTGGTTCCTGAAGAATATCATCCCAGGAATCAGATGTATCAGAGCAATTGGTACATGCAACATCTGTGAGAAACACTATGGCTCAGCTCATCTAGCAGATCCACCAGCTCTCCACACCATCACCCCACCCGTGTAAAAAGTCCGAGAAGTCCCAGCAGCTCTTTCCTGCCACATAGTGTGAATCCATAAGAGGTGACACATTCAGAATGGGACTGAAACCAAATTCACCATTCACCTCAGACCTGATAACCAGGGGTTAGACGCAATTTGTATTTAACTTTTCTGTGCTGCACAAAAACAGAACTATGACACTCCAAAGGGAGCAGCAGTGAGGAGGCAGATGTCAATGAACACTGACAGAGGACACATGTTCAGAAAGGAGAGGTACACGAGTGTCAGCCCCATGTGGTTACCAGACCAACTGCACACTGATTCAAACCTGCCACTTACCACCACTGATTACAAGGCATGTAGTCAAGGTCCAAGATGGCCAGACCCGAACTCCCAGGCGAAGCCTTCAACAACTACTGCTACACAAGCTAAAGGGCAAAATCTGTGCTGTCTGCTCAGAGACTGTACCAAGAAAGCACTGCATCACTGTAAAGGCACCTTTCAGTGGGACACCACCAGTACACTGTGATGTCATAGTTTACACAAGATTGTTTTTCTGCTCAAACAGACAAGTTTATGATGATTTCCTTCAGCGATCACCTTTCAGTTTGTTAGGGGGATGTAATCAGTGGATAAAAAGCACAATTTTAAAAAGATCACTATGTGACATGCTAATTTTGCTTCCGGATCACTAACGTGTACAGCACTGTGTCACAGTTCTTGGGGGACACATGCACACAATCACACCCGGCAAGGCAGAAACTGGTTCTTTGAGCAGCTCAACCCTTTTAAGGCAAAAAGGGCGGGGAGGCTCATATATAACCAGAAAATCAGACAGGCAAAACATGGCATGGCATGAGCACAGGTGCAGAAACAGAGTTCCAGGGGGATGTAGGCACACAGGAACAAGGGAACCCAGAACAGGGGAAAGCTTACCCATCCTTAGGCATGGAATAGCCATAGACCAGGATACCCCTACCTCCATAGTGTGGCTCACTCTTGGCTACCCACATATAGTAATACCAGCCACTGAAACAGGAAGGCATACAATGGCACAGCCTAAGCATCCAAGAGAGGTAGGAGCTGGCTCAGAACACTTCATGAGGCAGTGTGACCAAGCCAGACCCACCAAGCACTCCTCCAGATCAAAACCTCCCCCCAAACCAACTGAGCTGACACAGGGAAATAGGCTAGGGAACCAGGCAACCATGTGCTTAATGAAGCAACCAGCACCAGGTGCGTAAAAAGGCAATTAGCATTGCCACAGCAACCAGGTGCAGCACGAGGAAACCAGGCTGCAAGGGAAGGAGTCGGGGAACAGGAGAGAAAGGGCGTGACACACTGGTGTTTCTCTAAAAGCACACAATGATCGGGAATTCAACATTGCTCGGTCTAAACATCAACATTTGTCTGTCAGAAACATGGAAAAAATCCGCATAGGTAGAATATCACAGCTGAACTCCTTGTACACTGAGCCAACAAGAAGCTGGAGGTGGCCATTCAATCTATGATTAATAACTCTCCAGGTTATGTTAACTGGTATTGAATTCTTTACGTTTTCAGTGCAGTGTAGATGCCCATGCTTAACACCTTTAGCAACCACAACATCCTTTTAGCAAAGGAGCACCCTTGCTGACCAACAATTACACCCTGTGAAAAAAGAAGAGGATGCGGCCTGCTTATGGCCACAGGCAAGGACTGATGGGAGGATATTTGTATATTTCACATGGCTGTTAGTTATGCAAACACTGTGTTCGTCACCTGAAAGGCTGTTTGTTCGTTCATTCACATGGCTTAATCTTATATGCATTATGCTAAATTATCTAGGCTATAATTACTGCTCTCATCCATTAAATACTGAATGTTGGTATAACAACAAGGATATACAATGTATAACACGTGACACTACATAGTATGAATGTCCTTGATAGTTTATTTTTTTTGTATCAAGTAATGGGACAAATGAGGCTTCAGAATCCATGGTGGTCAAGCTAGCCAATCAATGCTGGCTTCAAAACTCACTCACCAGCATTGATTGGCTAGTTCAGGATACTCCCACCCACCACAGGTTTGGAAGCCTCATTTGTCCCATGACTTCTTATATCTAATAAAATGACCCATGTACGTCCCCACTGGCTGCTAGTCTATTTGAAAACACTATCGACAGTGTTGGACTTGATACCTCTTCAACTCCCAGGAGTAAAGCAGAGTGTGAATGGCTTCCAGAATACATGCTGCTATATAGATGCCTGAAGTGAAAGACATGGGCCTTTCAGCCTCAGTGGATGAAAGCATATGCTAAAGACATACATATGCTAAATGAAATTAAAAACAAAACCAGCTTTTCAAATATAGGCTTCTAAATACAGTGGCACTTTCCTTAGCTTGCCGCTCCCAAGAGGGCAACCAAAAGACAGGAAGGAAAGGTAGACAAGTACAGCTTCATACAACAAACACCTTTGTCCATAAGGCTGATGCCTGGCTTTTCACCTTTGGAAATATCTTTTTTCGCATCTTCGCTGAGAACCATATTTAGTATACAGACTACATGAAATGCCTTCCTGATGATTAGAGGGCAACCAATCAAAGTTTATAAATTTCCGACGCCAGAGAAATTGCACTGTTCCCACAACTCACTGCTCCTCTCTCATATGTCCAGCTTTAAATTGGGGAGGAACATAAACTGGCTCCTCCTGTAAGAAATGTTACATAACGCTCTTAGACAAAAATAGAACAATGAGTTAAGAACAAATCAAAGAAACTGTTTATATAAGTCTATGTGGTTTAAGTGATGAGAATATGAAGCATAATTAGTAATAATAAATACTATCCTTTACTGCACAAGCATTTTACATTCATATATATTTTGAATTAATTGATAAACAAATGTGCTTTGGCTGTTACTAGTAAATTTAAAGGGATCTTATGATGTCTGTCCATCCATTTTCCAGACTGCTTAATTCTATTCCAGGTTCTGAGAGTGGGGGGCTTAGCCTTAGAGCCTATTCTGGATTCCAGGCAGCCTGGGGTACAAGGTGACAGCCACCCTGGATGTAGCATTAAGCTATTGAAGGGCACAGTCACTCACACAATGGACAATGCAGACATGCCAATTAGCTTACCATGCATCTCCTGATTGTGGGACCCTGTAGCTGTGAGGCAACGGTACTAACCACTGAGTCACCACACCCCCTCATGTCAAACAGTATTTGTCACAAAAGACTCTATGGCCATGCTCCATTAACCATTCAGAAAATGTGATATAAAAAGGTGAAATCATTAGATCGGATATTAAATAAGACATACATGTTATACCTATGACAACTGGCACGTATTTTTAATGAAGTGAAAATGTATCCAGTTGCTCTGCTACCTGCAAATACTGGAGATCAGAGTACAACCTGCTGACAGCCAGCCACTAAAATGGTATGACTCAGCCGTGAGAGGAAACACGGGACCAACGGAAATATACTGGTCACCATTATCATGTAGTCCCCAATACAATGACAAGTAATTATCCATCTGATTCATTAAGGTTCTTGAAGAGCCTTGTGGCCTGGAAAAAACAGGAATGCAAGCCTAAGGGAAATTGTGCAGGTTGGCAGCCACCAGATAGTTTTGCTTGTTAATGTACAGATTTCTTACCAAACACTCCCTGAAAGTTTACAAATAAGACCTGAAAATTTGCAAGAGAAAGGCATTCAGTTTCGGTCACGGGATTCTACACGTGTGAAATCAAAGTAGGCTTATATGAAATATATTCCTATTACTCCAGAAATGCAGTTTCAGTTCTGTTTACAATTAATCCTTTTTCAGCTGAAATCTTACTCACTAAGAAAACAATACCCACTGCAGGCCACGATCAGGATCAGACATTATTTAATGGTGCTAATGATTAAAGGACCTGTTTCATTCCAGATCTGTCCATTTAGACTGTCTAAAAAACAGCAGTGACTGATAACAAAAAGTAAATGAAAATATGACCACAGGCTTGACTGTTGCTAGCTGCCTGCACTCCATCTCCTTGTGTAAATACAGTTGAGAGCGGCCCTTCTGTGGTGGGTGGGGTGAAAACACAGGTAAGACATTGTGGGCTTGGCATGTGCCGAACTGGCACAGATCCAGCATTAATCTGCTAAGCATTCAATTTCTGTTTCCACGTGGACATTTTAGAATTGCACTCCCATGAATAATGTATAATTTTGACATGTATAATTTTAATAACTCATACAATTAACGAACCTATCTTTTAGGGAACACCAGTGATCTACACTTCCTGATTGTTTGGCGAGCAAACATTACAAATCCCCTGAAAATTGCAGTTTGTGTGACAATATGTGATGTTTTTATATTATATAATTTAGGCATGACATCTCTGTTGAAAGCAAATAGCTTAGCGTTTCAGGACATAATCTCATAACCTGATAGCTGTCAACTGAAATCCCAGGGTCCGCCCTGCAACAGCACACTTGAACCTGAAATCTCTAGGCTCCTGAAATGGTGCAAATGCTCCCCAGTTAACTGCTATCAATGGCTGCCAGCAATTACAGAAGCAAGACACTTAAATTCTCACTCTGAGTAAACATGAGCGAAAACAGATATGGGAAAAGGCACATCATTACGGTGAAGTTAAGCTACAGATATAAACCAACTTCCGTGACAATATTTAACATTGGCAAATCATCCATTGTGATGTTATTCTTGGAAAGAAAACATTTCTGTTCCCTAACAAGGAAAAGCACATTGAAACTTTTACAGGAAGTCTTATTTGCTATTTGCTCACAGCACAACCTTGGATATCCGTGTAATATGAGGCAGCAACAAAAAAAACGAAAGAAAAAAAAATTCCCAGCAAATTTACTAAGAAATCCTAAGCTAAGACAAATCCTAAGACAGCCAGACAAATAATGAAAATAACATGTGAGCCAAGTAGTTATGTTCATATGTAAAATATACATTTCGGAACAGTTGTATGTCGTACAGAGTATGATACATAACTATTTTAAAAGTCTTTCCATAGATGTACACTTTCTTGCACATTACACAGACATTGGAAATGTAAGTAGCCCCTGCCATGTACAGTAGCTTAGCCACATCTCAGATTCTCAGATTAATGATAATTCATTTACAGGCCGCTGAGTTCAAATAGGTCCATTTTTATGGGTGACTGTGAATAAGGACTATCCATCATGACCAAGTCATCAACTAATATATATCTGGCGTAGAATTATTACTGACTACAGCATCAAAGACCATATTTTAACAGACCACATGTCAGCCACCAGCCTTCCAGCCACAAGAGGAACTAATATACACGAGGCCGAGCTCCTAGGAAGCCTCATTTGTTATCGGTATATTGCATCGACTAATGGGAAAATTTAAGGAGGCATTTTAGGAAAGCAGTACAGTATGTATAAATCAGGATGGTTTCCCTGTATCCGTACAAGACACAGGGGGCATTATTTCACCGTACACTTGCGTATGGTGAAATGACAATGAAATCAATTCATTCAATTTGAATAGATTGAGACCATTTCTACGAGCCTTGCAGTATTTGTAGCACAAAGGACAGTGGACTTGCATCCATGCATACCTGAGCTAAACAGTTAAAGCTTCCTCTCATTTTAATTAACAACCTCTCAACAGATCCGTCTCCGGCTACAACGGGATTCCCACCAAAGCCAAAAAAAGCCCAGATCCACATCTACTTAGTCCAAAGAAGTGAGACAATCCTGAAGCTGTGAGACATTTCTTCCCCCACCAAGCTAGTGGAGCACTAAGGCACTGACCCCTAAACATCATCACTGCACAGTGAAATGTATAACTGGAGAGTCGTGGTATACTCATCTCAAACCCAGCAGGAGGAAATTTGCAGTCAGATGCAGTGAAGGCACACATGAGAGATAAAATCACACAACATTATATAGGAAGCCTTGGGGAATCTACATTGACTTTAAAGGGCCAGTGTTTGACCTGCAGTAATGAAGGGGGCGATTTACCCCATTTAACTGCTACATGGTCAAGGTATCTCTAAGAATATTTTGATGTATGCAGCCAAAGTACTTTTAAATAACATTTATTAAAATCAAAAACCTACAATTTTATAGCATGAGCTAATAACACATTGGCGTTCACATTAAAAAATACGGAAAACCCTCCACGAAAATAATAGTGCACAGCAAACATTCGACACGAAGAAAGGCAATCTATTTATTAAATACGGGCATATTTTGCCAGTATCGATATGCTCACAGCTCCCTCCTTCTAAGCACCAGAAAACGTGTTTTAAGTGTTTTTACAAATCAAATGGTATTGTATCCGACATGCTATATTCATCTGCTAGTAAATATACAACGAGGACAGCTTTACCGAGGCTCTCTGTCGGTACTCGTTTACACCGAGTGAGTCATTCTCGTATCGATACTCGGTCACCTGTCGCGATGGTGAGTGGACATCCTGTGCTTTTATCAAAGTCAAAAAAGGAGCTCATTTATCCAGCGCAGATACTGAGTAGCTTTACCTTAAAACGACACAGTGTGACGCCGAGCACCAATAAACATTTGACAGGTGCAAAAATAAGAATAATGTTCAGCCATAGGAATAGGAATTTACAAATATGAACACACGTATACGAATATACATATATGCATATACATACATACATACATAGATATATATATTTATTTATTTATTTATTTTCCCCACGATGTTATGGTTCAGGTGGAAAGGCACCAACCTCCTTCTTGACGGTGCGCAGCAGTTTCTGACGGGTCTCCGCTTCTAAAAAATAAAATTAAAATCAAAATTCAATTGTTTAAATATCGTTGCGTGTTTGAAGTGGAGCCTATTCCTCTCATTAGAGTATATATATATATATATATATATATGTGTGTGTGTGTGTGTGTGTGTGTGTAAATAATTTCCTTCTCACCGGCCATTGCTGTTGCCATGGATTCGGTCCCTCGCCGCTGTCTTCACGGGGCGCAGCGCTCGGACCCGCGGCCAGACGCCCTTTAAAGGAACACGGAGACCTGAACGGAGAGACCCCCCCCCCCACCCCGCACCCCCGGGCCGGGTCGGGACAGGCACTGGATGTGCTCGTCCCTGACTCCCTGTTCTAACCGGCTGCAGACCTCCGCAGACGCTTCGCTCGCATCGAGCTTAGAGGAGCGAACGCGGCCGGCGCTCGATTGTTCGGCCCCAGCTCAGGGGAAACTGTGAAGATGATTCTTCAACCCCAGCTCAGGGCAAACTGTACAGTAAATATGATTTCGCTGTCGTGCCATGCATGTGCTAGTGCGCGCGCGCGAACACACGCACGCATCATGCACGCACGCACACACACACACACCCACACACACACCCTCTAAATAAACTAAGAAATGCAACGTCAGTACGTCATGGTCCCTTTAATGTTTTATCATGGAATATTAAAGCAGCATTTTAACCAGCAGTTCAGAGTAAGATTTACTATAAAGGATAAATCAATACCATTATTCTTTTTTGCTTTTATTCTTCTTCTTCTTCTTCTTCTTATTATTATTATTATTGTCGTAATAGTATTGTCATATCAGATAGCAAATAATTTTATCTATTTCATTATTCACTTTTCGTGCATGATCTCAATATAAAATGTCAAATAGCTGGCGTTTTAAACATAATTATTACATGTGAGTGTTTGGTTACGGCATGGCTCTGTACATTACACGGGGATGCTGATCTTGGCCTAAATGAAATTTTGGTTGAAAATACAAAGAAGCATTTCCTCTGCAAGCAGATGTGTTGCTAGGCAACGCCCCCAAAGCCTATTCAACGACACGGACAAATTAGACATGTTTCTCCTGTCCTCTTTTCACTCTTAGTGCTGATAATGCTGTGAGTACACAAAAAAAAATACACAAAACGGGTCTAGTCCTTCACATGACATAGTTGTTAAATGCCAAAACGATACTTTGTTTCGTCATAATGGTGGAAAAATCATAGAAACTTATATATGTGAAGTACTACTTTTAATTTATTTACTGATATCAATGTGTATTACATAAAATGTTTGATACGACTTTATTGTATTTCTAGCTTGAGTATAACTTGGAAATTTATATGAAGTTAAAGCTACTCAAAATGACTGTACACAATTAACCCTTTTGCAATTCTAGTATATAACAACTTTTAAAATATTTCAGCTGTTTTTTAGTGAGTATCCATTTACAAACAATTATTTACCTGGATATTCTTACCTCACAGCAATGCATGTAAAAGTGTATTGCATAATAGTATGATGTGGATTTTACTGATAATTCTGGTCTATAATATTATGAGAATGTGCCTAAAAATTGAACATGTTCAAATAAACAGATTTAAAAAGGTAACAAACACATGTGAAGTCATGCTGTGTTTTCTGCTTTGAAGCATTTTGCTTTTACCTACCTCATTTTACACTACAATTCATATTTTGATATTTTGTGTACATATGCTACCTCCCATATTTTACATTTCCTTATTTATATATTTCTCCTTATTTATTTTCCTGTATAAATCTCTCGGACACAGGGACTGCACTTAATTTCGTTGTACTCGTTACAATGACAATAAAGATATTCTGATTCTGATTCTGATTCTGATTCTTTCTATTAATTTCTCTGAAAGTGTCTTTGGAAACCAGTCCAGTAAAAACAGCCCCATAAAAGTATTTTAATACAGTGGTCTCTCCCTGACAGTCTAGCTATCCCAGCGGACTTGAGGAACGTCATTGATGATGATGAGGATGATTATTATTATTATTCTTGTTATTAACGTTTGAGAAATTTTGATTACGAAGGTACAGTCTGCCACCTTCTGGTCAAAATATAAAACATAATAAACACGTGCATACGCTTTTTCGGTGCTTGACGGGACCTTTCATTTACTTGCGTACATTTATGCATACTATTAAATGTTTTATCATAAACAGTCACGTGTAGTTATAAAGGGAAAAACGTATCAATCCTTGACTGCAATAAATCATTTTCTATTTTTATTATTATTATTCGTATTTTATCTTTGTTATATTATATTATTCTATTATTTATAACGTACTTATACACTTAGAATCACATGCATGTCCAGTCTATCTATCTATCTATCTATCTATCTATCTATCTATCTATCTATCTATCTATCTATCTATCTATCCGTACAGAGAGCTGTTTGACCAGCAGGTGGTGATATTGCTGCACAAAATTGTACCTCCTTCCTGAAATATGGAAGTTATTTTCAGTTATCAGTATGTATTGTCTATATGCAAAGTCACTCGCACAATTTACACTTTCACACTTCATCTGTTTTTTACAGCTTGAATTTATTCACTGATGTGATACTGATTAATTATCAAACTCATAAGTACTGTATAACGGTAGGATTCCTTCTCGGTTTGGGTTCATCACCGTTCCAGGATCCTTTGCTACCATGTTACCTAATAATCTAAGGAACGGTTTCGAAAACAAAGATTAAACTGAATCTTAGACCAAATCACCTTCTTAAAAGGATCGTCTGGTTAAAAATTTACATACGCAGTTGATCACCCAGTGTAGCTTTGGTGTAGAAAAATACCTTTGTTTTGCGTTTTTGAGTTTGTAATAGACTCATTTTGTTAACATTCACAGAAGTATAGGTACAAAATGATCAAATTACATTTTTCTCCAGAACTTCCCCTTTAAGAAAGTCTTAGATTAGGTTCAATCAGTGTTTTAGAAACCATCCATCCATCTTCTTTAGCCACTTATCTGTAAGAGTTGCAAGGAAGCTGGAGCCAGTCCCAGCTGGCTTCAGGTGAAAGGCAGGTTGCCAATCTGTCAACACAAAGATGAACACCCATACACATTCACAGGCAATTTAGAGTGGCCAATTGACCTATCTTACATGTTTTTGGAATGTGGGAGGAAACCAGAGTACCCAGAGAAAATGTGCATGTTGCATGGGGAGAACATGCAAACTCTTCACAGAAAGGCCCCTGTCAGCAGCAAGGACCACACCCAGTACCTTCTTGCTGTGCTAACCACTCAGCCACCATGCCACCTTATTTTAGAAGCCAAATATCTGAAAACAGCATAGCCACCTTCTCAAAACCGTTGTAACACTAACAACACTTTGTAAAACTCCACATTCTTGCAACAAAACCCACTCCACCAGTTGGAACAATACATTTGCATGGAAAAAAACGGAATATCTCAGTCAAATAGTCACGCATTAGAAACACTATCTGGATAACCATGGAAGAAACACTGACGTCATTGTCGCTGAGGCACAGCACGAACAGTGCTGTCAATCATGCAGTGCAATACTACAGCACATTTAGTCCACGGTAAAATGTGGACAAATGAACAAACTGAATGAAATGCAATAATGAGACCACACATTGACCGTAAGTCATGTTTTACTGCTTCTCACGACAAGAACTGAAACACAGAATTTCTCTTATGTTGTTATCAGTTTATCAAGAACAGTTTAAATTGTTATGAACACAACATGACTCCTAGCTTATAGCTCGTTACTGTTGAGACATCATGTCCTTAATTTCAGGACAGGTGTTCTCATCAGCATTGAACAGTACATCTTCATGAGCAATGCAGTGTAGGAAATACCCCAAGGAACACCTCATCCAGCCCTGATCAATCATTGATATATACTGACAGTATGACTATCATGGAAGACGGTGCGGTCTGTGATTACAGCTGTCTGTAATCCATGTAAAAATAATCCATTGTCTGCTAACACCTGCCTCTTGTTCAGATGCGAAAAACTTGGCTTGTCCACCAGCCTTGGGTCATCTTTCAGTTTTATAAAGACATTTCTACTGAGTGCACAACTTAGAGAAGAAAAGTGGTACTATCTTACTGTATGCATGTGTGTCAAACTTGGGTACACATTATACATAAACACAAAGTTACTGTGCATGTCTTACCAATGTTCAATCCCAAATAATGAATGCCTCAGTCATAAAGAAGCTATGATTTTTGGTATTTTTAATGGATGCTTGAATTTCACTAGATTCTTCTCAGTGCTCTCCGACCTGCTCTTCAGTATGCACTTAAAGTCCTCTTCCTCATACCTGTCTGCATCCCTGTTCAGGTCCTCTCTGCCCTCTGCATTCATTTATCAATATTGAAATAAAGCCATAACACAACCAGACCCTTTTATCTGCGTACTGATTGGGGGACAAACAAAGTTAAGTGGGTTTGAGGCTGTAGCTGGATCTCAGTTCTATTATTTCATCTCCTCCACTCATGTCCTATCCTCCTGCAGAGGAAATATGCCCAAATTCCAGACTTTGAGAGGTGTCTCAATACAGCAGGAATCGAGAGTAGAAAGCCAAACTAGCCTTCGGATATTTTCTTTGACGGGGGCAGTTCCTTCACGGGAAAGAATCACACCTGCACATTTCTCCTTTCCTAGTCCCCCCCAGTTTCCTCTGTGAAATTTGAACTAGTAGACAAGGAGATAAGGGGAGGAAATGAGGGGAGGAGACGAAAATGAGAATTGAGATCCAGCCAGTGATTTGGGATTGATTTCAATCAGCTGAGGCCATTTAATAGTGATTTGCCTGACCTTGGTTTTTGGTTCTTGATTCCAATAGCCATTGTGTCTAGTGTTTTGCAAAATGCCCTGAGAATGGTATATAAACAATGAGAAATGGTTAACCATTCAGCTATAGCATTTACAGTTTAGCTCATATGGCTTTTAATACTGATCACATAGGCTGAAAGGGTAATGTACTGAACTGTACAATTTTACAGTCATCTATTTACATGTTTACATTAACAATATTTTAGAATCCTGGGTCTATAAACAAAGTGAACTTTGTGTGGAACGTTGCTGTCAGTTAAAATGGTGGGAAGCAGAAGAATTCTGAAATTCAGAAGCTTTGCACAGTTTTATGCCAAGAAACAGACTGGAACTTAGCCTCCAGGTTCAGACTGCAGCCTCCCCAGAGGGTGAAACCTGTCAGGTGAACGAGATGGCAGGGGAAAGCAGGTGATGTGGGGTGACAGCTGTGCAAGGGCCAGCACACCTGCAGGATCTTCCTGCTCCGAGCGCCTCTTCCACTTCAAAGCACCGCCCAAACCTCCCATCCTCCGGAAACTCTGATTCTCAAAGCCTGTGCAACTTAGAACAAGTCCATTTTCAAGGCCAGATAACAAATGATTCATCTGAATTGTCATCCCCTGAGATATGATATGCTAGAAACTTCCAAAAGGAGGGATACAACATAAATCCTCTTTTGCCACTTTTATTTGGGTTCGGGCCTAATTAAAATGATATTATCACTTCTTCAAGAAAAATGTCTTCTCAGCTGCTCACGCGTGCAGAAACACTGTAGTCTCTGGATGATATTCCGCTTTATATAGGTGACAACTGATGTTAAGAGAATGAGGGATAAAAAAGTCATTTTCACAGCAGAATAGAGGTGCAAATTTAAGAGTGATAGTGTTCATATAAAACCCACTGGACACGTGCATTAACATGTACATTTAGGCTATGAATTTTGCTGTTTGAACCCCTTAAGTACACATTTAACAATCTTACATGAATTCATTTCAAAGGAGCATCTAAAAAACTCTAAAATTGAAAGTAAATAAGTAGTTTTGGTGAAAGATTCCATCTGCTTGAATTTCTCCACCTGGCAGTCAGCAGTGTTTATCCTAAAACAAATCTATGTAGACCTGGTGTGTATTTTTCCATCAAAATCTACATTACCCAACAGAATTATGGAAATATTCCTTTTAGGGATGCAGATTGCCGTGCTTTTGATATTCTGCTCTACAGTCACGCTGGTCATTCAGAGTCATTTGAAAGAGTAAATGATGGATCCACATTTATTTAGCGGAGACTTTCACCTAAAATGACCTGCAAGTGACGAAAGCTTGGCAAGAGAGCAGAGCCAGCCACCATTCAGCACATTTTCAGCAGCTGGGGTTATGATGGTGCTGGGACAAATGAGGCTTTGAAACCTGTGGTGAGTGGGAGTATCCTGAACTAACCAATCAATGCTAGTGCTAAATGAGGGTTCAAAACCTGTGGTGGGTGGGAGTATCCTGAACTAACCAATCAATGCTAGTGCTAAATGAGGGTTCAAAACCTGTGGTGGGTGGGAGTATCCT
>JAACJT020000034.1:23719358-23739794 GCA_009936485.2 Gymnarchus niloticus
ACAGGGACTGCACTTAATTTCGTTGTACCCGTTACAATGACAATAAAGATATTCTGATTCTGATTCTGATTCTGATAACAGAACCACTGTTTGAATTTCTTCAAAGTTCCATCTTCTTATCTTTGATAGATGCATCCCTGCTGTGTGAATGTTACAATGCGCTGGGCTTGCGTAACAGAAGAAAAAGAAGACTGACTACATATACATATAAAAATGTATGAGTACTGTAATCTGAAAACCAAAAGACACAAATCCTGTCAATGTCGGATTCTGTAAGACCAGGCCACCAATAGAATAAATGAATGGTACGTTTGAATCTGCTTTACTAAAAACACCCTGATGAGATATGCTCGTTCTCTTTGGACCACAGGAGGAACGTTCTGGAAATCCACAATTCCTCTGGTCTGCGTGATGTTGGTGGAATCCGTTGGCAACTTTTACTGTGCCTTTTCCTCATCTTCACCATTGTTTACTTCAGCCTCTGGAAGGGGGTTAAGACTTCAGGGAAGGTGAGGCTTGCCTTTGTCACTTTGGTATCCTATCCAGGGTGTACTCCAGTCTTGTGCCTGGTAATGAACTGGCATCCTGTCCAGAGTGTACCCCAGCCTCGTGCCCTGTGATAGACTGGCATCCCATCCAGGGTGTACCCCACCTTGTGCCCTGTGATGGACTGGCATCTCATCCAGGGTGTACCCCAGCCTTATGCCCGGTAATGAACTGGCATCCTGTCCAGGGTGTACTCCAGCTCTGTGTCCTACGCTGCCTGGAATAGGTTCAACCCCTCTGTGAATCTGACCAGGATAGGCTTTTAGAAGATGAATGTATATTGTTAAATGACCATGTTATTAAAAATCATACATTAAACACAGTAAACTAAAGTGCTGTACTGTCCAGACTGAGCTGTAGTGGAAACTGGAATCTAGCAAGAGTTTAGACCAGAAATAAGTTAATTTTTTCATACAGGTCATGCCTCCTCATGGACTGGTCAGTAAAAGTCTCGGGAGAATGTACAGAATGGTGAAACGGCAGTGGGTACATAGGCAAACGCTACATTGAGGACACGCCACTTTGACAGAGAGGAGGTGACACTGAACTTTAGCTGTGCAGCAGAACAGGTGTAGGTTTGGATAGGAGTTTAGCCACGCCTCTCGTGTTACCCTGTCAGGTGGTGTGGGTGACAGCTACCCTGCCCTACGTGGTGCTATTCATCCTCCTCATCCGTGGGGCCACCCTCCCAGGTGCCTGGCGGGGCGTGGAGTTCTACCTGCGACCAAAGTGGGAGAAGCTTCTGGAAACCAGTGTGAGTTGCTGCTATTGTGGCTTGCAAGAGCTCATGAGCTCTTGAAGTTTTCATGGGGATGTGAGGCAATTAATGATTTGCATGACGGCAAATCTCAAAAATTCACCAAAAAATATTGCAGAGTAAAACTTTCTATGGTGAATTTCTGGGCTTTAAGTGCTTTTTCTTAAAGGCTCTCTCAGAGGGGTTGTTGACTTTGTAGGGATATTCACTTGTCTACACACTCACATACACACACACACACACACACACACACACACACACACACACAGCTGACAGCAGCTGGCCTTTGGTCTCCACTGGGTAGACAAAGCGAGCTGCCTGCTTTGTTTTACTGTGACTGTAATGTGGGTCGTACCTCACTTGCGTAAATAACCTGGCGGCCATTCTCTGTCCGTGTTTTCTTTTTTTTTTTTTTTGTATCTCACACGAATGTTTCCTATCTTCGTAGAGAAGTATGTGCCCTGGACATCTATGCTGAGGAAGGGGCCGCCAGTTAAAGGACACGGGCAAATGAAATGCATAAATGAAGGCCCAGTCACTTATGAGATGCTTAATTGGGCTCAGATTTTGTGCTGACAAAAGGCGCCCCCCCCCCCCGTCCTTCGCATCCCATTGGGGAACAATCAGAGGGTTCCTCTTCAGATCTCCAGCTGAGGCTGAGTGGCGTGAGAGTCCTCACGTTTCATCTCAGGAGGGGGTGCCCCCATTCACTATAACTCTGAAAAGAGGACAATATCACC
This sequence comes from Gymnarchus niloticus, assembly GCA_009936485.2. Lineage (NCBI taxonomy): Eukaryota > Metazoa > Chordata > Actinopteri > Osteoglossiformes > Gymnarchidae > Gymnarchus > Gymnarchus niloticus. The sequence continues at coordinate 23,721,402 of JAACJT020000034.1, forward strand.
TCTGTAGGCCCTGGGGATGCTGGGACAGGGGTTCGATTCTAATCTAAGACCCGTAGCTACATTTTAAGTTTCAGTTCATGCTCGAAAGATAGAAAAGAAACATCAGCTGATGTGGTGGGTAGATCCCCCAGGACTCATTGGAGGAGGTGGGCTTCTTAATCCTCGTTTTAATCAATTCTCTGAAATTTTATGGCCCCAAAGGATTTTTGTTCTCTGCTTCAGGCTGGGAACATTTCAGCTGTGTTCTACTCCTTGGGTTCCCAGTTGCTCAGAGGTGCACGCCTGTTCGGTGACCATGTGGAGGTGCCGTACATGACAGCGCTCCCCCGTTGACTGTACACCCTCTACTTAGGTGTGGGTGGATGCTGCAGCACAGATTTTCTTTTCTCTGGGCCCTGGTTTCGGCGTGCTCCTAGCCCTCGCCAGCTACAACCCCTTCACCAACAACTGCTACCGGTAAGCCCACTTTGCCACAGCGACCCACCTTTACAAAGCTGACACACTCCAAGCCCCCCGGACCCGATCACCAACATCTACCTTCAGAGAAGGTGGAAGCATTAGCCAATCGGTACAAGGCTCATCACGTGACCTGAGAGACCCCATAAAAAGTCGGGGAAGTGTATTTGAACAGGAGCGTTGATGCCACCTCAGTGGGAGAAAGATGGCTGGTATGCTTCTCCCAAGAGACAAATTGAATTTTAAGCCTCTGCCGATGACGTACGTGTGCAGTTAAACCAATCTGTCTGAAAATGTGACGTGTGACCAGATGTTCTGCACTGCTCTGGTAAAAGGGAAAACAAATGAATCAGGAAATCCTGATGGGTTTCCTGCACCAAGATTGATCTTCACTCAAGCCCAGGCTGATGGATGAAATACCCCATGACTGTGTGGTAGTGGGTGGGGAACTCACGGCACATGGTGGGAAGCGAAGCAGGGAACAATGTTACGCTAGCTTGTCAGGTGGTCACTAAGTGACCGGACGCTTCATGCAAAGATTCAAGTCTCAGGACTAGCCCTGCTGTGTACCATGATGAACTGGAATGGGGTGGCTCGATGACCAGCATTGTTAGTCCACACCATCGAGGGTGGGTGTGGAACGATCACCCCTGCACTGTGTGCCTGGAGTTTCCATGTTCTTTTTGTGTTGTGTACGTCTCCTTCTTGGTCTGGTATCAACCTGCAGTCAGGTTTGTTGGTGTCTCTGAGCCTGGGTTTACACAACCTGATTCCTTCCCCCATCCAATTTGAGCCCTGATTCACCACTAGTCGGTCCTAGTCTGCTGATTCCTGGAGAGTCGGAGATGATTAGTCAGCGCTGACAATCACGTAGTCTACGATGGACACGGACTCCAGTTTCTGGCCTCCACACAGTGATTTTGATGAGTCATAGTATTTCAAACATGTTTAAATTTCATGATTGGAGCCAGGAGCAAATCTGCTGGTTGTGTAGAGTCTGACCCCCAGTCGTGTAGTGAGTGACCCCCAGTACCTCAAAAATCTCCACCTATTAGTTGGTAAGTTTTAACCGCCCAGTCTTTTCAGAATCTAATGAGATTTGAAATGTTGAGCGGCACCTTAAGTTGCCTGTGATGCGTAATTGTAGATGTGTGAGCTCCGCAATGGCCTGGCATCTTTTCCAGGGTGTACCTCAGCCCTGAGCCCTGTGCTGCCTGGGATAGGCTCCAGGTGACATTAGCAGCATTTGTGGTTGGACGATGGATGGGTTAACTTGAATTGCTTCAGTAAACTTGCTTGTATCAATGGGTGAAGTGGTACAAAACTACAAGTCATTTAAGGAAGTCATACCTAAGAGGCAAGCAGGTAGTTTAACACCCTGATATCTGGTGTTCGATCAAGAACTCAGACACATTACGGGTCCCATGTCCAGAACCCTGTCACACTCTCTTTTGCCCAATTTTGACACCCTAATGGTCAATGAGATGTCTGGCAGGACAGATCCAGGCATCAGAATAAATTCTGCCAGCTATGTTCAAACAGGAAGCAGTGTTCAGAGTATGATAAGGTAACCTTCAAAGAGTCTGAGTAGTGTAACTCAAACGTAGTGGTGTTCTTTGGGACTGAAACCCAGCCTACATCTGGGTGAACATGTGTTCCGCTCTTCCCTCCCCCACAGTGATGCCATCGTGACCAGCCTGGTGAACTGTCTGACCAGCTTCGTCTCAGGCTTTGTCATCTTCACCGTCCTGGGCTACATGGCAGAGATGAGGAAGGTGGAGGTGGAGGATGTCGCTAAGGACAAAGGTGAGTGGCATGGAGTTCCTCCGGGGAGCCGGGTGACATCTGGGCCACCGAAACCCCTGCTGTATGGGGTGCTGTGAGAGAAATGGAAGTTATTGTTAGCTAAACAGTGGAATAAAATGATCATTCTTTTTTGGTAACCCTAAAATCAGGCATCATTACCACTGGTTAGAATACAACACTACAATATTCTTAAAGTCTGCATTTATTCATGTAATTCATGCAAAAAATATAAATAATAATATGAACGGCGATTTTCTTTGCTGTCAAAAGGGTGAGGAGTATAAACATTCGAGATTCTAGGGTTACCAATATTATCTTCTTGATAACTTGCAAGCACACAGTCTGTTACCTTAGTTACAGAGCATGTGCAGAATTTAGTTTTTGAAAACTTTCGTAGGAAAGCAGTAGTAATTTGCTTGAAGGCCGAACTGCAAACTATCGACCCATAAACACTACTTCTTCATATGCTGTGCCAAGGGCCAAGCTTGCTGTTCATCACCTACCCAGAAGCCATTGCCAACATGATGGGCTCCACATTTTTTGCCATCATCTTCTTCATAATGATGATCACGCTTGGATTGGACAGTACGGTATGGACGGAATTCTTTTTGATTACACGAAACAAAATTCTCAACTTAAACATGAGGAAGCATGCATCTTATTTGAAAAACATTGAGAAATTGTCGATCTGATGGACAACAAAGCATGTGCATTCCTGTAGTTTGGGGGGTTGGAGGCTATCATCACTGCCATGTTGGACGAGTACCCAGAGCGCCTGTACCACCGGAGGGAGCTTTTTGTACTGGGCCTGGTCACTGTGTGCTTTTTGGGCTCTCTCAGCACCCTTACCAATGTGAGTAACTCTGTATGGCTGTCATGCATAACAAGTCATTGACACATTTACAGGTTCACCCACTGGCTGGAATGACAAGGTCATATTGCTTTGCTCTGCAGGGCGGTGCCTACGTGGTTAAACTCCTGGAGGAATTTGGTGTGGGCTGTTCCATTATTGCTGTTGGGTTCCTGGAAGCCATTGCGGTATCCTGGTTTTATGGTAAGATGCTGTTTACAGCATGACCTCTAAGATCTGTGGTTCCCAGCCTTTTTTGCCTTCTGTTTTTGGAGGCATCCTGATTTAAGTTTGCTCAATTCTTCACTTTTTTTCCCCGTATTGGTGAAGGCTCCTCACCTTTTGCCCTATGGGTGCCAGGTATAGGCTCCAGGCCCCTCACGACTCACGGCTCCAGGCTCATTCCCTCTAACTGCTTGCTTATGATCTTCCGTGTTTCTTTTGCAGGTATCCAGAGGTTCTGCAATGATGTCAAATCAATGCTGGGCTACTCTCCTGGAATATTCTGGAAAGTGTGCTGGGTGGCCATCAGTCCAGCATTTCTAGCTGTAAGAAAAAAATGAAATACTTCATCCTTTCTTTCATTAAGGCCAACAGCAAAACTCATAAATCACGCATCTAAAACCCATGCCTGGTTTAACATTAGCCACCACCTTGAGTTGTCATTGTCATAAGACCATATGCAATCACCAGAAATTGTTCTGAAACACTTGAAATTTCTTATACCTTATTATAATTTAAGACTTCGGTTTCCAGGGCGCCCCCATGAACTTTTGAGTGAAATGTTAACATGTTAAGGCACCCCCTAAAACGAGGATCCCCTCCCATCTAATGGATTGACAGATATCTTTTAGGCTTGTTGAATCGATGCACAGCGGTGAGTGATTTGCACCGAAGGCGGCAGTACATCATAAAGCCAGCCTAGCATGTAGTGCCATGTGCAGCCTCTTCTTGCTCGTCTATTTCACGGACGATGTTAACATTCAGTGCTTTTCCTGTTAACCCGGATTACACAGGCAGCCCTGTGACACCCATTTGAGTGCTATCTTATGGTGGAAAGTAGGTTTAATCACGGTTTCAGAAGCAATGCAAATTGCTGCACTGTAGCTTAACAAATTTAAACACACAATGTGAATTAAACAATGTGAAAATGATATGGTTTGGTTTTAAGACGTGTGGCAAGAAGACAGTTAAATATACTGTGAAATATCTGGTAAATTATGAAGGGGCGAGGCTGTATTTGGTCACAATCACAAAAGCTGTACCTTATGGTACATTCTACCATGCTCAGCAGGTGACAGAATCTGGGCTTCCTATTGTCTTACTCTGCTCTAATTGCTGCTCCACCCATCTGAACATTTTAGTCACTCATTGACTTGGTACCCACACCCTGGTGGCTGTCACCGTTAAAAACAATAGATTTACGGATTATAAGCACATATTCAACAATCTGCAAACGATTAAGTGACGGCAACGGAAGGTATTAATAAGGATATCAGTAATTACAAAACAATGACTGCATAAACAAATATTTGATTACACATGTGACGATAGCTTAAAATGGGCTTCTGGTGATTATTCCCACTGATGATTTTGTGTTTGTGATTTAATTATTTTTCTGTTTCCACATGAATTTTCTCCGGATCTTTCGGATTCCTACCACAGTCCAGAAACATGGTTGAACTGGCAAATTGGTGTCCTTAAACTGCCCTTAGTGTGTGTGATCATGTGAGTTAGTATACACCATGGGATGGACTTTCATCCTTTCCACAGTGTCACTAGCCCAGTGCATTATGGGAAGCCTCCAAAGGGTTAAGAGATCGTGGTGAACAGACTGATGTGTTTTTCATTCTCTGGTTACGGACATATTCTTAAACAGGTCCACAGTTGACAGATAGCCAACATCTGCTCTTAGACCCTGTCATCTATCTATATAAGAGTACAGTTTTAGCAGCCTTGCATAATTCGAAAGGACTGCACAATGCGGCGTATGGGCAGTGTTTTCAGGTAGACAGGCTTTATTGCACTGCAGTCCAATAAAACGTGGGCTTTATTTATTTCCCTGTTGCATTAATTGGAAAATATGTTTATATAATTGGACACGTGTATCATTTGGTTGCTGCTAACCTTGTAGAAAAGAAAAACAGCATGTAAATAACATGATAAGAGCTCGTTATTAATTCAGCAAATGTTCTTTATATCTTATTTTCAAGATCCATAATGGTGCTTCTTACATAATGCTCAGTATCCTAATACGGTAAATATTTATTTGCAGAGATAATTTCCGATAGTTTATATTGAAGGCCGCAAATAGCTTCTAAGGATCCGGCGTTACCATGTACCCTTTGCAATGGCACGGCAGGGCAGCATGGGGACACTGTGGGATGGACAGAAGCCTCACACTTCCAGAGTCGCGGGTTTGACTCCGACGCCGAGCTCATGTTGAGCCAACAATGAATTAGTCAGGAAAACGGACCGATGAGAACGACAGAACGCAGACTACCAACACGGAGAAGGAGCAAGTACAGTGTGATGGACTGAAAGAACGTTAGGGAACGTTATACAATTTTAGTCTTCAAAGTGCTTTTATAGTTAATTAATTATAGGAGGAAAAAAAATGAGGGTCAGAGGTCAAGTACCAGCATGGCTATGACAGCCATAGGCAGATCAGGGAAAGGCCTGATACATCTAGCTAGGCTAATAATGGATGGTGGTGCTACTTTGGTTAGGTCAGGCCCTGATGTTCGGTGGTCCAATCAGCTGTGAGCCCGGTGTTCATGTGTTCCCCCTTCAGTACATCATCGTGAGCTCGCTCCTGTACCAACCCCCTCTCATCCTGTTCGAGTACGAGTACCCAGAGTGGAGTATCAACGTGGGCTACATCATCGGTGCCTCCTCCTTCATGTGGATTCCAATTTACATGGTGTACAAGCTGGTGTGGACACCAGGCTCTCTGAAGCAGGTCAGATCCTCCCTCATGCTTCTTTAAAAAGCTTTGAGTAACCCCTTCCATAGGTATATGTAAGCAAAACCTTCAAAACACCTGCATGAACTTTGTGTTTGTGAATGTGTGTTACATTGCTTCTGAAAGTGTCTGAAGGTAGCACCCATGAATGTGTTACCAAGCAGTCTAGCGTTTAATGTCTTTGTTGATGTAGTGCTTACAAAGGCTTGACATGTAGATCATGACGGATTTAAGAACTAATCTTTAACCAAAGTGTTATAAAGATCATCGTAATCTTTTGAAGAAGAGACTTTCGCTGGTCTTGTACTGGCTGTCATCATACACATGGACATGCAACCATAAAATGACCCACACCAGTATGAGCCTTCTGTACCCATTAGTCAAGACTTCCAAGGTCAAAGGTCTCGTCCCCCGTGTTTCTGTCACCTACAGCGCCTGGCTGTGTGCCTGCGGCCCGAAAGGACCATGCCGGACCTCCAGACAGAATCCCTCTCCATGACTCCTGTCCCCTAAAGTTAGCATCGCTGAAAAGACACCCAGCAAGATGCGTATGCACTCATGACCTTGGGAGGAGTGACCACACAAGCCTTAAACTATGATGGTCAGGTCAAGACAAATCGGCAAAATTATCCTTCAAAGGAAACCACTCTTGTAGAGCCCAAGATTTTTAAAACGTTTTATTTCAGCTACCATGCAGAACTGCATAGTTGCAGCTGACCCCCCCATTCTGAATCATAATTATAAGAGATAATGAGAAGACTGGAGATTCTGATTTTGGGAAGAATATAACATTTGAATAATATTTAAAGTGACTTTTAGCCTTGCAGACACTTTGCAAATGTCCTGAACAGTCACTCTTTTGGTTTTTTAAAGGATAAAAAATGTATTGTTGTATATTGTGTTAGGTAGGAAATATTGTGTGTGCAAGGCCAAAAACCAAGGTTTGTTGCTGTAGCTTGTGAAACTTATTACCTCTGCATCTTAATGTGAAAAGAGCTTACCAGTAATTTATTCTTGTAGTCTCTCACTCCTGCTCTCATAAACAGCTCAGTTAGGAGACCACTCAAAGCCAAAGCTTCATTGGCTCTGAAATCCCTGTCCAGGTGTTGCTGATTACAGCTTGACAATATAACCCCACATGACTAACTACAGAATAGTCGTTCCCAAATTGTTTTTTAACAACCAAAAAAAACAAAACAAAATAAACATTTTCTAAATGGATTCATTTTTTGAACAGACAAGTTGTAATCTTTGTATATATAGCAAGAGAGAGGAGTAAAATTAAGACCAAAGTGATGCATGTCCTGTTAGGTTGATCAGCACTTGTACAAATTGCAATACCTAAGTCTCTTTCTTTTTAAATATTGTAATGTAAATTGTTTTGAAGACGTGACACACTGCGGCAGATGAATGCCTACATTTATTCACAGAAATAATTCTTCATAGAGATAATGTTTCTTTTCTAACATGCAAGTCATTAAAAGGACCTCACAGAACAAAGAAAAAAAGGAGATAGGAGACCAAAATATGGATAAAATATTTAATTTTAATGTTTTTGGGTATTGTTAGAACTGCAGCTTTTTGCCTTACACGTGGACTTAATCCGTATGTATGTATGTATATTTCAATGTATAAGCTTTATGTTTGCATTTTTAAGTCCAAAACAAAGTTTGGAATCCACAAATTGGACATGCAACATAACTGTTACGTCAACTTACGTTTCAATCTCAAGTTGATGAAAATATTGAAGTCCATGTTTACCATGAAAATGATAACTTTTTGTTTATACATATGATGTATACAAATAAAATTAAATGATTACATAAGTGGTTACGGGATTTGGTTGTTTTCGTACAGTAAATGTAAACTTAACGAGAGAAAAAGATGGACATTAAGTCAAGTGTGACGTTTTTTTCTTCAGTTTCTCGGTCTGAAACATACACATTGGATTTCTGCTTATTTAATATGCTTTTTACTGCATTTGTATTAGATACAGACACTCCAAATCTGTACTTGCTATAGTGACATCGGTTACCGTCTCTGCTACTATGGGATGCCAAATCGCTCCCCCAGTCGCCACACAGACACACACACACATACACAAACGGCCTTAATTAAAGCTTTTAATTAACGTGTCGATTTGCATTCAGAGTCCATAAACATACGAAAAGGGACCTTCTGATGCTTGATGAAATGTTTTATTAAAGAGTGCACTCCAATTACGCAGCAAGCTCCGGCCCCGATGGCGCAGGCTTCGGCGAGTGCCGTGTCTATCGGTACAAAAATTAATCACATTATTCTTCATTCAGGTACTGCTTGATTTAAAAAAAAAAAAATACACCAACAGATAAAAGCCCTTTGTGCCGGCGCAGCCGATGTGTATCGAATGCACTGATACAGAGGGAGAGGATAAAAGGATGAGGGCTTATTAGATGCTGTTTAATTACATACAGTAGATCAGTATCCATGCAGAGGCTACTGATACATGGGAGCCTAATGTCAGGTTAGGGCCACTGTCACACATGCAAAGAGGCTGTGCTTTCGCTGACATGAACCAGGGATAACCACTTAAACCATTTATAACATGCACAAATTTGAGGCAAAACTTGCGTGGCAGGAATGGAGGGCATGCTATATAGCCTTGTGAACCAAGCTGAATTTCCTTTCATAGAAACAAAATAATATTGAGGGTTGAAGACCACACAGTAAATTTAACATGGTCATTTTTGACAGATTCGACCATACAGATGTTTTGTAGCATCATGGTCAGCTCCATACTAACTGCCTATTGTCTTTACGGGTCTCACAAACCACCGCTACTCAGTGTGTAGTTTAAGACGGTTTTCATGGATCAGAATGGAAACGTTGCAACCAGATTAAATTTTTCTGTATTTATTGTTGAGAGTGTGCTTTTCATGACCATCTTTGCTCTGTGCCAGTAGGAACAGACCCGTTACACTTGGTTTCGCAGATGGAAATGGGAGCTACGGACGCCAGCACCGACACGAGTGCACACACGCCATCGGTGGGGAAATGAGGCCTGAGGCTTTTCAATCGCATTACGCTTGGACCACCGGGAGCGGGCTGGGCTGCTCGCCTAAAGTGATTCACTGGGACAGGAAGCATCTGGGCCCATTGAGAGAATCTTGTTTCCAGCTTCTCGTAGCATGGAGAAGCACTTAAGGCCCACACAGAGCTATTACTGTACAAATGGCAGAAAATCATCGGGGGCAATTGAGGTCTATGTAGTATTTCTGTGCTAATAATAGAACAGCATTATGTAATAAAATTTTTATGAAATTAAAAAAAAAAACCTATTATCCTATCATCAGACACTATTAGAAACGTGCCCAAACATTTTCACAGAACATTACAACACTGGATAATCCGTCCAAACGGTCTTGGTTATTTCTGTGAAAGCAGGCATATGGCTGGAAGGCATTATTCCAGTTAGCCCAAACCAATGATTTCCAGCCGTCTGATATTATTTTCCCCACACATGTAGCTCAATACTTTTCACCAAGAGTCTGATCTTTTGGTGGATGTAATGTGACAGAAGTGCAAATTTTAATATTACGACACAACAATCCTCAGTGTGACCACAGGAACACACGCTGGTGTTTTGTCAGGTGCGCTATTAAAAACACTTCAATACTATTATTTTAAGACATGTCCAAAGTAACAAAAGAACCCAGTTTACAGGCGCATTAAATGCATAAACTTCGTAACAGGGCCCATCATTTTATTTCCTTGTTTTTAACACACAAGCCACAGATGTAAACAAACCACAGAGCAGTACAAATGACAATAAAGATTTTTTATAGAAAAAAATATTCAATAACAATAAAACCACAATAATAACATTACAAATAAACAACTAATATATATTAAATGACAATGAATTCATCACTCTTTCAGTAATTAAATGTGTATATTAAGTTATTAGGCCCTTTACGTGAAAAACATCCATCCATCTTCCAACCACTTATCTTGAGCAGGGTCATGGGAGGGCTAAGCAGCACAGGGTAAAGGGTAGGGGTACACCCTGGATGGGATGCCAGTCTATCACAGGACACAAGGCTGGGGTACACCCTGGATGGGATGCCAGTCCATCACAGGGCACACATGCACACACTCAGTTATTATACACAATTTGGAGATGGCAATAAGCCTAACTGCATATCTTTGAAATGTGAGATGAAACCAGAGTACCCAGATGAATACCACACGAAACTGGGAGACATCCAAACTCCACGCACACAGAGCGGAGGCAGGCCTGCCAACGATGGATGTGTAAGGTACAGTGCTACCCACTGAGTCAACCCTACATGCAAAACACGTCATGTATAATTAATTAAGTTCAATTCTAATGACAGGTGTGCTCAACCAAAAAGCAAAACCATTGTTTTGCTTTCATAAAAAGTAGATTAGTGGTTGGGCTGGGAAAGAGAAAGAGATGAGATCCTAAGATTATATATGTAGTTCAATTTCAGACCAGTTAGTTAGTTTTTGGAAGGCCCGACTTTAGTGTAAAGTATTTAGGGGCAGCTTGTAACGGAGACTGCTCATAGATCCAGCTCGAAGGACCAAATGTATTGGAGACGGCTCGGCAGTCCCGTTCTTCCGGAACCGCTGATAACTTAAAGGACTGTATATACCTTGGAGATCACTGTGGGGAACACTCTCCCAGAGCTGGCTCGTGTATTTCAGCCATATGTACCTCGGGTGGGTCATCCAGAACACCACTGTTAGAATCCTGGTAGATTTTATTCAGGTTCAAGCTAAGCAATTTACACAACATTCCCCATAAACCATGAACACTACAGCTGGGCCCTCCAAAAACTAACTATGCTCTCTCAGAGACTCTCCCCAAAGTTCTATCAAAGGCTATCCAAGGCTCTCTTAAAGGCTATCTAAGGCTCCTATGGTCTGAGATTAACTTACATTTATAATCTTAGGATCCCATCACTAAGGCGATGAGAATATTATAATGACTATGGTTCCACCTAGCCTAGGAGACCATTGTTAGTAACATTAAGATTCATAGTACTTAACGAGGGCAAGAGAACACAATATTCTGCCTAAAGTCTAGGAGACCGAGGGGCTTTTCTACAGTGGTTAAGTCACAGTGATCATCTTTACACAAACTGGATTTTAATCTTAAAAGTAAACTTCAGGCTGCTAATACACTAACAAATAGCAGACTGTCGTGTAAACACCTGGCCTATTTTACAAATCAGGACTTGGATTTAAAAACCAGATGTTTCCCATTCAATTTCCTGGAAGTGTACTGCCATAATATGACTAAGAAAACTTGACTAGTGGGCCCGTTCCAGAAAGTGGAAGCCCGTTCCAGAAAGTGGACTTAACAAATCCTCTAGTCAAACCAGAATTCTGATTGAAGAAGTTTGGGGAATCGACAAAGCCTTTAGTCTGGCTTTCAGTTTTCTCCAGTCAGAATTCAGGTTTATGTATAGGATTTGTTAAGCATGCTTTCTGGAACGGGCCACAGAATTTCTCCAGGGAAATCGTCAGGAGTTCAGTGTTTACATTCGTAATCTGTGGCTAAGGACATTTCTGCAGAATTCACTTCAAATATAATAAAGATGTACGTAAAATTACAGTGTACATATATGTGATTAGAATTGCAACATTTTAACAGCTGAACTTGTATTATAGCCTGAGACTGCCTATAATTTTACTCAAGAAGTGCAACTGGAATGATCATTGGGGGCATTTCATTTGTCTTGCTGTCAAAATGCGTAACCTTTGCGCTTGAATCATTTAATAATTCGGTTTATTGTGCGTTGTTTGGTGTGCTAGCCCTAAGCCTCACTTTCTTGTGGTCCTCTCTCTGCATCACCAAGGCTCTAGGACCCAGCGTCTCCTCCTTCATCACCCGGCCGTATCTTCCAGTCTTCACAATGATGTCTTTCCTCCGTCTTTGTTTGGTCCTTTACTTCGTTCCGTTCTGTTTGTGTGCAAACGGACAGCAAGCTGAACTGCAGACGAACGAAAGACCCTTTGCGGTTCTGCACAATCAGAACTTGGGTAAGGATTTAACGAGCCCTAAATGAACTAATTACAAGGCCGTAGCGCAGCGCATCGTCATTGCAGCCACTGCCGAGATCGCTTGGTATGACATGTTAGAATTTGTCGATGTTCTAATGCGATGATTCCCAAATGTGGTCACCAGCGCCTCCGTAAAATTAGACATGGTCACATACAGTAAACGGCAATGCAGCTTACATATGAAACGATCAGATTTCCGCACAGTGTGTAAATCGTTGTTGATGTCGTGTAAAATATTACGACCTCTGTCCCACAAATAATGAACACGTGTCGTGGTTGTTTTGCAGTCTTGCTTGTGACCGTCCTGTCGGTGGTCGTGCTGGTGATGGTCATCATGGCAGTCTGCGTGTACAAACCAATACGGCGCCGTTAAACTGACAGATAACAGGAGTCAACATCCTTTCTGGACCAAGAATAGATGTATCAGCACCCCTTCTGGACCAAGAATAGATAATCAGCATCCCTTCTGGACCAAGATGGCTTATCATTACTTCAGCCTCACCACACTTTCTCACCTTGGGTACTTTACGTTTAAATGACCTGCATGGCCACCGAGCACAGGACCAGGCAGTTAGATAAACTGTATGATCTCATATACGAGGAATGTCTTGATTGTTATTTTATACTGGAAATGAAAGAAGTGCTTTAAATATTTGTGATCCTCATCTGGTTTGCACTATATTCAGTCATTAGGAAAGTGGGTATTAGAGAAAGACACACTGACAAAAAAATTAAGTCTGAGGAAATGCAAATCGGCCAAATGTGTATTATTCTAGGACAAGGCTGAATATTGCTGTCATCGCATTGTGTTGATTAAGGTAATTGATAGATAAGACTTTGCAGTTCGTGAATGATGGCAGGGAAACAGGTTTAGATCTGGACCAAGTGATGAGTTGTGTTTCTTCCCCTCTCCATTTCGTTTTCAGATGTCAGTGATCTATTATGTCGAAAGAAATGTCATAGCCAAATGAGAGCAGTTGCATTGTCATTCTTGTTTTAAAGAACACTTTGCTTGTTGAATATGATGAAAGGTATTTTTGTATTTTTTTTTACATTATTTATGAAAAATCATTGTCCTACCTTGTTCTGCCATTATTTATTACATTGTAATAATATGTTATGGATTTTATTTTATATACATTATGTTAAATAAAATCTCGCCATACATGTATGCTGAGCAGTTTGTTCGGTCCTGTTGTTTCATTTTTTTTATATATAAATGTGAAACATGCATAACTTCACTGTAGTCGATTCTTGGTAAATCTGAGTATTGCGAATTGAATTTGATGTAAGTTTTCCATGCATAAATCTATTACCATTAAGCCACATCCAGATTGTTCACAGCTTTCAAGCAGCCATCACATTAATGTATCATATTACCGTTTTTTGGTCATAAGTCATCTTACGAGAAGCGACCAGTATTGAATTGTCCACTTTGCTCATCTACTCTTCTAAATCTGCTACAGAAACAATTAAAGGTGGACTATTAACATACGACTCGGAATGTGGCGCATCATTTGGCTGGCCGTGTGGTACGTGATGCGTGACTTCCGACAATAACGTTTGCTGTGAATCTTTGCGTGAACCCTGTAGTCATTAAGGGGAAGATTTAAAAACCCTGAATCACTTCATAACTGTGGAGTGCTCTGTCTCCTCACTTCCTGCACAGTCCAGCAAGAAAGCGTACTGCTGTTATGGGCATTTCGCTTAGACACTTGGCCTGTTTTGTCCAGATTCCATTCTTACTTTCAAAATTCACCTTACTGAGGAATAAATAAAAAAGTTGACACAGAATCAACCATTCAACAGTGTTCAGGCAGAATTGGCCCTTAACTGTGGGGGAAAACCAGTAAGAAATAATTATTCCCTGTATTTTAATTAAAATATCTATCTGTATCATTTCTATCAAAAATAGTGTGAGGCTCTATCCGCCTTTGGCCTTTGCCTTTTTAGTGAGTGAACATCAGAAATGTTTGAAGGTTTTTACTTTGAGCGTATTGCATTGACAGGCTGACGTTAGACACTCCAAGGCAGTACACCTCAGCTTGTATGCTCATTAACACAAACTGGGGACGTGCAAACTTTGCCACACATGCTACCGACTGACTGTTATGTAGAAACATACGATATATTGGAGAAAGGTAAATCTGTCACTGAGAACAAGCAAGATCCAGCAAGTGGATTGTCAGTCTAATGCTTAAAATATTAATGTGTTCCCCTGTCCCCTTGCTCACACTTGTATGTACAATGGGAGACATTCACTCTGACTTTTTTCCGTCTGTCCATCCATGTGTTCATTTTAAAAATCTTTAGATTTGACATTAGACAGATGTAGCTGGATTCCCATCTCAAGGCCAACACTGAGTGATCTGGACACCAGACACCAGTCAAAGTGACAAACATTTGGATCATGATGTTAGACTAGTTTATGGTACAGGTCTACTATATTATGCTGTGTGCTTGATCTTTGTGATGATTATGGTCTTTCTGGTGCTGAGGAGATAAGGTGGACATGTTCAACTTACCCCTTCATATGTCAGGGGCAGACTTGTATTTCACATCACTAATCATTTTTGAAGCACCCTGCAAATATGACTTGAAAGTCCAGGGTTCAAATTCAAATACAGTTAAGTGTTAATATTTAGTTACATTAATTCTTCGATTTTCCTTTATTTTATCTTTTTCACAGATTTCTGATCACTCCAAAACCATAAAATACCCTTTAATGTGTAGTTCTGGCGGTTAGAAAATAGCCTCATCCTGCTCTTGGACGTGAATTTATTACTTAAAGCAAAGTTGAAAATGTAGCCTGTGATTTACCCAGTGTCTCAAAAAACATACACCGCTGTCTCAGCGAAAAAATGCCATTTATAGGATACTGGCTGTAATAAATGTGCGAATCTGTAATATTTTATTGCACGAACAACCTTAAAACAGTTGCGGATACTTATTCTATAATTTCTAGTTCTGCTCACCGGTTCATAATTTTCTAATTCCCCACAATGATGAAAACTGTCACCTATGTAACTGTCTAGATTTAGGATAAGGTCAAATATCAGCATGTCCAAACCAGTCTACACCCATCATCTACACAGCTAGACCAGGAACCAAAAATCCTCAAAGTCATCAAATGGTAACTATGTTTCCAAAAGCAATGTCAGCATTACTGTCATTATGGAGGGGGTGGGTTTTCCTAACTTCAATTTTCAGTCTCCGTGATTTCTAGTGATTGTCATTTTGAAATACTGAAACACCAAAAAGGGATTTGACGTTAGCTGATTCGTTCAGTTAGCCAGCCAATATTAAATAACACACCAACATATGATCAGTATCGAAAATCTGTAACTTCCCATTCATGCAATTTAAGTTAAACAAATGAGAAGAAGCATGTCTCTTTAACGTTTTGAAGTAACCTCAGTCTAATAGATTGCCTAAATTTAATACTCTAATTTAGCCCTGATGGAATATCTTACCAGAGCCATGCATCCAAACAAGTCCTCTTTCTAGCATACGGCCCACCTTGACAGCTCCAGAGGTGAACTAATAACATTTCAGTCCTTTCCCAATTATTCGCAAGATCTTTATTTGACTATTTAGGGCAGATGCTAAGTTTGTATAACTTTCGGTAGTCTAAATGAATAATTGATACTGTTTTTCTTGAACAATTTTAGGATGTACCCGGTGACGTACTGAGATATTAATTTTATTTGTGTGAAATTCCAGCTGAATAAACTAAGTTGCCTGTCGATTCCTTTCACTGAAGATTGCGTAGAATTATGATAACGTTAAATTGTCTTATTTTTATTTATTTGTTTATTTGGAAGTGTGGTCGCAGCAGTTGCTAAAATATGAGAAGGCATGAAAAAATGGAGGTATGCGTTTTAAATGTGCCTTGGAGACATGCTATTTGCCTTGGTTTTCAGAATATGCCTTTAGATGTCCTCAGACGTCTTGTAAAGGGATTGTCTAAAGTGAATGTCTTACATCGCATTGTAATCTCCATCACAGTTGTTCTGTGTATCCATTGGCAGTTTTATATCTGTTAAAGGAAAGAGTTCCGAGTTCGACTATTTACTCATTTTTAATTTGCTTAAGTAACATTTTTGCACTGCCTTTTTATAAAATATCTCATGCCTCTGTGGTTACCGATTGTGAATATCCAGTCAGTACGAAACGACATCACGCATGTGTTGTACCTGTTCTGTTATTGTAGCTATTCTCAAATTAATAATTTGATAAATCGATATTATCTTGCCCGTTCAGCTCTACCCTTCAAACCATTACAGTGATCAATCAAAAACACTTTCATTACAGTTTTCAAAACGATAAGTACTTCTAGTTTGTGTACATATTAGTGCATTTTTATCCATTTCGTACGGAGTCTAACTTCCCAAATCACAGCGCCAATAAAAGCTTAAGTTTTGACTTTAATTATACCCCAAAACAGTAGGATCTACTTTTAAACCCCATCACAAATGTCGGATACTGTCAATAACTAAAACTACTCAGGTAATAATTCTAAAACCCCATACAGTAAATGTAAGAGTAGAATGGGAATATTATTCATATTTAAATTACAATTTATAGTATAAGTACAAAGTTGCCAAATAACAAAAACATTCTGTAAATAATATTTCGTTATATAGGCCCATTGTATATTTCCACTGCAATCTCTTACGAGTTTTGTCCGAAATTCTGACAATGAATAATCGCTGTGTGGGGATTTTAAAATGATCCGTGGAGGCATAATCCTTAGGAATTAAATTTAGCATCCCATTTACAAAACAAAAATCCTCCTGCACAACACGAACACATCCATGGACTCGACCAGAGCAGCACTCTTATAGCATGTAATTAAATTAAGGTGAACTGTTCCGACTGTCTTACTGCTGTTGAGACCAGATGAATGAACAGAGGCGGCAGCTAAACTGAGCAAACTAATGCGTCCATTCATAAAGAGGCCAGAGCCATTGGACTGGCCAAGATACAAAACGATATTTATAGGGGCCAAGGCGAATACTGTGCATTGTCCAAAACCACAAAAAGGTACATTAACTATTCCTTTGTGACAGTTACTGTATTGTAAAGGCTGCCACCTTCTGATTAAGAGAAGTGCTGTACATATTGAGATGTGCATTTTTAGTGCGGTTAAAGATATATGGTAAAAATGTACACATGCGCAACGTATTTTCGACAGTTTTTTTTTGTTTAAAAGATTAAACATAACAAGGCATTTTAAAGCAATTTCATTTAATTCCCTTGGAACCTGCTAGAGCAAGGGCTCCTCTCATTACAACCGGCAATTCACAGTAGCGCCTCCAGCAGGAAGAGCAGCGCCACTGACGGAGAAGACGCTGCACCAGGACTAGCTAACTCCCTACCACCTTCTTGCGGATACCATCTGCACCACTACAGCTCTGCTGGATGGTCCAAGTGAGACACCAAGTACTGTGGTCTCTGGGGGTGCCAGCAACATGCCTCAATGTCCAGGATGGCAAAGACCGGCCACGCACTCGGCTGCAGGATGTACCCCTCAGGTGGAGGCAATGTCACAGCCGGATAAAGTGGTGCCACTTCTGACATGCACTCCGAGCACACGTTGGTGTTATATGTAGCTGTATTGGCTTTTATGTTATTGTTATAAGCAAGTTTAAATGGTACTTTAGCGTTCATGACGTGCCATCCTCATGATGATGTGTAGTTTGTTACGTCACAGTGTTCCAGGGGCTGCGGTTTGTTGTCAGTTAATCTGATTGGTTGCCTGAAGGAGCACTACTTGTCATCAAGTGTAATGAGCCTATCTTCATTCACAATGCCATAGAACGCGGGTTCAAAAGGAATCCCGCCCTTGTGTGCGAGCCCGCGGGTCCTGCCCATTTTTTGCACTGCCTGAGGTGAATCAATTGCCCAAGTCATCCATACAGTACCACTCTGAGCAGATGATGGATACCATGCATCAGGGCATTATCAAAGGCAAGCAGATAGGTACGAGTCTGATATGTAGTCAGGCTCATAATCATTCATTCTCTGAAAATGACATTAGTGATAAAGTGCTTTTATTTAAACAACAAAAAACTAACATCCCTTTATGAAGGTTTTTAAATTCATATTTTAAAACACGAACTCTGCAGTTAATGCACCATAGAACCTGCCACCCCCCCCACCCCCCACACAAAAACAAAAAAAAAAAAAAAAAAAAAAAAAAAAAAAAAAAAAAAAAAAAAAAAAAAAAAAAAAAAAAAAA
>JAACJT020000034.1:23739894-23751304 GCA_009936485.2 Gymnarchus niloticus
CGTTTTTAGGTGAGGAATAGGAAGGGGACAACGGAAAAGGCGGAGGGGGGGGGGGGGGAGGGGACAGGGGGGGGGGGGGACCCCCACCCCCCACCCACAAAAAAAAAAAAAAAAAAAAGTATTAAACTGAATTAAAGAGTGGTCTAACATTTGGCATCTTGACCCTGAAATTCATTAGTACTGCATCAAAAAAAACTGTACATACTCTTGGCTGTCAGTGTAATCAACTATCCTAGTTAATTGTGTATCCAGAAGCATTTTTCAAAATATAAAATAAACTCTTAGATCTTCACTAATTCCCTGCCATACATAATCACTTTGGTCTGAAATGCCAAGCATATTGCCAAGACTAGCTGTCAAAACCAAAGCGCGGAAAAACCGCTCCCGTGGCGCTAAAAGCTACATTCAGCGGCATCCACTTTGAACAGTGAAGCAGTTCCTGCTATTTTGGAGGTCACCTGTCACCCACCCTACAGAAATACAAGGGGATAAAATTAATAGGGATACGGGTTCTACTACTACTCAGGTTAGAACTTACCCGTCAGTGTTTACGAACAGTGAATGTCCACAGGAATTGCCATATAAAATTATGAGGGAGTGGTTCGGCGTTCCGAGGAGGTGCCTCTAGGCTCCCGTAAGCAGGCACATTGGAGAGGATATTGCTCATCTTGCATTGAAGGCTCAGAGTCTTAGGAGTCATTATGATGTCCCTTGACTAGCTAGAAATGTTCTCTTTTGATGCACTTAAAAATATTTTTGCAGAACTGAAGGTAACCCTGAGACATCTTAAAAAAAAAAAAATCCCTAAATGCAGCTCTTAAGCCCACCACTACAGTATACTTCAGCACAGAGTCGATTACATCATGTTTAGTCTTTCTTTATGCTGCAGAATCCAATGTTAAACCCTGAAAGTAATACTGATTCATGACAAAAGGGCATGGCCCATTCATGGCACATCTATAACACAATAGAAATTTGTTTGTATATAAGGGAATATTAAAATGAAGAAGTGCCATGAGCAGCCAGTGGCTAATGGATGACGGCACAGAATTAGTTTCTCGCTTGCAAGCGTTTGGTAGTGATCTGTATCAGGTGAACTCGGCTAAACAGATTCTTCCCATGGTTCCTGCTCTATTTTTCAATGAGTGAGAGCTTTAGTATTCGCTCTAGCTCCTCCTCTTCCTCTCTCCTCTGCCGCTCCTCCTCCTCCTGGGCTCGTGCTGAGAGCTCCATTGCCAGCTGCAGGTCGCTGTCGGGGCTGCTGGTGGACCCAGTGCTGCCTGGGCTGGTGGAGTCCCCGAGGTCGACGAGCGCCCCATGCAGGATGGAACTGGAAGGGCAGCGAGCACCGTCAACGGCAAAGCCGGGAGCCAAAAACGCAACGGCATGCCGAACCGTGGATTCATTCCCCCAGCAGCCCCCGACTCCTACCCATTCCCCTGGCTCTTGATCAGGTCCTCCACTGGGACTCCGTTGATGTCTTCCCAAGATGCCTAGATAGGGCAAAATCAGAATATTGATATTCAAACATAAAAAAATTAATTGTTCCGCTTAAGAGCACACATCACAAGTACATTCCATAACTGAGGTGTCATGTGATTCACTGCATTCCACTGGCGTTTATGGCCGAGGCACGGAAGCACCCTACAAATGTTCATTTGCTAAGCACACAGTGTGAGAACACTCAGGAATTAGGCCTGCTGGGAAAAAGAACGATTCACACAAGAATCAAGATTCTTATCTTGGATGGTTCAACCTCAACTCCCAAATCCCAAAAAGCAATTTCTCTTTGGGGTTTCAGTTTTCTCCTTGATAAACAAAGCTTCTCTAAGAAGAATCTTTTGGACCATACATGGTGCAGGTCTGGAAGGGGTGGTGTACTGTGAGTCTGTCTGCAACTGAGTGCACTTTGTAGTCGGGGTGCTCTGCCATAAGCAGAATCAAGAATTGATTTTGTACTGAAATCATGAGATTAATAAACATTCACACCCCTATCAGAAAGGGTGCTAAGCAAAGAAAATAATGTAACAGAAGCACTGAACACCAACTGCAGACTGGAACTGCTAAAATTATTTGTGTGTTATTTACTATTTCAGCTACTTAGGAATAAAGATGAATACATTAAAAAGTAACCTCATACAGAGCCAGCTTAATAGGGAAGTCTGCAAGTATCACTGTTAAATACTACATACTGTGAAAACATTTTCAAACTGTTTTTGAGCTACTTTCTTTATTACCATTTGGTACAACTATCAGTTAAGAACAAACAATTAAATACAAAACTAATTTTGGTTAAGGTTTTGCTGGTGATGATCTTCCAGCATACTTGGATTTTGAGGATCAAGCAAAAGTTGCAAAAAAAAGAACATGTAATGATACCAAAGCTCATAAAAACTACCATTATTTATATTTTACTTAACTTTATTAACCTGGTTACTCTTACACTGACTCACTACAGTTACTGCTGAAATGCTTTTCAATTTGGAATACCCAGAAGACAGTTGGGGGGGGGGTCTTACCTGGTTCAATCCCCTTCCAGCCTCTAGCAGGCTCTGGTGGATGGCAAACTGCAGCAGTTCTTCCTCGTGGTCAGAGATAGGAGCTGTCCGGTTGCCCCCCCGTTGCCGGTAGTTTGAGGGTACCTCAAACACACTGGGGCAGACCTGAAACGGAACTGGGGCTACATGGGGAGGACAAAGCGTTGCGTTACAACAAAAACCCCCACAGAAACATTACCTTTTACTGTATTTTTTGGCTCATATAATGTTTAACACGTCAGCCAGTAAGGTCAAATGAAAGGTCACTTAGGAGTGAAACAAAGACACGTGACCAGGGCACCCACACAGACCTACCTGCTTCACTTGCATCCTCCTCTACGATGGGGGTTGTGTCTGAGACGTCGGTGGTCTGGCATTTGTTCACATTCCCAAAGGTGATGCGGGCATTCAGAACGTGAAAGAGGGGGATTTCTATAACAGCAACATAAATGTGGCTGTCATCAGGTGGTGCAGTGATTAAGGACAGAGACCTCTGAATCCCAAGCAGGAACTGCTACTGGCATTGTGGGTGCTATAGTACAGGAAATGATCCTGATTTTTTATTTTACCACTTCCATCTGTAAGGATTAGCAAAATTACAAGATACATTAAATAAATATCTAAAACGACTGTTAAACTAAGTGACAGTGCTAAAGGAACTAATAAACAGCCTCAATTAGTTGCTAAGTCAACAAAATGTACTTTTAAGGCAATTACTCTGACATGTTGTCAGGGGTAACCAATCATTAGATCTATCTGTTCCATTACAACAGCAGACCATGTGATTGAGCTAATAAATGTACCACAGTGTGAATGTCTGTGGTGCTGCTGTTGTACCTTTCAGTTAGGTTAAATTTCATAAAAGACCGCTTACCGATTAAAGGCTTCAGCTAAACATTTACAGTGTATGTAAATCTCTACGGAGAAGAGAGGCACTCCCTCTTATGGACATACCTATCTTGACTGGGAAACCAGGGGGGAACTTGAGGGTTATGAAGTCACGCAGCCTGGCAAAGTGGCTGCTGGTGCGAGCCATCAAGTCAATGATGGGGGTCACCTGCTCCAGCAGGGACAGCGGATGCTCCTCGCTCATCCACAGGGTGGCCTTGAACCTAGACCAATGAAAATGCTACACATTCCCACCAACCCACCAGTCACAGTTACTATCCCAGTGATTTACAATAAACCCCCCCCAATGTCAGGCAGGCAGGACCAACTTTTGTGTCCGGATGGTCAGCTCAATGGGCCTCCCGATGTCCCTGTCCTGCAGGTCAAAGTCTGGGTCGAAGTACTCCTTGGGTGTGATGGCTGTGGGGTTTGTGGCAGTGGCACACTCCAGGGTCATGTCCTTTAACCAATGCAAAAGGAAAAGGCCAAAGGTCACGTTCAACACTAGACACCCGACACAAACACACACCGGGACCTAAGATGCTGAGAGACAGCAGGATGATTCAGGTGGTGAATCACCCACACACTCACAATATTCATCATCATCTGGATAAACATTAGTTGTCGTTGTGGAGAGGAACATGCTAATGATTTTGAAACCTCAAGCAAAGAACAAACACAACAAGCAAACAAACACAATGTCACGACTCTGTGTAGCCATTATGTGACTGCTCCGCAAGAGCCTATCGCTGGAAGAACACAGCCGGGGGTACCCAGGGTGCCATGCCAGTTTGTGAAAGACACCAGTTCTCCTAAAGCGCATGTTTTTGAACTGTAGAAGACAGACACGGGAAGATGGGGAGAGCGCTACACACAGAGGGCCAGGGGCAGTAGTCCGATTGACCGTCACTCACCGCTCCACCCTATAACTAGCTCAATTTAACCAAAAACAACATGGGGATGGAAACGTGCCATTATTACTGAAGCTGTGATTGGCTGAATCACAAAAAAAAAAAAAGTCAGTGTTAATCAAAAAATCAATTATATGAAGAGTAATTCCTCAGTCATTTTTGCCATCAATCTTGGACACGACACAAATGCATACTCTGGTCTTCCCTTAGAAAGGATCACAAAAATGGTACGAAAGTAAAGCATTTCCACATGATGGCTCCTTACCCCTTGAGCACTGAAGTGTTGTTCCACTGTCAGCAGGAGAGATTCCAGAATATTGCGCTCATCTATAAGGTGTGTTTGGAAACCAGAGTTAACATATTAACAGAAACTGTTTTTAAAGAGTATACATTTACATTTTTTAAACACTTATGGGGGCCGTTTTACACATGGAAATCAAACTGATTCTGACAAAATGTGGTAGGAAAAAAAATGATAAAAATAAGGAAAGCTTTAGTCTAGACCGTGAAAATTAAATGGTCATAAGCTTCCATATTTGGCTTTTTGTAGTGTAAAGCAAAATGCTTTTTTGCCTGTTCGAATGTTATTTTAATCATTTAACGTACCCTTTAACTGACATTTCTTCCCTATTCATTATAACTCAGAATTAGGGGTTTCTTGTAGCAGTTAAACCCCAAGGTGGACAAAACATGGACATTTTTGACACAGCAATTCCCCCGGACGCGAGTCATTCCAGAAGGCTTTCTAACTTTGAGACCCATGTCAAAAATTAGCACAAAGTCGAACAGAGAATTTCAGCACCTTTTATCTGGGCCTTCTCCTCGTCAGTGAGGTGCTCCGTCCTGGTTCGAATGACCACATTGACGTTATTCACAGTGAAAACCTGCAAAAAAAAAAACACACACACACACAACAGACGTGGATTTAGGTTAGCAGCTGAGCAGTCTAATAACATCCAAGTGCTTGACTAGCCCAGACCAGAGAAAACAAAGCCAAGATGTTCCTCAGAATACTGTGATAATCCATCTTTGAAACAACCTTATCTGAGGCAAGGGAAGTGACACAGTTGATGCTGCAGACTGATAAGCTGAATGCTGTTGCGTTGCCCCTGTACGACTGCACTAATTTCACATTAAAAGCATAATTCTGAACTACCGCACAACTGTGAGGATCAATTCCCAAAGGGGTTAAAGTTCCTGTCCTCTTTGAGCCTGTCTCTCACCTTTGCATCAAAACCATTGACCACCTCCGTTTTCTCTGTCCTCCTGCCCCAGATTCCACACTTATTTCTGTGGACACAAAGTAAGGTTAGTTAACAATGAGAAAAACAAATCACTCTCTGGTCTCTAGCGAGCCGGTGTTTTCCTCTGCTGCTAGGAAAGATCCACTGCTCTGCCAGCTGCCAAAATTTAAACTGCAGCAATTACTTTCATCATTTTTATGACAGTAAATTAAAGGCTCAGCATTTTAAAGAATACTGGAGCTGAGTTTCTGCTGCCCCGATGCCCCTGAAAATATACCTCTCAAAGGCGATGTGTTTCGTGTCCAGGTAGGTGTTGATGATGGGTGTGGTCAACCTCTTGGTCACCTCCTGCTGAGCAGGCTGCATGGAGTCCAGGGTCACCTCCTCCATCTCCCGGGAGATGTCAAAACGCTCCGTGTCCACCACCTCCTCATCATGGTTCACCTCCATCAGCTCCGTGCAGCTGTCTGCGTTGCCAGATGCACAGAGAGCTGCACTCTACAGCGGATTCTGAACTGCTGCCCCAGGTGGTGTACACCAATGAGAGATGTACTCTCAGCCCTCTTCCTGCCATACTGGTCTACATGGATACAGCTCATTGAGCACTAAAGATGCCTCCATTCAAATAACTGTTTAAGTGTTTCATCCCAGTGTTAAGGCTGAGCAGTTTAAAGAAGGCTAGAATAATTATTGGTCAAAAAAAGAACATGGAAGAGATCCATGGATCTACTTAGTCGGTCAGCAAGCATTAGTAGGAAGACAGAGAACACTGTTCCCTTGCACCTCCATGGTTGGGGGTTTGAATCCCACCTCCACTCTGTGTGGGTGGAGTTTGCTTGTACCCCCTGTGCTTCATGGTTTTCCTCTCACAGTTCAAAGGCATGCACTTTAGGCTGACTGACATTTGTAAATTGCCCATAGTGTACGACTCTGCCCTGCGGTGAGTTGGTCCCCTGCCTTGTGCCCTAAGCTGCCTGGGATAGGCTCCGGATGACTCTGCATCAGATATGTGGTTTGAAAAACGGATAGATGAAGACATAAAGGCAACCCTGATCAGAGAGCCCATCTGCCAAAGCAGCTAAGTGGTCATACAGAGCTCTCAGCTTCCAGAAGAGATTCCCAGAGACTCACCATCGCCCCTGAAGATATAGCTTCTCCTGCCTCTGATCCAGGTCATGTTCTCAAAGCCCAGTAGCGTGGCGTCTACCCTCAGGTTGGAGCCGCTCTTCCAGATTCGACACACGTCACTGGGGCAAACCCGTGACACCAGGGGGACTAGTGGCAGAACACAACGCAGTTCAGCTGACCACGGGCAGAGCCCTTTCTTGAAGACTGATACAAGATTTTGAAATCCATGGTGGGAGGGATTAGCGTGTCCTGTCAATCACTGCTGCAGGAAGCACAAAAGCTACAAATGATGAGTAACGATGAAGCCCACCCACCATGGATGTCAGTGTGATTTCTTGTATATCCATAGGCAAATGGATCCCAAAAGGATCAAACACACAACTAAGTTACAAACTGAGAGATTACCACAAAACCTACATTCACTGCATCATGCCTGACATTAAGCTAAATTTTCATTCAAGAAATCACAAGAGATACATAGATTGACAACATGTAGTATTTTCTTTGCTTGGTTTAAGAGGATCAACACAAGAAGATCTTGGCTGCAGAGAAATTAACTCACTCCAGCTGGTAAACTCCCACTTCATCTCCATATAAAAATCTGGGGACTGAGAGACAGAGAGAGGAGGCCACAGATTACTTCTGAACAGCAGCCTGCACAGGCTCAAATCACAGCAGAGAGGCAGACGCACCTCTCGGATCTTGGCCAGTAGCTTGGGAACCCCCCCCAGAGCTGTGGAGGCCTTGAGGTAATCCCGTCGCTGCAGAACCAGTGCCACCATCTCGGGGTCTCCTGTGCTGACAGCCTCCTGCAGCACTGGGCAGAAGTAAGCACACATGCACAACATTTCATTACTTATCAGGGTGATGTATACCTCAGCAGTTTAGAGATCTGTGCCCCTGTGTCCTGAGGGGCTGGATAGTAGTGGGTTCAAATCCTATGCCTGGGAAAGTAATTATATCACCAATGGGACCATGGTCGAGACCACTAAGCCAAACTGCTACAGCGGTGCGAGACATTAGCTGACCCTGTGCTCTGATTTCAAGCTTTGCTCGCATTTGTGCCTGTGTGTCTGACAGAGAGCAAGATGGTATAAACAAAGACTACCAAATTTCCCCACAGGGATAAATATGGTGCAATTATTTTATTATTGTTGTCATTATTAAATATTATGAACTGAAATTTAGTCTTCAAACACTGCTGAAAACCAAGTAAGTTCCTTGATCATCACTAAAGAAACAATGAGATGGTGAGAAAGCAAGACATTAAATACGTACTGGACTCCTCTACACCCCGCTCATCATCATTATACACAGTGCATTTTTTTTTTTTTATTATTATAAAATCACTTTAACCTTTCAGTTTTTTTTTTTTTAAATCCATAACAATTCAGGTTAGAAACACTGGTCAAGGGCACATAGAATCAGCAGTTTTGAAACAGCAACCTTCCATCTATAGTGTATCCTACCTTCATTGAGATGCCTGCTGCCTGTAAACATGTTTTACACACAAAATGGCAGACTGGACGAACAAGCAGTCAGATTTATGACTCTACTCACACCAATTTAGACGACAATGCTGTTTCAAACTTTTGCACATCTACACATCACCTCGGACCAAAGATATTCTCAAGCTGCTTTAAGCTATCAACAATGCTTCCGGCGTCAACACTGTCACAAGGTGTCAGGAACCTGCCACACCTGTCCATCCCTTAGCGTTCTCTGTGGTCACTTGGGCGCCGTGTCTCAGGAGCACTCGGACTGACTCCAGGTGTCCCAGGGACACAGCCAGGTGAAGAGGGGTCCGTCCCCGAGGATCGACCTCCTCCACGTTATTCTAAGGGGACAGAAGAAGATTGAGAAACCAACAGCTTGGAGGCAAACACGTGTAGGTGACACAGATACAAGGTCCACATTTTACAAAAATGCTTATCTTGGTGGAAGGGGTATTATGATATCTTATTCGATTTTATGAGTAGGAAAAAATGATGATGATGATTCTATGGATGGGGGAAAAAAAAGCATTTTTATGGTGGAGAAGCATGCAAATTTTGGATAATCAGGTAGTCAGACACCTATACAGGCTCCTGAAAGCATTTGTGATTGAGTGCAAAAGAAATGAAAAGCATGCCTTAGCTGATGTACTTATTAGTTAGCAAACCACAATACTCTTAAAATAATATTTTAGCCATGCAAAGGCAATCTGGAGCACGGAGACTAAAGCGGAATGAAGGTAATGAGCGAAATATCGAGTCCAGTTTAAACACGGATATCCCAGCAACCAGGGAACGTTCCCACAACTTTTAATGGGGTTCTCATTAAGTTCTTGAAAGGTTCAGTTGCAACGTTATATAACTAACGTTCAAATAACGTTTATTCAGAAACGTTCCTGGCACGTCCAGAAAATTGGACATGAACGTTCTAATGACCTAAAAAGCAACTTTTTAAAAACGTTCTGCTAACACAAAATCGTTAGCTGCGTATGGTGGCTATTGGACCGAGAATACAGCTTAATGTGGCCCAAAGGTGGTTCAACTTGAAGCCTCACACACGTACCGTTTTTACCGCGTCTTCGAGTTGCCTGTAGTCGTTTTCCCAAACCAGAACATGCAGGGGCCACCGAACCCTAAAGTCTTCCTCTGAGGCGGAACCCATCCTCCGTCAAACGACTAGTTATTATCACTCACTAACACCATTCTCTCACGGCTATCTGAACTCCCCAGAAACCCGCATTCATCCATGCAAAAATAGGAAGTTAGGGAAAATTAGAGCAGCGGCAAATCGAAACGAAGTGCCAACTTTTCCAAATAAAACTTCAGGACGAGGAAGTGACAGGATGAGTCGAGTGCCTTAGTAGGGAGTGTTAGGAAAAAAAAGAAGCGTAAATAACCACGATATTTCAGCTACAATTGTGTGTATAAATAAACACGTTTCTTCATATTTTCCCACAAAATAACCAAACCTGGCTGTTTTATTCTCTGTTAAAAATTATATGTCCCATCGCGTGACGAGCAATCAGTTCCGGAACCCGGACGAGACCGTTCGGTTTTTCACATGGGGGGGGGTCATAAAATTATTCAACAATTATTTTGCCACAAAACGCATACTCTTTCACTGTTGTAATTTTAGCGGCTTATATTCGATGAATACTCTGTTTTACAATGAGTAGTGCTACTCTGTGAGGAAAAGGTCAAAACCATATTCTCCTTCTCCGAGCTGCCCATAATGGTTTCGACCGGGGCTATATTCGTATGTCGTTTGAAGAATACCATTATAGCGGTTCCTGACCCAGGACTTTTACTGTCCTGTATACTGACTGTAGCGTAGAGATTTGGCGCAGCTTCCGGCCGCCGTCGCCGCGTTACGTTACGCATATTGCGTAACTTCCTTTCCGGAATAACGTACATCGCAGCAGTTGTGGTCGGTTGGAGTTTCCGTTTCGTCGCAGCTGTTGGCTTTCCGCTTGTACCCGTAGAATACACGAAAAAAAAAAAACCAGAAAACAATCTGTTGCTAACTAGTAATTTTTTTTTTAACGCTTCGCAAGCTGGACTTGTATCGGGAGACGGTGCCACATGCCGTAGCTATCGTATGAGTGCGTAAATCAAATAAGTTCGTTTTATTTAAGGCGAAATAAAACCCTTTAAAGGCCTTTTTAGGGGGAAGGATGTCGAAACGGGTGAGGAACAGCGAGGTGTGCGCCGACTGCAGCGGCCCAGGTGAGTCGACTCAGGCTCGGCCTCGGCACCGGCGAACCCGGTGGGTCCCGGAGGCGCCGGGGCACACGAACGTGCAGCCGGCTCTCATTCCAGCACGCACTCTTATTTTAATGTCCTCAAAGTTATTATAGCCAGCGTGTTTCCCTCCTTCTGTAATTCAGCCGCAGTAAACCAGTGACCCTTTAAAGGAACGGGAAAGGTGTTTCCTGCGGGAACGTGGATGCCCGGGTGGGAGGTGACGGGCTGTCAAGGGATGTCAAGTTTTTGAATGTTAAGTCTGTTTTTTTTTTCCCCGAAAGTGTTACGAGGCGAGCTGCCTAATAAAGTAAGGATAATTGAAAAAACTTTAAAAAGGGGAAGGAAGTCATACTAGGGTGCAGTAGGTAGTTGAGAATGTGAATGATGGCAGTAAGCGGGGACACCTTAGACCTGTCAGAATCTTGATGATTCACTTGATGTGTGTGTGAGTCGCCTGCCGGCTGCTGGATGACACTTTTGTAATGGGTGTAAGTGGTTTGAATGCATGGGGAGGGGACCAGGCTTTGCTTCCAGAGTGGAGGACTTTGCTTCCAGAGTGGAGGACTTTCTCAGAGTGCTGTGCCCTTGTCCAGGGAGGCACCCATGTGGAGTTGACTGAATTACGGCTGTTCTGCACGTTTCCTTCTTTCAGGTTGCTGATGCTCGGCTGCAGGAAATTGACGTCTGATGACGGTGCATCATAATGCAGTACTAACGTTACTGACAATTCAAACCGAATAAGAAAGCGAACGGGAGCTTGCGTGGATTTTGCACAAAGTTGAGGTTTGCAGTAAGGCGCAATCGTTTCTGGGTCAGCCCCCTCTGGTGATCCCCCCCCCCTCCCCCCCCCCTCCCCCTCCGGCCCCCACCCCGCTCACCCACCCCTTCTCCTCCTGCCCTCGAGCCCCCAACCCACACCTTCTCCTCATGCCCTGGAGCCCCTAACCCACACCTTCTCCTCATGC
>JAACJT020000034.1:23752823-23775478 GCA_009936485.2 Gymnarchus niloticus
TTTACGATAGAAAGGCTAAGTTTTGGGGTTCGCCCCCTGTGGGGCACCCCCCCCCCCCCCCCATGAGCCGTATGTGACTAGTTTGACAAGTCGTCATGTGTAGGAAATGGTTCAGACAGATGCATTTAGGAGCTGATCTCACACAGGATTTTGGCTGCACCCAGCCTTGTGAGTGAGCGTCTTTGTGTTCCATGTAGCTGGGTTCTATAGTGGACCTGCTTTCTTTGTTGACCACAGGAAAAAATAACAGGATATGAGCCGGGGGCTTTCTATTGTTTTAGTTTTATATGCAACTTTTCTGTTGGAAGTGCAGTGCTGCGTGCCAGAGTTTGACAGTTAGAGGGGCTGCGCTGGATTCTTCTAGTGGTCTCGCTGGTCTCTGCACCTTGGACACAGTTCTCGCGGTGCTCGTGATGTGTCAAAGTGGAGTGAGAACTCTCTAAATAACAGCGGTAAACATATCTGTGGCTAAGCGACACAAGTGAAACTGGCAATACCAGCATGGTGCCGTGTCACCGCAGCTTGTAATGGCAATCTGGCCCCATCATGCTGGAGATGGCCTCTCTGGTCCTGTGTGTCATGTGTCTCTACAAGCTGAAGGTGGCCTGATTTATGGGCAACAAACTGAAACCATGCTATCTCTATGGTGTGTGTGTGTGGAAGGCAGGTCATCATAATCCTCAGAGCTGTTTTGAGTGTGCAGCACTCTGGTCACTTCCCAGATCAGTGCTGGAATTAGTACGGCTGTTCATATCGTGTCACTTGTAAAGCCTCTCCACTGTAAATGTGAGATTATAAGCAGGCGCAGAATGATTTTTTTTTTTTCGTGGTTTCAGATCACTGCCTCTTTGTGGGGCTTGTGTTGCAGCACAGAAATAGGTTGGCGAGCACCTGAAACCGTTGTAGGTCGATCCATCGAATGAGGAGCAAGGGCATTCGGGAGAAGTTAACTGTAGTAGCATTCAAAAGCTTCCTGGTCTCTCTGGCGCCGAACGGAGGAAGACTGGGGACACCCGCCGTCGTCCTCAGCCTTTCTTCCTTCCCACAGCTGTATTGCAGTGAACAGCCGGGGCCCAGAGTGCAGGAAAAGACCGGGGGGGGGATTTTTTATACCCTCTTAAAGGCAGGAAGGAAGAGTCCCAGACCTACAAGGCAGGTGCCGGGCTGCTACCATCACTGCCACTGTGATGGGGATGTATGCTAGCTGGGCCGCAGCGTCTTCCCACACCAGTCTTGTTCATTGATGGCAATGTAAATCCCATTGTGTCCATATAAACTCTCAGGCCACAGTTGGCAGAACTTGCGATGGCTTGATGTTAGTGTACACCCTTATTTTGTTTACATTTGTGTACTGAGCTAGCGTTTGTCTGCTTGTTTATACCTTATGTGTACAGGTGGGTGTTGTGCTGCCCCTCAGTTCCTTGTCCAACGGTGCTTCAGCTGGGTTCTTGGGAGTTTAGCCAGGCATGATTGTGCTACGTGTCCGCATAGTGATGTGGAAAGATCTGTTCTGGTATTTTTAAATATATATATATATATATATACACCCAAATATTTGAATCTGTTGAAGATGTGAATATGGGTTAGTGGGTTGCCCATTGACCCTCAGTTCCCCTTTTGTTATTCCCATTGTTAATCTGAGGCAGAGGCATTCTGCTGGTCTTTAGGAGTCCTGTACTACAACAGCATGTGACGTTCTACGTTCAGCTTATCACCTACCTGTTCTGTCTACAAAGTCCTCTCCTCTTTAGCTGTTTATCAAATGTCTTCATTTCCCAGTGTACCCAGACATGCTGGCAGGCTTTTCAAGTTCAAAAACACTTCTGCAAATGTGCCTATTAACTCTTCCATCTGAGTAGCCACTAATGACCTCTCCCTGGGTGAGTCTTGGGTCGACGCTTGGGCCAGCACTGAGACCCTAGATCGTCTGTGACGTGATCTGAACACAACCCACAGAACCAGGGGTTCCGGCAGCATGTTTGCACTGTGGGATGTTCCAATTATGGGGAGAGATGACGTGTGCAATTCATGTTCAACGCAAAGAAAGAGTAGCCTTGTGAATTAAGCTGGTTGTATTATGCTGTGAAAGCTGTCCAAAGTAGGAGCTGTTAGATTTCCCTTCAACATTTCTTTGTGCTGAAAAACTGAGTTTTGAACTTTTAATACTTTATATTTCATAAACATTGTATGTCGATGTATTAATGTTTTTTTCCTTTGGGTGGGGGTGGTCATAGATTTCAGGTGGTTGTGCTGTTGTGTGCAGATATGTTGACCTGCCTTTTAAATTGTGGTATCTCCAGCCCTTGTTTCCAGTATGGCTTAGCTTCACAGCCACATGAGAAGAGTAGTGTCACACGGATGGATTGTGAGTATTGAGAGGGCCCTGTCAGGAATTGCAGCGGCCTAGTAAATCGTTATCATAATAATTGCGCAATGTTTTTCCTTGAAGATTTGGGCCAGGCTAATATTTCTGAATGTTACGTTAGATGGGAGATTGAAAGTGAGGTCTCTGTTTCTCGTGGCAATGCTGGTTTGTGTTTGGTATGAGTTATACTGCCATTTTGTCCTTTTATTGTGTCAGTCCATTGACCTTTAGCTGTGTATCCTGTCAGGATTACAGGGAGGCTTGCAGTCTTTTCCAGTGCTCCGTCGGGCACGGGGCTGGGGGGCATGTTGGATGGGAGTCAACACAAGGAAATTACACACAGCCATACTTTGTGAGCAATTTAGCGATGATGAAGATGATCCTATGTATGTCTTTGGATTGTTGGGAGGAAGCCCACATGACATGCAGAGAACACGCAAACTCTGCACATGCAAGGCAGGTTTGAAATTCAAACCCGCAATCCAGGAGGTGTGAGGCAGAAGTGCTACCTACTGAGTTATTGTGCTGCGCTCTTCTGGGGCACATCAAATGTTTATTTTGTTTGCATCTCCATAAAGGCTGTAGAATGCTAGAGAATCCAATCAAAAATAGAAATTCTCTTAAAAATATGGTTGAATATCCTAATATAAACAATTTATTCCAAAATCTGAAGGAAATTAATATGTGGTGAGCCACAACAAATGGGCTGCTTTATGTATGTCAAGGCTTACCTGAGAATTGTACGAGGAGTATTGATTGTAAAGGATAGTAGTGTAGCTTCTCTAGATAAATGAATCTGTGTCTCGCTTGGAACAACTTTACAGTGAGCTGTGTCTGTTGCACTTGGGCAGATCCCCGCTGGGCTTCTGTGAACCGGGGCGTGCTGATTTGCGACGAGTGCTGCAGCGTCCACCGGAGCCTGGGCCGCCACAGTTCTCAGGTTCGCCACCTGACGCACACGCCCTGGCCACCCACCCAGCTGCAGGTGAGCTTCTGACACCCTCCCGTCGCTCAGCCTCGTCACACCGGTCAAACAAAGTGTCCATGTCTTGCCCATTAAATCAGAATCCCCCCCCAGACAGCCGCGTAGACATCTTATTCACTTTCCAGTACAGATGGTTTGGGAGAGACTCAGTGGTGCCGAAGACCCCTGGAATAGAGGGTCACATTGTACTGATGACTGTGAATTAAAGTGCTGAAACTTCCCTTGTGGATGGTTTTCTCAGAGATTTGAGTTTGAGGCACATGATGGGTTGTTTATTTAATCTGGAGTCTCTAGATTCCTGGAGGCCTTTTTAAAGAGTACTGCAGTAATGCAATATTGTGCAGATGATCCAGTTGCTGGCTTTATAATCACAAACACGCCTGTCCGCCTGTGAAGCTGGAATGACCTCTGTCAGTACTCCATCT
Source organism: Gymnarchus niloticus (assembly GCA_009936485.2). Classification (NCBI taxonomy): domain Eukaryota; kingdom Metazoa; phylum Chordata; class Actinopteri; order Osteoglossiformes; family Gymnarchidae; genus Gymnarchus; species Gymnarchus niloticus. The sequence goes on from JAACJT020000034.1 coordinate 23,756,599, forward strand.
GATCTTAGCCATATTTTGGTTTGTTTTCTCCCCCCCCACCCACCCCTTCCAGATGGTTCAGACGTTGTACAACAATGGGGCAAATTCAATATGGGAGCACTCTTTGCTGGACCCGGCCTCCGTCATGAGCGGAAAGCGGAAGGCCAACCCTCAGGACAAAGTGCAGTACGTCCTCCGTTGGCGCGTGTTGAGAAAGCCCTGCACTTTGGCATTCACAGATGCGCGGCAGCAAAAGGGGAAGATGGTAAAAGCAGCTAAACTCCCGCTCTGAAAGAGTCTTTACCTTCCTCTTTTCTGTCTGCCCACAGCCCAAACAAAACCGAGTTTATAAAGGCCAAATACCAGATGCTCGCGTTTGTCCATCGCATGCCATGCCGAGATGATGACAGCTTTGCTGCCAAGGACCTCAGCAAGGTGGGGGGAGGGGTTGGTGCAAACTTTTTGCGGGCTCATTCAGCTGCTTCTTTTTCTTGTCTTTTTCCTTAACTCATTTGAAGCACAAAGTTTCACAAATTATGCATAACTTGTTCTTTCCAAATAGCATTAGCCAGGCATTTCCCCATGTCCTTCAATGGGTCTACTGTTTCAATTAATTCAGGCTGGATTCTGGCCCAACTCTTTTCCTGTCTGAGGAGTCTGTGAGCTTCCTAAGCCTGGAGTCTGAGCTGGAAGTAAAATGCTGCTTTTCCCTGTTTGTTTCCTTCCCAGCAATTACACTCGAGTGTGCGGACTGGTAATCTGGAGACGTGTCTGAGGTTGCTGTCCCTGGGTGCCCAGGCCAATTTCTTCCATCCGGTAACTGCTACCACAAGACTTTGTGAGCAAAAAGGAAGCTAAATGCTCAGAGTTTTTGAGAAGGGAGGGTTTTAAGCCAAAACTGTTCATGACAGGGAGCCAGACACAGTAGTCAAGGAGCTGTGGTTGTGGTCACACAGCCCCAGCCGTATCTGTGTAATTGTGAAGGTGGAGGCTCACAGCTCTCTGCCCCTCCCAGGAGAAAGGGAACACCCCACTGCACGTGGCCGCCAAGGCCGGGCAAGTTTCCCAGGTAGAGCTGCTCACAGTTTACGGCGCTGACCCAGGGGCCCCCGACAGCAACGGTAAAACGCCAATCGACTACGCGAGGTATGCACATTCTGATCGGCTGGACAGTGTGCTGAGGTGCTTGCTGTGAAATGAGCGTTTGTGTGTACAGCACTGGGAGGCTTTGGCATGTCCAGGTGTACAGTGATCTATAGCAAAAAGCATGCTTACTACTTGTTTCAATCCAGACAAGCGGGGCACCATGACCTGGCTGACAGGCTGGTGGAGATCCAGTATGAGCTGACAGACAGGCTAGCGTTTTACCTGTGCGGCAGGAAACCAGGTGAGTGTGGAAAGGGTGGCCAGTGGAACACAGCACCTCGCACCTCTGGGCTCCTGTGGGGGCTGATCTGTCTCTCCTGCTCCATTCTTTCAGATCACAGGAATGGGCAGCACTTCATTATCCCCCAGATGGCTGACAGGTAAGGCAGGACCCGTTTTACTTTAGCACATAGGTCCTGGTCGCCGGAGGGGGCCTTCGTCTCTGGTCGCTCAGTGACATTTCCCACCATAACACTGTACACAACAACCTCAGTGGATTCTGAATGTGCGATTTACAGTAGCAGCAAATCGCGTAGCTGATTGGATTTCTTCTGATCTGGTGGTACATGCAGCACCTGCACATTACAACGTGCTGTTTTGTCTTTAAAAAGTTCTGTTCTTCCTTTTGTTGCATTCTTCGGACGGATAAGACACGTGTAAGTACTCTGTTGGGATCTGGCACAGCGTCTCTGTCTTTGAGTGAGCCGAGTTTTCACTTCTCTTTCTCTATCTGCAGCAGTCTGGATTTATCAGAATTAGCAAAAGCAGCAAAGAAAAAGCTTCAGTCTGTAAGTGACTTTTTTTTTTTTAAACTTCTGGTGAAATGAACTTTGACATAAAGTGAGGCAATTTGTGGCTATAAAGAGCTAGTGAATGGGTGAACTTTGAAAGTGTTAAATGTAACTAGATGGCGTAATAACCCCAACATTTTTCTCTATCTTCAAGCAGGTGTAATTTGCCCTAATACCATTTAAAAATTAATTTCACAAATATCAGCACAAGTTCCTGTAGTACAGCATTGCATCTTTTATTCCACATGACATGCCCCCCTGTATGCCACACTCACGCTTGACTAAATTGCAGCTCAGCAATCATCTGTTTGAAGAGCTGGCGATGGACGTTTACGACGAGGTGGACAGGAGGGAAACAGACGCTGGTGAGTTTGGTTCCCGCTGTGCTGAGCAGACTGTGGTACAGCCTGAACTGTAGGAGAGAGTGATTGCATGTGCTCGGTGTTTTCAGATATTGCATTAAGAGGGCAATGTGTGATTAAAGCCCATTGCTGTCATTTACAAAAGCACCTAGTCTCTTAGTCATAACAAATCAGAGCAGTATGAAATCAATATACATAATATTGACTGTCATAACTGTAGGCATGTGGTTTTTAAAAACTCAGCCCTGCCTCAAAGGTTCATTTTATTTTTCTTGTAGTGTGGCTGGCCACTCAGAACCACAGTACCTTGGTAACAGAAACAACGGTGGTGCCTTTCCTTCCCGTGAACCCTGAGTACTCCTCAACACGGAATCAGGCAAGTCCTCAGCCTGCTCCTGGTCATTAAGGAAGCTGGATGTTGGTGTTGGTTTCTTAGTTCTGTGATGGCACAACTCCTTTCCCTGCCTTGAAGTTTGTGAATGCTGGCAAAATCGGGTGACGGGCTGTCTGTTTCTTTATCCTCCATAGTCGGTAATTTACGGTTTTCCTCTGCTTTCCCCAGGGACGACAGAAGCTTGCCAGATTCAATGCACACGAGTTTGCGACGCTTGTCATCGACATTTTAAGTGACGCAAAACGCCGGCAGCAGGGGAGCTCCCTTACAAGTCCGAAAGGTAGGGGAAATGGGGAGGGAGGTGCTCAGGCCCGTTGACGCGGACCTCCTGCTCACGGCCGTTTGTCCCCTTGTAGAAAATGTGGAGCTGATCCTGAAAAACGTGAGCAGCAGGCATGGAAGCGAAGGCCAAGACAACGACCAGCCCGACTACGACAGCGTAGCGTCAGATGAAGACACAGATCAGGATGGTCCTCCTGGGAAAGGGAGTCGGACCAAGGTACTCTGTTAGAACCCCTCCACGGGTGGCTGCAGACAGACTGTTCACTCAGAACCGTGGAGAACCTGGGTTCTAAAGTCAGCCGGAGCACCTGGATAATTAATAACTGACTTGCTTTCTAAGGTGGACGCAGCACATTTAAAATCATAAACCTTAATGTCAGTGTTTACGTCCTTGAGAGTAAAAGCTGCCTTTTTAGGATGTAAATGTCTGAATGGGTCTGAGCGTTTCCATCCCGGCCCACGTGGCTCACTCGCAGAGCGTCGACTCGGACCTGTCAGATGGGCCCATCACGGTGCAGGAGTTCCTGGAGGTGAAGAACGCCCTGTCGGCTTCCGAGGCCCGGATAAAGCAGCTGATGAAAGTCAACAGCAGCCTGAGTGAGGAGCTGCGGCTCATGCAGAGAAAGGTACCAGCACAGACGTGGCATCAGGGCACGCAGACGTGCACCGGTGGGAGGGACACATGACGTTAAGAACCAGGATGACCTGGTGTGATTCGGGGGCACAGTGTGCCAGCATGTAGCTGCTTTAAGGCACATCTTCCCCCATACCCTGGTGATACTTTTAAAACAGTACATCTGTGCTTAAGTTTTTTAGCTTACAATTACACTCTCATCATTGAGGTATTCAACTATGAATAGTTAACATCTCATCTAAAGTGTTTTAAGATGGACAAACATAAATCTGTGTGAGCAGAGCTCGCAAACAGCCCGTGATGCCTAATTAGAGAAATGTTGGCATTTAGTCCAAATCGCCTGTATGCGACATAAGAAAACACCAGCGGACTGTGGAGGCTCTTGGCCAGTTCCAGATGTCAGTGGTTATGCCTGTACAAAATGTGATGGGCTGTTAAAGACCGTGCTAATTTCTTAACACCTTGGTAACCATGTTCCCCTATCCAGCTGAATTGCATGGATTTTTAATGTGTGTGTAATATACTTTTTTTAATTCTTGCTAAATGGTACAGCACTAATTTCTTGTGGATTTGCATCCAGCTGTTTTTAGACTAGTCTCACATAACACACCTGATTTTGAAACACTCAAATTTGTTTTGTAATCTTCATTTGCGTCTTTTTTTTTTCCAGGCTGAGGTGTTGACTTAAATATGGGAGGTACTTAAAAATCAACATTTTTAATCTCTTCTGTTGATGCTGGTTTATGTTCTGGATATAGATTTGAAAGGAGGGGGTGCTTGACGAGAGCCTTGTTCATTACACGAATGATTTACAGATGAATTCCTTTGCTCCTTCTGCACGGATGAGAGCTGCATTGTTTTCATCATTGATTGTGTAATGGATGGCTTAGGAATTCCCCACAAGCACGCGTTGTCCGTGTCATGCATCAGAGTGGGAAGAGAGGCCTGTATTCGACTTGAGACAGGCGTTCTGTAAGGTCAGATGAAAAGTGAAAGCAAGGAATGTTCCGGAGCACCATGGGACTGTTCAAGGAGGCGTGCCATGAGTAATGCATGGATTAGACCAGACTGGACTGGAATGATGTGGAGCGTGTTGACCCAAGTCAAAAGCAAAACTGGAACTGAACCTGATGCCTGCAGTAGGGTTTAAAGGATGTAAGGTTTATTTTTATAATGTGTGCATTTGATAATGGATTCAAAGTAATTTTGTAGAGTTCAGTGACCTTTTTTTTTTTTTTTTTTTTTTTTTAAAAACTGAAAATATTACTATTGAAATGGCTTTAAGAGCAAAGACTGAACATCCGTACGCTTACAAGCTTCAATGAGAGCTGGTCTGAACGAGCTGAGAGGGATCTACCCAACATTCCTCAAACTATTGCCCTGAGTGGGGTATGACTGAGGTCTCTTGGGCCTGTAATGTAGTCTGGGCTGGCAATCGATGACCTGCATCACAACTTGCCTGTCTGAAGGTCACTCTTTGGCAGATCCGGCTCATGTCCTTGCCATTTTTTACCGTGTTAATCAATTGATCTTCACTACGCAAATGTAAAGACGTGTCACTCGTGCTGTGAACCTCTTTTTCCAGAGGGTCGGCCCTGGGGCTGTTTTTTAATTTCCAGATGTTTCACCTGGAACCTGGCGCAGACTGTGCCTGAAGTTGCCAGGCTTGCTTGCTCCTCTCTGCTTGCTTTCTTACCGCTGTATTAGGGTTTTGGTTTCGTGCTCAGTGCAGTCACAGCTGTAGAGGGAAGTACTGAACTTGAGCACAGCGCCTTCAGTATGTTCGGCTGCTGTATGGTGGTCCCAATGGCCCGTACCTGCCCACACCACTTAAATTCATTCAATGTCAGGGTGGGGTGGGGGGCTCAGTCTCATTGTTAAAATAGAGGGGAAACGTAGGCCAGTTTACCAGCCACAGTTTGACTGCTTCTGTGGGAGCCGCTCACTGCCAAAGCGCCTCTTAGCCACGTCTTGCCAAACGTCTCTTCCAGCTTCAGTCTCTGCAAAGCGAGAACACGTCTCTCAGGCGGCAGGTCACCACCAATACGTATCAGGCCCCCGGTGGTCCTGAGCAGCCCGACCCAGCCGGCCCCGCGGCCCCGAAACGCTGCCCAACTGTGCGGGGCAGCCGGCCCATGTCTATGTATGAGACCGGCTCAGGTCTGAAGCCCTATCTCCCCAAGGGAGAAGCCCCCTACCCAGAAGAGAGTGTCCCCACTCTGCAGCCCCTCCCGCCTCATGTAAGTAAGACCTGCACCAAGCCTTTGCTCTTTCCTGTCTTCCCTGTCTGCAGCACTGTCTTGCTTGCGCTCTCTCTCTCTGGTGGTTCCCACTGCCCTCCAAGCACCTGTTGATCAGTAAATGCAGAGTGCTGTGGCCTGGCTGTATGGTGCCTGGGGGCACGGCCAAGGCTCAGAGGGCTCCGTCACACAGCTAGTCCCATCCTATAAGCCCTTAGGATAGGGATGCCCTGGGGCCAAAACACCACCCATTTCCACATGCACCATACTCACCTCTGTCAATCACCTTTTGGCCTGTTGTTTTTGGGTGGGCTCAATTTTGTCATTAAGTATTGAAATGGTGGGAGTCTGATGTACCTGAGTGTGATCTTTTTTTAAAGTATTGTGAAGGTTTGTACTAAATAGTATTAAATATCTTTTCAAGCATTTCCACTGCTTTTGTCCTTTTTTCCCCATTAAAAATGCATGACATCCATATTTTTTTATTTTTAGATGTTTCTCCTTCCACCATACTTGTACATTTAGTTCCCTAGCTGTCACCAGCATTGATTGGTTAATTCAGGATACTCCTGGCCCCACCCCATAGGTTTTTAAGCCTCATTTGTCCCATCACTACATTTTGCATCTGTGGCATTATTCTCCAGTTGCCCAATAGGTAGGAGAAATGAGGCTTTGGAAGTCACAGTGGGCGGGACTGTCACTGTTTGGTATAACCCACTTCCTGTTGGTCATTTCTGGTCCTCTGGTTTAGAGTAGGTGACGACTGAAAGCACACAGCAATCCCAATGGAAGCCTCATTTGTCCTATTGTTAATTCGTATACATTTTAATGTGTATTCCTTTTAAATGTTTATGCCGTTTGTGTGTATGGTGCTCCCTGCTATTCAGCCAGGATCTGTTTTTGGAGGGTGAGATTAATGGTCTGGTCCTGGTTTCATGTCCAGGGGGCATCATTCACGATGAAGTTCCCCAGCCTGGTTATCATTTTTCATGCATTTTGATTTGAACCCCTTTCCAGATCGGGAGGGGTGCTTTTGTCACCTCCTCATCCCTCCCCTCGTTTCCCTCCACCCTCTCCTGGTCGCGGGACGAGAGCATACCAAGGGTTAAGTACCTCTTCCTCACAGGAAGCTGCACCTCTTCCTCCTCGCCATCTCCTCGTTCTCCATCTGCTGCATGAGCCATCCCTTCATCGCTCACCCATAATGCACCCCCTGCCTCACGACAGTCTGTAGGCATCCAGACATCTGACTTGCAGAAAGATGATCTAACACTCATTGTGCTATCAAAAGAACCAAACTGTAACAGGTCTGGTGAGGGACTTGGTTAACAAAATGAATGTTTACACACGTGCTATGAACGAATGAACGACAGCAAGAGAGACTCTGAAGCGAGTTTGTCATGCATACAGGTAGTGGACAAAAAAGACGAATTCTAACCCCAGGACTGTAGACCACATACACGGCCCACTTTTTCGTCCACCATCTGTAAGACGTGCTGAAGTTTCTGTTGTTTCACTTTGTCCCTCTGAGTGTTTGGAACAAACTGCAATGCTGCACTTCCCTTTTTGAATCCAGTCACTCTTTTGTTTACATATTTCTGCATGATAAGGTACTTTTGTTTTGAACATGCGCGTTTTTGTTTTGGCCCACTTTTATTTCCAAACACTTTTGACTGGGGTGTGACTGGGGTTCAGGTTCCCGTCGGCACGCTAGCTTTGCTGGCCATAGCACGCCGTGAACTCGGATGCATGGATGTGATCAGGACTCTGCCGAGCATGTTCACGGGACGCTGTGTTTCTTTGGCTGTCCCGGAGAGCGAACGGCACCGGCATGAGACGTGAGCCGTTCTTTTCTGCTCCTTAAGAGCACATGAAGACTTCTAGGGCCGCAGATGAGAAGAGGAGTGTGTGGTACCGGGTGGATGGGTATGTATGTGTGATGGTGTCTGTCACTCTCCCTCCAAGCAAGACAGCTAGTGCTGTTAGCCATGGCTTAGCGTTCAGCACAGAACAGCGCAACAGTGTTTGGATTTGTTTTCCCCCCTCTTGTCTTGGGTTTCCTATTCATCTGCCACATTGCTTCAAAACTTTGACTCACTGGTGAATATTGCGAGTTTTTATCTACAGGTTATTGGGTTAATGAGCAGAATCTTAACTCAAACTGTAGGCCATCTCTCGATTAGAGGTGAATGAAAATGGGTCAGAGTTTTGGCGTTGCTTCGCTTGTTATACCTTTTTGTGAGAGCTGGCAGTTTTGCTTGTGTCCCCTGTACAAAAACGCAGTCAGGTGACCCAGCGGTAAGTGTAGATTTCAGGACAAGGTGTTCACGCTTGTGGTGGTCTGCTTCATGCAATATGGAAATTGGGACTTCTCCTAAAGCTTCATTCGGCCTAAAAGGCACAAGTTACCATGGTTGCAAACTAATTAGACGAACAAAGCACTTGGTATATCAGTGTAACATGGCAAAAACTTTAACTAACCCTGCCATTTAATATCATAACCGCTTTTCCATAATGACATCAAATTCATGTTTGTCTGTTGCTTTTTTGTTTCATGCAAAGTTTTAAGACGCTTTTATTTTCTTAAACATTCCGTCACATCAAATTTTGTTTGCCATGTTTTGATTTTACTGATTCATCTGAATATGAGATGAAAAAAGGATGTCCAAAGTACAAATGCTGAGATGGGGACATGTTCTACGAGGTGGAACTCTCAACTCGTTTTGCAGCTGAAGGTGTCTACACGGCTCTTAAATACCTGTGACGGATCTACGCTGGTCAGAATGCTGGACTTTGCATTGAAACGCCCGCTCTCCCGCCCGCTTGAGCTGACTGCCGTGCACCGTGCTGTCTGTTACTGTCTTCTCCTCTGCTCCTAGGCCCCCAAACTGGACAAGCAGGGCAGCATGCCGGACAGCGACTACGACAACACCGCCACCGATGCCGAGCCGGACGAATCGGGGTAGGTGCTGTGTTATAGTACCAACGTGTATCCTTGTTTATTTTTGAGTTGCTGTCTCTCTTCCTGTGGAATTTAAATGCTGGAAAGCCGACCTGTGTACACACAGCAGCTGTGTTTGTTTGCCTTGCGTGTACGAAATGTGGATGCTGTCCTCCCCTATGCAGCTCAGATTTGAACAAGCATTTGTTTTGTTCTTTTACACACTGGCACGTATGTGTAAGCACCTTTTACCTCTGGTATGGAGGGGCTCCCACAGCAGGAGGGCGCCATAGCATCTGAGCGCTGGCTCCCCCATCTCAGTTGTCATTTGGCCCCCGCAGGTTCACCCGAAGGGGCAAACTTAAGAGCACCGAGCTGGATGACGCCGAGGTGGAGCCGGACCCCACCCTGCCCAGCACCGAGGACGTTATCCGCAAGACGGAGCAGATCACGAAGAACATCCAGGAGCTGCTGCGAGCCGCCCAGGAGAACAAGCACGAGAGGTGAGCAGGGTAGTTGACTCTGGGGTTCCTGATGGCCGTGCCCTGATCCGCTCCAATTCCTGCTCCAATCTCTTCCTTTCTACTTCATTGTCCTCATTTTTCTGCATCCATATCTTAACTATATTGTTCCTTTTCTTTGCGTAGTTCATTTTCCATTTGACATGGCTACCTCCCCTTCCCTCTGGCTCTTTACTACTCCCTCCCGCCTCTTCTTTCTCCTCGGCCCTGAGCAGACGGTGCGAGCTGCAGTGCCAGGCCCCTCGCCGCCTCAGGCACAGCCTGGGCTGTTTTGGCACCCTGGTGCCCTGGGCTGAGAAGGGCCCCCAACAGCCTGACCCAGCCTCCTGGTACTCTGGCCTCTGCCCCTGCCTCCCAGGCACAGTCTCTCTCTCTCTCTCTCTCCCTCTCCTTGCGCTTGGGTCCAGTGTTTTTTTAAAAAAAAAAAAAAAGTGATAATTGTAGGTAGTATAGGTGTACATGAACTTGTAACCTGAGCTTTGCCAGCTCAAATCCCAGGAGGTGCCCTGCTTTTGAACCCTTGACCAGTTTAACCTGAAGTGAAAAATCCCGCTCTCTATAACACGATGAAAACATCAGCCTAAGCACCTGAGTGTTATTGTGAAAAGCAGGCCTCTTCTGCTCTATTCCATGCATGACCACTGACCTTCCTTTCCCTTTAATTAGACCATTAATTTACTTATCCATCTAACATCCCTCCTCAGTATCACCAAGCAAAGCCAGCAGGTTTCTACCTTTCCTGCATTTTCTGTTACCTGTTTTGTGTGTTTGTAGTGTGAACCAGTGGTTCTCAACTGGCGTGGCCTCCATTTTTTCTTGGTCAATAAGTCACGACCCAAAGTAGTGTTTCAATTCTGATGCCTCCATGCTTTCTCGAGGAGCTGGTCCTTCCCTTTTATGTATGTAGGTGAATGGATCTTTCATGTATTCTGCATCGTGCTCTGTCATGTTTCGGCCTAATGCTCAGATGAATGAGCACATCTGCTATGACCATGGCAATCATCGAACATGTGCTCTTAAAAAAAAAAAAACAAAAAACAAAAAAAAAAAAACTTTGTACCCCTATGAAAATGGTCCTCGACACACTTTTTGGTCACAACCTACCAGTTGAGACACCCTGCAGTAGAAGATGCCTCTGCTCACTCCCTGGTAGTCCATGCCTGCTTTAAAATTGGACTGACTGTTAACTTTTTTACAAGACCAAAGTGATGGCATTGTTTTTCTATGGAAATGTACGTCTGGTTTGTCGGTGTGGGTTTTTTTTTTTTTTTTTACGCTGTCCTGAATCCTTGTTACTCTTCACTGTCCCTACAGCTTCATACCGTGCGCAGAAAGAATACACGTGGCTGTAACGGAAATGGCCGCCCTGTTTCCCAAGGTAGGAAGCTCCCGCTTCATATCAACCCTTTCAATGTCTGTAGTTGCATATTTACCCAATAGCTTAACTTCTGTCAGACTAACTTCACCCCTCTCTTCTGGCCACTCCCCCACAGAAGCCACGTTCAGAGACTGTACGCAGTTCGCTGCGTCTGCTCACCTCCAGCGCCTTCCGGCTGCAGTGCGAGTGCAAGGCGGCGGCAGTGCCAGATGGCGGCCCGCTGCCTGACACACAGCTAGTCACCCAGCAGGTCATCCAGTGCGCCTATGACATCGCTAAGGCTGCCAAACAGCTGGTCACCATCACCACCAAAGAGAACAGCAACTGAGCAGCTCATCACGGCGGTTAACCACCCTGCTCAGTCTGTACCCCTTAGTATTTCATCAGCGGAGCCATTTTAACTTTTTCTTTATCAGTATTAATGTTTGCATGTTTTTTTTTTTTATTTAAACAGCAGTTTTAAACAAAGGTTCCCAGCTAGTGTAATAAAATGGCACAGGACAGATCGTGTCTTACAGCAGTATTGAAATGGTAGGTGAACTTTGATGTTGTCAGGAAGTGTAACGATGCCTCTGCTTTTTGTTGTTTTGAGCCAATGCATCACAGGTTGCCAGTGGTAACCACCACTGTGGGTTAAATATTCGGCACCATTTCTTTACGGAGACCGGAAATGTGGCTGACTAACAGTAGTGTAAAACCACTGCTGTTTGCCAACTAAAGCTCTCATTTGTCAGTCTCTCTGCTGGCACATGTGGGTTTTAATGTGGTTTTGTTCGAATTAGGCAGCATCAAGCTTGTTTTTAACTTGTAGTACGGGCTGCTACAGGCGAGACTTTTCAGATGGGAGTGTGCCTCAACAAATAAGCAGGCTCCCCTTACCGAAGTGGCGCTGAGTGAGAGGGTCATCCTGGATGAGCGACAGTTTAGGATCAAACGCAGTGTTACAGCCATGACGAAAGTCGTCTTTGCTTATTTTTCATTCTTGTGGTTCTGTTGTATGACATGAAATGATAGCCCAGTGCTCACATAAATACCTCCCTTAATTGCACCAACAGCATCAAAACTCAAAAGGACACCCTGTCCACTTGTGCAGGCTGTAGGTGAGGTGCTCTCACACAGGGAGATTTCAAACCTCAGACTCCATTTTCTTCCTTTTAAATGCCAACGCTCACTCCTGCTTCTCTCATTCCAAAATTCTTTGCTTATGCAGCTGGCTGTTAGTCTTCTAACAGAATAGCCACCAGCAATATGATGGACCTGCATGCAGTTCCACTGTGGTGGTGCCTTGATGACCAGAGAAGCTCCTGTTGTAGCAGCACATCCCATCATCTGTATGTTAATCTTTTGTTCTTCAAGTTGCTGGGTCTAACTTATGTGTAACTAATGCCATGTGATTGTAATGTTTATCCTCCATCTGTTTCACACCTTGCTGTTATACTTGAAACTCGACATGGGGGGGGGGGTGTTTTCACACGTCTCAGTCGTGCAGTTGTCATAGCTGCAAAGTGGGGAAACTTGCCTTTTTTTTTTTAAAAAGTTTATTTATAACCTTAACTTCAACCATTTTGTTTTTGACCTTTTACTGTACAAATGTGTTGTAAAGTTATTTGCCTTCCTGTACTATATTTGGCTGAAGTTTACTGTAAACCAAACTTCAAATTAAACCTCTATGACAATTTGTTGGTCTTGCCTGGGTTGTAACTTGTCTACAAAGTACACACTAATTTACAATTTAATTTACTAAAATACATTTTGCAGTTAAAAAGGATCAATAGCACATGAATGTATGGAATTAAGGTAGGGTTACCCGATTCATTTATCTGGAATTAAATTAGTAATGAAGACTACAAACTATCATGCCTTCGATCTGTCGATTTTCTCATGTCCAGGCTGATCTGGGCCGGCTGTGAATCTGAAAGAAGTATGAGTGACTTGTCACTTTCCTCTACCTATGAGCCATGAAGAAAATTCCTTAATGGTACACAAATACAATGGTTTTGATGAACTGTCACTGCATACTGAGCAGTTCAGTGTATTGCTGGGGTAAATGAGGTGACAAGTATGACCCTAACTTCAGCTGCTCCTAAGCCCCGACTATGCTTCACACATTAAAAGGTCACTGTACCTTTAATATTTACTGCTTAGAGTTACAGGCACATTCCCCACAAACACTATGCATGAATTGTTTTTCTCCATCTTTACACGGAACTGCTCTTTCATTTCTGATTGGCTTGTGGTATGGTCCTGTAAAAGTACACTAATCTTGAATAATATCTTTTATACTGCTTTTCCTACAGGAACAATCACACCTACACCAAGGACAAAAAATAAAAAGCATCAAAGAAATTAGACACTTTCTCCCTTTGCCTAAAGTTGTCAGTCAATGTTTTATACTCTGGCAGTTCAAAAATCTGTGAAAACACCTTCAGTGATGTGATGGAGATTTGCACATGCGGGTAAGCCACATTCCTACCTTCTCCTGAAAGCCTCGCTGGGACATTCTCTTCATTTCCAGGTGAAGTTCTTCATCATCATGTCTCTGGGCCTCTTTCTCCTCCTCTTTTTCCTCCTCTTCCCTTTGCTGGGCCTCCAAATGCTCCCTATGCCGCTGCTCCACCTACAGGACAGTCCATTTGTTTGTGTTGCCGGTAAGCACTGCATGCTTGTGCCATTGTCAGGAGTCTGTGAAAAGTAACAGTACCCCCTAGCGGTCTTGCCCAGTACCTGAGCATCGATCTCCCTCATGCGTGCAGTCCTCCGCCCTTCCTCCAGCTCCCTCTCCTGCTGTCTTGCCTCCCTCTCTTTCTCCAGCTGTTCGATCAGCTCCTCACGCCTCCGCAGAGACTCCTCCTGGGCCCGCCGGTTCTCCAGCATCTTGTCCTCCAGCTGCCGACACCTTCCCTTCAGCACCTGCCGTCATCGATACCCCACCTGAGTTACCTGGTTAGCTGTAGCTCATTCTACCTTCACCAGCACCAGTGACCAGTGGATAATAGAGGATTAGGGGAGTCCTCACCTCCTGCATGAGGCGCTCTCTGGCCCGCCTCTCCTTCTCCCACTCCACCTCACGCATCTCCCACACTCTCTGGGCTTCCTCTCTATGAGGGACAGCGGGGTCACAGTAGAAGTAGTGGCCCAGGTCACCCCCCGCCCCTCCACACTCTGACAGACCTGTGCAGGATGTCAAACTCCGCTTCCCTCTCCCTCTCCAGCTCTAGCTGCTCCTCCAGGACCCGCTTCATCCAGGCGGCGTCCGCGGCAGCCCTCTCCTGCCGGGCGCTCGCCAGCCACCGGTCCCGCTCCTCCCCCTCCAGTAGTGCTGTCAGGATCCGCTGATCAGCCTCCTGCCACAAAACCAGTGTTCGTGACAATGGCACTGACCGTGCCAGGGTATGAGTGTGTGATGGCATTATGAAATTAAATGAAGCTTTAGGGAACACTGTACAAGTACTGGTGCACAGAAATTCTTTTATTTTCTTGCTCTCTATGACGCAAACATATATGGGTAAGACCAAAGCTTGGAGTCAGAATGCAGTCAGCCATTTATCCGCAGAGCAGTTTTTGGGCAGTGAAATAATCACTGCTGCTGGCCATGAGATTTGAACCAGTAACCTTCTGGTCACAGGCACTAACTCCGATCCCACAGAGTTAAACTCCGCCCATCTGACTCACCAGCTCTTCCTGCACCTCCTGAGCTCGTCTCTTCAACTGAGCTCGGAACTGTCTGCTCAGAAAGCACCTGGTGAGTTAAAGATTATATATAAGTGCCCATGTGAAAGATACAACTGTGTACCCATTCAATCCCCAGTCAGCTCATGCACATAACCCCAGGACTCTTTGTACCTCAGTTCATATTTCTTTCTGACCTCCTCCTGCCTCTTCCTCTCTTCCTCCAGCTTCTCTACCTCCCAGTGCCGAGACAGCAAAGTCTCCTGTTCCTTCCTCAGCCGACTGGCCTGAGGTATGCACGCTGTTATCATTCACCGGGTTTGAGCACAACAGCAGTGATGAGAATGACGATGCTTCTTTGCCCATGGTGGGCGGGACTTCTGTGTACTGCCAGCCATTGACTGACCAAACCCAGTTATATCTGGCTACCTAATTGGCTTCTATTGCGTTAAGAAAGTGAGCAGTCCCACCCAGTGTGGGTTCCGAACCCTCATTTCTCACATCAACTACTGAAGATCTGCTTTGTCTTTCATCTCCCCATTCCAACCTAACCCAACAGAAATCTAAACAAACAAAAACAAATCCCTCACTTCCTCCTCTCGCAGTTTCAGCTCCTCCATTTGTTGCCGCAGCTCCTCAGCTCGCTCTTTGGCCTGTGCCTTCCTCCTCCCTTCCTCCTCCCTCATCCTCTCCAGTGCCTCCTGCCGACTGCGCTCACGCTCGTTCTCAGACCGCCGCTCCTCTTCCTGAGACGCTTCCTCCCGCTGTGAGTTTACAAGAAGAGAATGACTCTATCATCAGATCTTTCTGGAACACAGCCTGACTGTTACCTGTAGCGGTGCCACAGGCATCTCCCCCCCCCCAACATAGTTGGACCAATTTGGATTTATATTCATGAAATTTATTCTCGTAACTCAACAACTTTCAAACCACACAAAGTAAAATCGTTGTACCTTAAATACTGCTTGATCTCAAGCGCCATCATTTTAAACACTTTAGTAAACTAATGTAGATGCCGGAGCATATGGACTTAAGATACATGAACAGACGTAATCACACCTGTTTTTTCTCGGACTGCTGTACTTTCCACTGCCTCACCACATGATCTCGGTGCAATGTCGACTCCATCTGCAGACGGGGGATTCAGAGATGCCCTTTTTCAGATCAAAACACCGATCAAACAGCACAGAACAGTAACTGAAACCACAGCTCATGTTGTCCAGTTGTCATGGAGCATCCAGGTTACAAGCATATAGGCTTTCAGATCAGGTCACCTATCCTGATACACAGATTCGCTAAACCCAGGTTTCCCATAAAGGGACAACTTGCTAAATTAGCAATCTCTAAGTTTCCTTACATGACTCCTTCAGTCAAATGTGACCTAATGAAAAAAACAACAGCAAGTCTACAGCACTGTGATCAGTTTTTAATAATATGCCGCTCTCTTAGATACTGCAGTCCCAGGTTCCTCGCTGACCTCTCTCAGCTCTGGGCTGTTCTTTCTCCAGTGCTCCTGCAAGAGCTCCTGTGCCAGCTACAAACAGGACACAAAGAACTGAAGTCACACACTGTTACCGGGAGCAGAGGGCCACCCTCACACCAGAACTCCAGCTGTCTGGGGGCTCACCTTCCTCTGTCGTGCCTCCCTGGCTGAGCGGAGGCCTTCCGTCCTCTGCAGCAGCTGCCTGGCCTGCGCTGCCCGGTCAGGGACCAGCCCCCGCAACTCCAGCTCCAGTATGTCCCACTCCTCCTGTAGCAGGGCACGCAGCCGTTCCCGCCGGTGCTCCAGGCTGCGTTTCTTCTCCTCCAGCTGGCTGTCCCGGTGGTATGCCGCCATGCTGACAAGCATCGACAGGGTCCAACAAAAAAAAGACTTGCAGACAGATGATTGCTCATTCTTGTTTCAAGAAGGGCATCCTGTTGGACCCTTGAGAAGGGTTCTTATCCTGCTTTGCAACATTAAGTAAATCACCATATTACAACGTCAACTCACACTAGATCCACATCTGCAAAGAAACTACATTAGTTGTACTAAGAAATTACAAACATCCACTACTACCAGATTACAACTATAACAGCACTTTATTTTTATGTCAGCTAGTTACAGTTTTGCTTTACATAGAAAGCGCATCCTTTCTTGATACACAATTAATTTTATTTCACAATTTAATAATCTTATTTCTCCTTTCTTGTAATGTCTGCTCGGAAGTTCAATTTTAACTATTATAAAGAAACTAATAACAAACGGAAAACTCGCTCTGATTGAGCAGCACCAACACCTGAAGGAGGGAATTCGGCCAAGTGACCACTGAATGCGCCAGCAGGCATTTGGATCGGGTAAGTTACCTCTGCTGGAAAGACTGACGGGAACTCCACTGCGTCTGCTTACTGCTGCGGACATCCTGCTGCCTGAAGTACTCCGAGTGGGTCTCCCACTGGCGCCGCCACCGCTCTTCGCGCTCCCTCCGCCGAAGTATCTGGTGCTCCAGGTTTCGGCTCGACCAGCGTGTGGAGAGCGTCGGAAGAGCCATGAAGCCGCGGCTTACAAACACACTGCATCGTGCAAAATCGAAACGAGACTATTTCATCGCTGATTTTAACTCTGGGTTGCCTTGCAGAACATATAACGTCAGACAAAATGCCTTAAGAATCAGCTTACTCTACTCTCCGATTAAACAGCTTCGTTTTCCGTGAGTTCGTTTTGCTGTCCAGATGTTCACGTTTCCGTCGAGAAGCAGTGTTCGTTTTTTCAAACGCTACTTCCTGTTTTTCTTGGTAACGGTTTTCACTTCCTGGTTACTCTACGGAACGTCTCGAGAGTCAATATGCTCGAAAAGCAAATTAATGCCGCGGTTGAATGACATTTTATTTACATAGGTGGGGATAAGGTTCAACGGACCAACTTTCAGAAAAGCTGACAGTATCCCTATCAACCATTTCACGTGTCTAATTGAAACAACTCTTTCGGTTGCCCATTTTCAAGTCAAATGTACACACACCCGTAATGTTATGAAACACCTTGAGACTGCTTCAAGTGGATACATGCTAAAGAAAGTGGATGATGTCTGTATGGATGTATGTATAGACAGACAGGCAGGCAGGTAGATAAATTTAACACATAGTTAAATCCTATATATCCTTATTTGTAAGCACAGACTTTAATTCCCAACATATAGTACGAAAGTCAATGAATCACCTGTAGCACAGGATATTTACCGCCATTCTAGTAAGGTGTAGTCAACTGTCAGCACTGTAAATTATTCATTACGCCTAACTTAATCATTAATGATAAGCAGATAAACATTTTCATTTTAACTTGCAAAATTTGCACCATGTTATCAATGCCAGTGACAAGTTTCAGAGAGCGGCTGAGGGGAAAAAGTCTCAAAACCAGCATGTACCACAAACTGAAAAGCAAGCCCCCGATTCCGTGGTATTTCAGCAAAATGTGCAATTGAAAGTGGGGAAGAGCAATTTAGGTATTTAATTTTGGTAACTCGATCTAATTTGTCATTCTGATTAAATTACATATGATGCGACTCGGTCAAGGGTAATCGACAGGAAAATGTAACGTTGAAACGATAGCATGTGATTTTAAATCAGCCACGATATTGAAAGTATCTCTGCTTAGTACGAGAGCATTATATAATTATTATTATAAATAATTTTAGTAATAAGGACATAATTATATATGTAATTATATTTGTATATATGTATGCCTGTACATAGTTATAAATATAAACTATATAAGCTATAAAAACTATACAATATAATACAATAATAATTTATATATATAGTACAGATTATTAGAGATTCTGTATGTGTGCACAGAATGTATACGTAGACGGAGTAATGGGACAAATGAGGCTTTAAAACCCGTGGTTGGTGGGAGTATCCCGAACTAACCAATCAATGCTGGCGCTAAACGAGGCTTCAAAACCCGTGGTGGGCGGCAGTACCCTGAACTAACCGATCAATGCTGGTGACTGACAACACTGATTGGTTAGGTCAGGATACTCCCGCCCAGCACGGGGTTTGAAGCCTCGTTTGTGCCATCACTACGTGGACCCGTCCGTACGGCTCGCATGGCCACGCATTTGCGTTGCGGAGGGGCTGCGGTAGGTGTCGGCTGTGGTGCGGATCCGGTAAACTGTTTCAGTTGTCGGCTAAACAGATTGTTTCATTGACCGCAGGCGATGGCTCTCTTAATGGAGCACCAGTTTAAACAGGTTCCAGCGGATAAGCAAGTGGAGACCAGACCGTTTCTGGAGACAGTCTCTCACCTTCCTCCGTTTTTCGGTAAGTTTCTGTGTTATATATACGATATGTGTATATATACAGGCTCATAAAAAAATAAAATAATATATATATATGTGTGTGTACAGGCTCATCAAAATATGTATATATATACGCTAATCAAAAAATAAATTTATATATATATATATATATATATATATATATATATAAAAAAAAAAATAATAAATAAAAAATATATAGACTCATCACTGCTTGAACTTCTCACACAGAAGTTGTGCGGTGCTCA
>JAACJT020000034.1:23786309-23845080 GCA_009936485.2 Gymnarchus niloticus
TCTTTTTAAACAATCTATACAACGAACGATGTTGTGATCCGACATCGGCTCCGATTTTTATCTCCCATGTACTTCAGCCTCTGCCTGCTTGTTGGGTACCCAGAGTTAACTTGGCCTTAGAGGTTTATTTAAATGAGGTCTGTTCCACTCTTCATTGTTCTCATTATTGGACGTATTGTAAAAAAGGGGGTTTGTTTTCAAAATAACAACATGGGAAACATCGCCGGAGTGTGAAATACTACGCACTTCTACGTATTTTGATTTACTACGTAGTATTTCTTGGACAATGTAATACTTTGTTTCCATCACACCTAGCTATGGTCGTTCCCATCGGAATAGGGTGGAGGTGTTGGTGGAGCTGGTAAACAGCCAACGCGGAACTGAGACAGACTAAACGTATAAAATCGGTTTTTCTCTCTTCCATTAACTCTGAATGAAAAAAATCAGTAGTCCCCTCTGTACCCATGATGTGAATCTTTAATACACCGCCCCGATTTGTACCGCTGTAATATTTACTGATACTCTGTTCGGTTCACAGGTGGAGGTAACCGAATTCATGTAGGAGTCCGTAAATGGATGGTGCAAACTTGGTCAATAAAGTGTTATTGTGTCAACTTAAGGAAAGACACCGACCCTTCGTGTGTGTGTGTGTGTGTGTGTGTGTGTGTGTGATGGGAAGTGTAGGAACCATATGGATGGAATGCTGCGAAAAAATAACTTAGAATTAGTTATTGCAGTGTTCCGTTATGGAGTACAATAAAATGGAGAAAAACTTAATTACTTGTATATCTACTTGCCAATATGACTGAACACTGCATTTGTGGACACTATAGATGTACGCAATCAACAAACTGTGATGGTTTCGAGTTGATGTACTGTCAGTATTATCAAGCGATTTGGCCAGAAAAATATTCTCTACTAATGCATAGCTTAATTTAAATAAAAGAAATCGGTTTCAAATCAGCTTCAAATGTACAAATAAGATCTCCTGTGTTTATCATTTATACCATTCTTTTGAATTCACTGCAAGAATTTGTTACGGGAAGGGGGGTCTGTTGTCTGACCGTGGAAAGCACTCCAAATGATCGGCCCAAGTTCAGTTTCCCACATCCTCCGATTGCCTCTGGGAATGGTCTCAGACAGCCACTGGAGGGCTGCTTAGAAAGCCTGGTATTTGTTAAAGTGGAAAGGATGTCATGGTATTTTCTGATTAGATGTTGTTTCAAAATCCTTTAGCTAATTCTTTGATTGGGCGTAGTGATGTTTTGGGAAAATGGCAGAACTGTTTCACTTTCAGACTGAAGGGAAAGCACTGGGGTATTCCACGAAGTTGTGGTTGTGAAATGCCTTTCGTGTACTATGGCGACACACTTGTTAAAATGCACTTTAGTAATCGTGTTGGTTTAGAATCCATCCCTTATTAAAAAAAAAAAATCTTCTTGCCCATGTGAGAAATTCCATTAAGACTGGGATAATGTTTTAGTAAAGTGTCTCTTCTCGAAAGGTTCTGACTTCCAATTCCAATGTGTTTGACGACTTCTGATGATTTCACCAAGAGGAGCTGGGCATTAAATTGGACCTGCAGTATCCGTGTTCATTTATTTACAGCTATAACATGTGCTCTGTTATTAAAGCAGTTTTAAAAAAAGAATAAATCCCTGTGTGATGTATCACCTTTAAAACCTTTAGATTATAAAAAGATATTTAAGGAGGTGTCAAAATGTACTCTGGATCATGGAAACGTGAAAAAAGCCCACAGCAAAGTTGGCAGTTTAAATAGGTTACACATCATTAGTCTTGTTGGGAAGTGATTCTGATATCATGATGCAAAGTTTCTCATCATGGGATGGATTATTTTTTGTTGCCAGGACCCATTTGAGAAGTACAGCATGCGAAACATCTGCAATTAAACAGTTCTAGCTGAACCTGACAGAGAAAATGTGGATGTCCCTTTATCCAGTTCTTTATCAGCCTGAATGAATACAGTATTGTAACTGCATTCGAAGTAGTGACAGAATGATTTGTTGGCATTTGAGATGTCCTCTGATTGACTATGGATAATACTATCAAGAACAATTAAGACGAGAATAAGGATTGCATGTAGGTGTGTAGGTTTGGCTTGAAAGTTATTTGGCACCCAAAACAATTGCTTCAGTTATACATGAGTAATTGGCGGTAAGAATATTTCCAGCTTTCAGAAGAACTGGTTGAGACGTGCCCTACCATTCTTGTAGAAATCCATGCCTATGGTTATATGAGAGTAGAAAAATCCATTGAGATAAACATTGCATAGGAGTCTTACCCAGACCTGTATCAGACAGCCAAATTCATTTTGATGGTGAGTAGAAACCTGAAAATGTAAAAATAAACATTATTCAGTCATGCAGCATTAAAGGTGGGGGTGGCTTGTGGCAGGAATAGGTGAACAGCAGTTCCTGATATTTAATAATGGAAGACCACCAAAGAGATGAACTCTGGGACAGGAAGCAGTGCTTAGCTGGGAGCGAGAGAGTAGGGCTGCTGTCAGTTTATGTTGGTACACAACCGTTCTTGTATTATCTGAACATACTGCTCATGGCATTGAGTTCATACCCTGTGTATACATTTTTAATGCCTGCTTACTGCTACCTTACCTTTTTTAGGGGCTGTTAAAGGGGTTCCCTTGCTTGCTGTGGTTGCTGAGCGATTCTGGTTCTCTGACTATTTTGTCGGTCCTAGAACTTAAAAGTAATTTGTAATGTTGTGCTTAAGGGGCTAAATTTTTGCCTCAGAGTGGCATTTCATTTTTGTGTGGCAATACCTAATTTTGTTCAACAATTTCTACGTCAGACCTCCAAATAGTAACAAGATCAGAAGCTCTTTTATTCTACAGATGTACAGCTCATGCAGTTTTTTTTCCATGACAAGATCAGTACAGACCATGACATACAAAGAGCATCTGAGACACAATCACAACTGACAAACTTTCAACAATCACATGTAGTATATTGCTAAAATGTCTGTATGAAAATAGTAAAAGTAGCTGTGTATTACTGAATATAAACAAATAAACCAGTAAATTCAGGGTATATGTTAAGTAAAAGTTAGTTGAAGATTCTTTTACTGCCCTGGGTTTAAGGCAGCTGCAGGACCATATAATTCCTGAGGGACTTACAGAGCAGGCAGATGGCTTTGGGGGAAAGGCTGTTCTGGTGACTTTCTGGTCCTGATAGTACAGTACCACTTTCCTGAGGGAAGTTTCCATTGATGTGGTTACCCAGGTGTGCAAGTTTGTGAGCCATCTTCTTCTTTTCATGCCTTGTAGTCTTAATGTCATGCAGAACAGGTTTATATATTAACAAAAAGACAAAGAACCAAAAAAAAAATACATGGAAGTGCTGAAATGGTGTGGCTGCCTGGTGTGGTACCAGCAGAACAATTTGACTTCTATTAACATACAGATGAGTCCTTTTAGAAATCGGATGTACCTGTACTAAAAAACTCAGGGTTGTTCCCTTTTAATTGATTTTGTTAGTGAGCAAGTTGCCGTGACCAACAACAAATATGTCACAGAAGTTTCTAACAGTGTCTCATCCAGTGACTGACCTCTCCTTTCATGGACTCCACCTTCAAGTTCATATCTTTAATGTTTTTCATGCTGAGCCACCAGGACATGTTTGACTGTAAATACCTTCTGGTAGGAAAGATGTTGCATACTTCTTAATCTAGTGCCATCCTACACTTTGTTGCTGGTCCCTTGTTGGAAGCTCAGCTAAGCTGCACTTAGATCTTTGGTAGCTCCTTAAAATCCACTATATGTGTGTGTTGTATCTGCCTTGTGGTATATTGCTCTTGATAAAAGCGTTTGCTAAATTAATAAATGTTGAGGTGTTGACTCTTGTTTTGAAGTGTACCTCCATTTGGCTTATTAATTTACTATGTTTAAATAAAGTGTATTCTAGTAAGCAAAAGTTTTGCCTTTGTTACTGTTACTCAAAACGTCAAGCAAATGCAATGGTGAAGCATCTCTGTCAGGAACCTCTCTGGCTTTCTGGAACCTCACTGTGTTCTTTTGACACACTGAGGAAACCAAACCTAAACATGAGAGTGTTGTGCAGCTCTATCATGAATATTACTTCTCTGTCTGTGTAAAAGCTTGCGGAAAGACTTGAGCACCTCTCAGCTGTAGTTCTAGTCTAGATGAAGCAGTTTTTTTTTTTTTAAATGGGAGGAGCAAGAGATATTTGCAACACCCTATAAATACCAGTAACACCCTGTTGAACAGCAGAAGGTCAATGCTGGCATTATTACTGAATTTTCCTCCTGGTTTCCTGTCAGGATATGAAAGTCTGTGTGTTTAATTTTCTTCTGTTCCATGTGGTGATAGTCAGTGAAGATTAAGTGTGCACCAGTGTAGGGGCTTCCAGGATAGTCTGCACTAGTGATTGTGGTTAAGCTCATCATTCTGGCCCGGTGCTGTCAGAAAACCATACAGAAAATGCATCGTGATGTCACATTTTTACTATTGGAAAAGAAGCTTTGATTTATAGCAGTTGTCGTGATGGAGAAACATGATTGAGTGAAAATGCTGGCCCCATGGGAAGGTGCCGCCATCAACGGTACCGTGGTTAAAGACTACCTGCTGTGTGTATTGTGGTGGAGAACTGAACTCATGGTAGAGTGAAACTGCATTGCCAGTCATAGCGGTCGACAGGGAACGCTACCAGATGTAGTGTGTTTGGAATACAGAGAGTTTGGAGTAGAACACAGGACTGAAGGTTCACCTTAACACTTAGGGTCACATTTCTGTGCTAATATTGCTGCTGTTTCAAAGCTTTACAATGTAAATGCACTCTTAGATTGACGTATCCTGAGAATTGTGTGAAGTACAGGCTGTCTAGGTGAATTTCAAGCAGGGTTCAGAGCTCAATAGGTCGGCCATGATCTCTCAACTGTGTTTGTCAGCTGGACTTCCACCAAACCCTCCTGGTGTGCTCCTAATATGATGCTTGCTTGTAGGTCGGACGGTGCTCTACATGTGACGCTGTCTACTGGGCTCCAGTGTTGTGGAGGGGATGAATGAGGTGAGAGCAAGTGAAGTCATTGCTACCTTTTTTTGTTCTTCTTGGTGATGATTTCACTCAAAACTGAAGTCCAGTAGAGTCAAACCTTGGTTAATAGTCCAAAATTGGGTTTAACCTAAATACAACTGGATCTGCCATACTCTTTAAAATATGAACAGTCTTTTTAGTTATGCTTAGAATTTCCCAGTCAAAAGTAATATGGTGTTATCATCATAATATACAAAAAATCCTTAATAATCCTGGTCAGATCATAGACTGCTTAAATGGTTTTGGGTCCACTGTGGAAAATTCCACCATGCCCTATAAATGTTGTGAATTCCAAGAGCTGCTCAGTGGTTTTGACTTTACTTTCTAGTAGGCCATAGCTTCCTGGAGCTGACCAAAGGATCAATTGGACCTCAGCTCTCTGTACAGGAATTGGGGTTGAAAATGCTATTTTTGATTCAATTTCTAGCTGATTAATGGACCTGTGTAGTTCAGTCGACTGCAGGAGATCAGTGGTCAAAAACTTATCATTTAGATTAGGTCTAATCTGTGTCTCTACAGCTTTTGTATGTTCTGTTGCCCACAGGGTTTCTCTACCTCCACCATCTTGGGACGTTACCGTGTCACCATGGCGGAGGTGGACAGTGGGGATGGGCCAGCTGAGAATGATACTTCGTTCCCGCTGTCCTCGCTGGCCAACCTGTTCGAGGGTGAGGAGGTCTCTCCCACTCCCGAACCACCTCGGATGGGTGACAACCGGCCGAACCTGCGTATGAAGTTCCAAGGAGCATTTAAGAAGGGGCTCTCGAACCCAATGGAGCGGTTTGACCCCTCTCTTTATGATTCATCTGTGGTGCCGGGCCCCAAGAAGGCACCCATGGACACGCTGTATGACTACGGCACTTACCACCAGCCCAACAAACAGAAACGGTGCCGGAAGAAGCTGCCTCGAGGGTCAGTGTCTCAAACTACAATTTCGGCTTCATTCAGAACATTGTTTTGGTAGCATTTCAGTTTCCATACATTACTTTAAATATTTCAGGGCACACTTGATAGCAAGTCGATGACATAGATAGAGCTTTTCTAGGGATTGTCTGAATCCCATACGCGGTTTTTATATACTTCAGTTCTTTATACTGTAAATGCCAATGTAGTAATTAAGAAGGTGAGAAGGCATTAGCAAAGCAACAGACAAAAAATAATTTGTATGTGGTAGACCCTTATGCATTCTCTTCTAGCCTTCTAATGAGTTAAAATGGGTCAGCACCTCATTGTCATCGTGTGGAGTGATGTCACAGAAACATGCCAACAGTGTGCCGTTGTCACTCCCCTTGAGGTAATGTTTAGGTTATGGCTTGTGGCTGGCCACTGCGGCGTCATCACGGCACAGTGAAGCCCATTGAGTGTGCTTGCTGGGCAAGTTTCTGGTGAAGGAGCCCCATCCCATCCTGGCCCAGCGCAGCTTGGATCTGACAGAGCCTCCACAGTTAGCCATCCACCTGGGTGTCTGCGAGACCATCAAAGGCCTGGCCAGGGTGTGGAAACAAACTTCCTAGCGGAGTAACAGAGGCACAGACCTGTATTCATTAAAGTCCACATTAGACAGACCTCCACAAACACTTGGACAATAATAAATCCAAACAAACCCGAGGAGGTGTCCTTAATGACCTTCTCTTGTCGTGATATCCTTTAGGCTTCTATGTTCAAGATAGGCTGCTTTTAAAATTATTTTCATGTTAAATCCACTTTCATGCACCCTTTGGCAGCAGCACATATTTCTTAGTTAAAAAGCTCCCACTTTTTAACAGAGTATTCCAGGCTACCTTGATTATTCTCTGAATATATACAATATTATATATATATATATTATAGAATATATTTTTACCGTCGGTAACAACTGTTTTGACCGTGGCTCGTAGCTCTCGCTGCTCTAGCTAACCTAAACTAAAGACGTTAGCAAGATAATTGGCGAAAATGATTACGTAAAATGACATGTTCAGTTGAAAGAAAGGTTGACAACGAGAACTGCATGAGTGGATTGATAAATAAGCGTTCATTTTACCCGAGAGAAGCACGAATCCGATGTGTTTATAAACCAAGTAAAACGTAGTTGGCACACATACCAAGTATTACGGTGTACCCAGAAGACTCGGGTTTTTCTAAATGGTAAACACCAGCGAGTGGACCTTTAGATTTTTATTTTAGTAACCTATGGTTCAGCTTGTTATATTAACAGGCAGCAATTAAACAGTACAGAATACGTTAATCAACTGATTTGCATTTTTATATCATTACCTAAAAACTGTACAAGTATCGGGTCGGGTCTTGCTATCGGGAGATACTCAACGTTAAAAGACTCGGGATCGGGAGTAAAAAATCATCGGGATATTTGTTTTATTCGTTGCTGTAGCAGAGTTTTTCACGAGTCCAGGTCTGGCATGCAGAGGATGAAGGTAAACTTTCTAAGAGTCAACAACTGGACTGTTTACCATATTTTCTCTTTCCTTAAACAAATGAGTCACGTACTGGAAACTTTTTCTTTAAACAGTGGTGCTTCTGACACTAAAAACAACCATATTTAGTGTAACCAAGCAAAAGTGCCACCACCTCCCTTGCTGCACCGACCAGTTTGTCCGATCCTCTATCATTCTTTTAAGGGGATTTTGATAAAAACAAGTTTGTAACATAAACGTGCTTAACATTTGAGAAATTAATATTTTCACCCCATGATGACACCAGATAATGTACACATGAAGGTGCGGTCGTGGGAGAACTAAGCATGATAGAAAAAAATCTAACTTCATGTTTGGATTCAGCATTATGAAGTGTGCTTAAAACACCCATCGCAATCTTGGAGATAACACAGTTGTTGACCAGTATAATTTATTTCTACATTTTAAAATGCAGAACCTTAAAATTTACATCTGACATTTCCCAGCCACTTTTTGGAGTCAGTCAGTAAACAGAATATTTGTTAAAACATGTATGGACATGTCTGGCTCCAGGACAATACGATACGATGTACATCTTTTTTTTCCCTACTGTGTTTGCCACTCTTCATGAAAGCAATCTTTTTGTTGTTCAGCCCTTTTTTGTTCAAATCCATTTGATTGGTCAAAGCCTCACACATGACTGGGGTGCTGTCAGATGGGTGTGGTATCCTGAGGCTACCTGGCAGTCACAATCTGAATACGCAGGGCTTTCGAAGAGGTCCATGAGTTTGGTGACATATTGAGGGAAAGTATATAAACCCTTAATTTCATTCATGTGAAGACACAAATGTTGTTTTTTTTTTTTTTTACATTATTTAAGTCTAAGAGGAACCATTTTGAATTTCAATAGACAAATTTTTTTGGAGACCATATTCTGTCCCTGACAAACCCTAAAAATCATATTTATATGTTAACCCAAGTCAACTAAAGGCATGATGCAAGTCAGGTTATCCCCAATGAAGGTCTTTTTTAAACTCTAATACAGTTCTCAAGCTTTCAGCCAGGTGTGTGTTTCCCTAACAATGCCTTACTCATGTGTATCTCCTGCAGGAAGACCGAGAACGAGAGTTTGGATGTCAGTGGGCCAGCCCCAGAGCCCCCCAAGGTTCTGAAGGTGTTCAACCAGAGCATTCTCTTCGATGCTGTGTCCCGGGCGGATTGTGCGGCTCTCGATGGCTTGCTTCAGTACTTGCAAAATCAAAATAAAAGGCTGACAGACGAGGAATTCAGAGGTGAGGCCCAGGTTTGGTGGACCAGGCCAAAGCAGTGAAGCTTAGAATTTCTCTAATGGTGGAGGGAGCAATTCTTCAGTGTAACGGACAATCCATGCTTCCCGAGAACATCAGATGGCTGGAGAGAGTCCGTTTCGGCAGTGGTGTAAGGCCATGTCTTTGTGGATCTGTGAAACTCATCCTTATTTCTGACGGATTCCTGTGTTCCGCCCACTGTGAAGAGAGTTTTACGTTTGAGAGAAATAGGGGCTTTATCACGTAGGCTACCACATGCACCGCACTCAGCCCACTCCTTTCTTCACATGCTGTTTCCTTCACCAGTGGGTCACAGGTTTCTTCTGAATTGGCTAAGCTGGAGCTGAAAAACAAGAACTTTATGAATGGAATGGATGGTGGTGTTTGGAAGTGTGTATGAATTACCTCGTGGCAGCAATGTCCATGCCAAAATATTCACAATGCTTTTGTACTCAGGCTGCTGTTGTTGGAGGTGAAAACTGCTGGGTGTGTCATAAAATGACCTTTGTCATTAGTTCATCCACAGTTTGTCCCCAGGAGCTGTTTACACAGAGGCAAGATGGCTCCATTTGGTTTGTTTGAACGGGGCCTGGTCCATGGGCTGCTTACTAAATGCCTTTGGACAAAATGGACATTTTGGGCATTCTGCAAGGAGCTGCAACATGTTGCAGAAAAGTGTCGTTTTTTGGCCATGAGCGATTGAAGTAGGATTTTCTTGCACACAGATAGACACGGAGAACATTCCTGACCTCAGAGTTTCGTGGACTGATAATTGTCTTAGCTCTAAAAAAGGGCAATGAAGTGAATGCCATTTTCCATGCTCTCTGTCTGGTTTAGCCCTTGTTTTGCATCTTTACCTTTCTCTGAGGCTTTTGTAAAGACTCTGACTATCCTTATATGTCATTCAGCCTAATTAAATGGGGACAAAAATCGTTATTTAAATGGTTCATTGTTATAGATTATTGTTGTGCAGGAGTTCCTTTTGTACAAACTGTTTTAAAGGTTTATTTGGCCAAAAAGAGTTCAGTGGGAATGCTTGTGCAACAGCAGGGTCATACCTGGGAATTTTAAGCTCTTTAACAGCCGTTCTACAGCCTTAGTCTCTTCTGCTCTCCACTGCTGTCTCCAGAGCCCTCCACAGGGAAGACATGTCTGCCCAAGGCTCTCCTCAACCTCTATGGTGGCCGCAACGACACCATCCCGCTGCTGGTGGACATAGCAGAGCACACGGGAAACTTGCGCGAGTTCATCAACACGCCCTTTCGCGACATCTACTACCGTGGTAAGGCAGAAGAGGCACCCTGACTCCACTTGCCTTTGGCCTGGATTCCCGTGCTGCTTGGTACACTGCCCCAGGCTTCCCATAGACCGTATTAACGTCTGTCGAGTTGTGGCACTGGGTGCAGCGAGAGTTGTATTAAATGGCTACATTGATACAAATGTATTTTTTTATGTAATTAATATCAAAACTGTGCTTCTGTGCATTTAGGAGCTGGTGCATTGTTTTAATAGTCTCTACCAGTCCTACCACACACACCCTTTTGCCAGTACTTACAGCACTCACCGAGTGGTCCATGAGTCACGTACACCAGTAGCATGAAGGTCAATGAATTGGAGTGGTGAGCAGTTTGAGTCCTGAAGTGTTTGAGACCTGACTCTCATTAGAGACACTGCTGAAGAACTTTAATAATTTTGATCAACAGGGGGCAGGGTGGTGTTATGGATAGCACTGTTGCCTCATGCCTCCAGGGTTGGGGGTTCAAATTCCACCTCCAGGTTTGTGTGCGTGGAGTTTGCACATTTCCTCTCACAATTGAGGCTAACTGGCATCTCTGAGTTGTGTTTGTGCCCTGTGATGGACCGCCATCCCATCCAGGGTGTAATCCAGCCTCTGATAGGCTCCAGGCCCCTCTACAGCCCTGACTAGGATTAGTGGTTAGAAGGTGTATGGATAATGTGGTTGAGCTTTGCCTCCTTGTCCCTCACTGTTGTTAGGCTTGACCTCAATGCTAATATCTCTGTAGGATTCATCAATGATCAAGTTATTTTAGAGGCCCCAGCGCATTGTGGATTACCTTGGTGTTTCCCCTTCCCTGCTGGAGTTTTCATTTTCTAAATTTACATAATGTAATATTTTCATTTTGCCAAAATGCCAACAGAATTCCTTGTTGCTGAATGACCCACACCCACCCCATCTAGATAGCTCTTTTGCATGCTTAGAATCTGTTGTCTGTGCTTTGTGGGAAGTGCCTCAATGAATCTTCCTAGTTAAATTTGGAACTTTCCAGTAAGTGGACTTCTTCAGCTTGTATATAAAAAATACACGTCCTTAATCCCAGCTTCTGAGTGCTTTGTGGTCTGAGGAACCACACCTCACAACTCTTGTTGCTGTAATGCTGGGAAATTTCATCCCCTTTGAGACGATTACTAGGATACTCTTACGAGTGGCATTGTCATTTCTATGCTTTGGATTGCATACAAATTTTTTATTTTTTTTTCTTTTTTGGACTCAAGCAGAATAACATCATGCTAATCTCTCACAGCACTGCCAGTCTCTTCACATTGCTTTCCTTACGTCCTATGAAATGTGACAGTTGGTACCGATAGGACAGTGACATCGATATGAGAATTCTGTGCTGCTAGCAGGGATTATCGATAATTTAGGTGTATTATTTAGGTGTTAACTTTGACAATATGGATCTTAGTTAACAATGTGATGCCTCTGTTATTTGAATATCCTATCCAGATTAACTTTCAAGAGATCTTTGAGCCAAGGAAAACAAACTCTTTCACTACTTCTACTGCTACGCCATCTATTTGCATAGATTTAGCAGGACTGGTTGAGTCATGTAAATAAGTTTAGTGGTGATGTTAGTGCATCTGCTGTTTACATGGATGGCACTTTGAGAAAGGCTACCACTCAAGGAGAAGAAAGTCATGTTGATGCATATGGTGGCACAAGGTCCACACGAAGATGACATTGCCTTAAATATGAGGGACAGCTGATGTATTTCTTTGCTCTTGGCACTGTCTTCGTGATCAAAGTATCCTTTCATCACCTCAACATTGAACAGTCTTTTGCTGCCTCTGTCCTGATTTCACACTGGTTAATAAACGGGCTTTGCTGTGAAGGAGGAGCACAGCACCAGGCTGATTCCTGGCCACGGTGGTCAGACAGATGTTCCAAACGAGACATCTGGGACAAATAACGTGACCACCATAACTAGAAACTTCACGTTGGCAGCTTTTGTTAGTCTGGTGTAAGAGACCTACAGAAAGCTATTGTTAACAAGAATAAAATGTGCAACCAACAGATAATCATTTAAATGAGACTAAAAATCATGACCTGAAATACAGTACTAAGGGCTCAAGACAACCTCTCATAGCCACTACAATCCTAAATAGACAATAAATCTAAATTCACCTAAAATTATATACAATTCAGACATGTCATGGATTGTAATTGGCTAGCTAATACAAGAATTAGAATCCCTGCAAGCTAAAGCCCTGCGTTATAATTACATGGTTAATGTTGGCTGTGGGGAAACCACTATTATTACCCATAAGCCTCCAGGTCAGTTTTGCATACTGGTTGCCAATTTGTAGGCCTTTGTATGAATAGGTAAATCATTTTAAGGGCTGCTGCATTTTATTATCTAGGTAATGTGACTGACATTTCTTTGTGTAACGTAGTAATTGGCAGCTATTGGGGACTTCACACAGGTTACTCACTTATTTGTGACGTATCATTAAACGCGATTATCAGGAGCTCTGATAGTTTGTGGATCTGTTAGCTGATCTTTATTTTGCATGATCATATTGGTCGTGTAAAGGCCCAGACACAAAACACCAAGCAAGTGGTCTGGGCCTCAGACAGGTGCATGCTGGGAGCTCACGCCCTTTCCCCCATCACAGGTCAGACCGCACTGCACATTGCCATCGAGAGGCGCTGCAAGCAGTATGTGGAACTGCTGGTGGAGAAGGGGGCTGACGTCCACGCTCAAGCCAGGGGGCGGTTCTTCCAGCCCAGAGACGAGGGCGGTTATTTTTACTTTGGTAAGGCAGTACTCTTGGCGTATTCACACATCTTAGACAGACTATACCTGTTTAAAAAAGGACACCCCATACCAGACCATACCCCTTCCACTGCCTTTGTTGTATTTCAGAAGACTCCCGATTTTTTTTTTATTAGATCAATTGACACAATTTGTTCCAGTACCCAAAGTGAATGTTTGAGCCTGGTGTCCCCTGACAACTAGGGAGCGGCTTGGACAGACCAGTAAACCTCCACTCACCCACCTCACCCACTCCACATCCCGGCCGTGAGTCTTAGTATGGGCGGTGTCCTGGCAACCACCAGGAAAAAAAACCTGAGCAGCACTTGAGTTCTTTGGCGGTCTTACAAGCAGAGCGGTCAATTGCAAACAGAACTTAGAAGGACCAGTTTAGTTACGCATCTACAAAGCAAACTGGACATGAACAAACTGGTGGTCATATTCTAATCAAACCATCTATGTACGTTTAATATTTCTACATAATAACTGTGTTCCCAGGGCTTCGGTCAGTTGACTGTGGGTACGGTTGGTAAGTAATGAGGTAATATCCCCGAGCATCAGAAGGTGATTTCAATCTGAAAAGAACATTTGCTGTCTACATATAACTACATAACTCAGCTAATACCATGTGTGGTAATGGGAAGTAGAATAGACTAATTGTAGCACTTAAAGTCCTGTAGGCAACTCTGTATGCCTGTCAAAATGGAATATGTGCTGATTTGTATGCAAACAGACCAAATGATATTCAGAGAATTTCTGTAAAAGGTTTTATATCAGGAACAACAGCCAGATGTACTGTAACATTTATCTGAGTCTCAATCTAGTCATATTTAAGATGGACCCCAAGCCCTGAAACTTGGATAATCCACATTCTCTAAATAACTAGTTTTAAAGTTTTGAGTTTTTTTTCCCCCATATTACCAGTTATAAGGCGTTATAATTTGTTTTTGATAGGTGGGGGTTCCCTGTCTCTAAAATCTTCCTAGAAGGTACTGATTCAGCCCTTATTTCTCACTACATACCACAAAGGACAAGGGCTTTTGAGAAATGACTTAAAAGAAGTTCTGTGGGACCTAAGAACCGACAGGAAAAGGCAGCCAGTTTTTGCTGAAAAGCTCTTCTGTTCCTAAAGTGGAAAATGCTCAGACCAAGGTGCTAAATTTCTGAACACCAGTTAAGCAGACATCCATTCCGTCACCTGACTCTAGGCTGCCCTCTGCTGTCAGGAGGCTTCATCATGTTTAATTTATGTTTTGAGAAGGATGCATTTGAAAAAGCTGACTCTAATTAAAACAGTAAAATCAACATGTTATAGATTAGTCATACTTGAAAATGGCAGCTAACACTCGAAAGAAAACTGGGGGGGGGGGTTCATCTTGAGTTATTCACACTCAAATATTTCATCTGGCTTAGTTGCCGAGGGAAATGGTGAAACTCACTTTTTATCTACTCAATTCATACATGGTTGTCCTGCTCTATTTATGCGCCCTCGATTTTAAATGCTTCAGCGAGCAGCACCTCTTAAGCCCAGTCACACCTAACAGATGCTGTCAGACGAGGAAGTGTTACAGTTTGTCGTCACCCTGCTCTCAAGTCTGTAAGTTAAGCTTTATGGCTCGCCACCAAACTAGAATTTACTCGGGTCGACCATGCATTGAGTAAACCTGGCTCGACGAACGGAGATGGACGAAGGGAGAGGGGCGGAAATTGCAGCGGAGGTGCGAGTCGGGCAGCACCGAGTAATCTGTCACCCATGGCAACGCTTGGCTTAGCAGCACAGACGCGTCTGTCCCTGACATCCGCGTGCTCCGCTTAGGCTTGCAGACTAAAAGCAGGTCGCTTCTTGTTATTCATGCTCACCAGATCTCACGGTCGCCGATGACACATGGGCTACGTAGACTTATCACCTATAAGCAAAGTGGGGATAAAAAAGAGAGAGGAGAAACATGTATGAGTGAATTCATTCGTTCATTCATTCATCCATCACCTCCAGTGCTGGATCACTTTATCCAAAATCTCACACAGCGTATCAGTCAGAATATGCAGGATACTATTTCATTGTGGTGCACACAGTTTAAACGTGATAGTTCAGGAATGAAATTCATGAATAGTGAAAAAGAACGTGTCTTGCAACAGCTTTCGGAGAAGTTTAATATCCGATAGCTGTATGTATGTCTTTGTATGTTCATGAAGAGATTTCATGTGATGAAGTGGGGTTAACCTGGGCTTACAGACGACCGCAGATGATGTGCAGTGTAAAACAGCATGACTTCCACGTGCTTCAATACGCCATACTTAAGGATGTATCCATATTTGGCCTTTTGTCCGCTTCATTAGACATAGACGTGGTGATGTGTCAGATGAAGCTTCAAAACCTGTGGTGGTCACTGGCTGGTGGGAGTATCCTGAACTAACCAATCAATGCTGGGATCCTCCCACCCACCAGCAGGTTTTGAAGCCTCAGTGGTCCCATCGCTACATAGAAGCACTGGAGAGCAACTCTTGTTGTACCCGTGTCCCTCATACACTACCTGTATGTACATTCTGCTGTGCCGGTGAATTGCTACTTTTATTTTGAAAACGTCTGCCTGGCCTTGTCTAGAATTTTCTATGACTTGTTATGAGAACACATCTTTTTAGTCTGGCTCCCTTCAGTTTAAAGGTCATTCCCGTGGCGTAAATTAACCATATCTTATCCAGCGTGGACCCTTTTGCTGTGCGATTAAAGAAATCCAGTTAGCCAGTTGAACTCTTACCCCATATGACAGTGACTACCTCATAACGTTTTTCTAGAAGGTACACAGGTATTTGAACTCAAAGGTCACCTCTGTAACTTTATCTGTATTTGAAATAAGTAGCTAACTTGTATGATTGATTAATCTGTAGTTGACATTGCGTTAACTTAAAGTCTTTTCAGTCAGTCTAATCAAATCTAATGGCTTGAATTAGATAAAGGAATGTGAGTAACGGTAATCATATTTATAATTGTGTAATATTTAAAGGTAGTGGGATAATACTGTAATGTTCCTAGAACTGCCATATTATTTTCGTGTGGTCTGTGTTGTGCCTCTTAAGTCGAATTCATCTGAAGAAATGTCAAAGAATTCGTCTCGTTTAAGTTTGCCATTTCCTGAAGAAGTTAAAACGTGGCACCGCCCACAGGTGAGCTCCCACTGTCACTGGCTGCCTGCACCAACCAGCCGGAGATCGTGCACTACCTGACAGAGAACGCGCACAAGAAGGCAGACCTCCGGCGGCAAGACTCGCGGGGCAACACGGTGCTGCACGCGCTGGTGCACATCGCCGATAACACACGGGACAACACGCGCTTCCTCACCAAGATGTACGACCTACTGCTGGTCAAGAGCGTCAAACTGCACCCCGACTGCCACCTGGAGACTGTGCTCAACAATGACAGCATGTCGCCTCTCATGATGGCTGCCAAGCTGGGAAAAATTGGGGTGACCTGCACTAATGCCCTTTACCTTCACAGTTAGTGAGGAGTAAATGTAGGCTAACCGATGTAAGTTAGCTGTTACTTAAGTAGGTAAGGTTTAGCTGTTTAGAGACTAGGTATTACCCGCTGTAAGCGGTATCATGCTGGCCCTGTGTGTGTGTGTGTGTGTGTGTGTGTGTGTGTGTGTGTGTGTGTGTGTGTGTGTGTGCGCCTGCTTAAACACCATACAAGGGTATGTCATCTTCTCCAGGGTATGTCCTCCAATTGTCTCTACGTTCTGCTTCCTGGAATAGGCTCTAGGTCAGAGAGACAAATGAAATCTGAGGCCTGCATGCTGCCTATAATACTCTAAAACAAAGGGATTGAATTCTATAGATTTTATTTAAGGCTCTTCCCAGGGTATTTTCCCCTAGGCCCTCAATACGACTTAACAATTACAATAAATAAGAACAGCCTCACAGACTGATGTGATAATTTTATAGGGCAGTAAAAATTGATTAAACAAAAACCTGAGGAGGACACAAATACTCCTCTGGGTTTTAAGGAAGAAAAAACTTTTGGGTTGACAGCATGGTGTTTGAAATCCTTGGCATCGTCATAGAAACAATTAGATCTGCAGAAGCCGTTAGAGCTGAAGTTTGCTGTGGTCTTCTGATCAGCCCCATCTTAGGACTGCTAATGGTCATTTGTCTGCATCCGGGATCGAACTCCTGGAACTGAAACCTGTGGCTGTTTGGCTACAAACCTGCTCAGTTAGTTGGGTCCTGACTGGGGGACTTTCCCGTACAGGTGTTCCAGCACATCATCCGCAGGGAGATAAAGGACGAGGACGCACGCCACCTGTCCCGCAAGTTCAAGGACTGGGCTTATGGCCCAGTGTACTCCTCCCTGTATGACCTCTCCTCGCTGGACACATGTGGCGAGGAGGTGTCCGTGTTGGAGATCCTGGTCTATAACAGCCGCATCGAGGTGACTTACTGGCACTTTGAGACAGGACCTTTTTTTTTTTCCCCTCACTGGAAACAGCCATCAAGTTTGTTCATGTGTATGTGTGTTTGCAGATAAGACCCACTAAGGCCTACTTGACAACAGCAACATGTTCACGTACTTAAAATGGGAAATACATTTCTGACTGACGTACTGGATTATTTAGAAGGATTAATGTTTACGATGAGATTCTTGATCCGGAATGACTAACATCCGAGTCAGGATTTCTCACTTTTCCCTTCTTAGGACCCTCACCAGATAAGTGACTGTTAACACTGATCAAGCCGATAATATTGCAATGTCCATGCCGTTGGAATTCTTGCACCACTGTTCAATATTTGTTTGGGATTATTAAATATCACCCTAGAGTGTGGGCCCTGTGGTTCCTGGAATAATCTCCAGGCATGCTGAAAGTTGATCGTTGGATTTATTTACTTCATCTTGTGCTAATATTTGGCTGTTTCGATGCGACCATTGTCTGCGTGCATGCTACAGAACCGGCATGAGATGCTAGCAGTGGAGCCTATTAACGAGCTGCTGAGGACAAAGTGGCAGAAGTTTGGCGCTGTCACCTTCTACATCAGTGTGGTGTCGTACCTGGTAACCATGATCATCTTCACCCTGGTGGCCTACTACCGCCCTTCTGAGGGAAAGGTGGGTTTCCTGGGGGGGGATCTGGCTAGCCCTGCACACTGGCCCACATTTGTGTCAAGGCTGCAAATTTAATACTAGTTCAGGTCCTGCTGTGATAATTCTCAGCTAAGGCTTGTGTTGAAAGCGTTAAAATGATATCCAGGCTCGGACAAACACACCTTCAGAGTAAGAGTATTTTTATTGTGTGACTCCTCTCACCAATCCCAGCCTCCGTATCGCTACACCACCACCACCGACTATTTGCGGCTGGCCGGAGAGGTCGTGACCTTGTGCTCAGGCATCTTCTTCTTCTTCTCCAATGTGAGTCGTCCGATTCCAGAGCCATCGCTGATTTTGTACTCGGAGTCGCTCCTGTGATTCTACCTGTTATCTGTCTTGGAGTTGTGGAAGAACATTTATCATCAAGTGTGCCGGTTTTTCCTTTTGACGTTGGCATGCTTTTGGTCTTTCTCCTCTTTCCTGCTCCTTCCTTGCCCCACCCCTCCCCTCGTGCCATTTTTCCTCGCTCTCGTCCTTTTCTTCTCTTTCACACATTCCCATTCCACCTCATGCCACCTTTCAAACCCTGAGGAGCCTTCTAATGCATTTCTGTGACCAGACTCTCTCTCTCTCTTCCTGTAGGTTAAGGACCTCTTTCTAAAGAAGTGCCCGGGGGTGAATTCCTTATTTATTGATGGCTCCTTTCAGCTGCTCTAGTAAGACTTCAGACCCGCCTTCCTTTCCTTTTTATCCACCTCACCTCCATTTTTTTTCCCCCCCTCCTCCCGGCAGCTAAAATTTCTCATCCTTTTAATTGAGATGTCTAATTAATTCTGCGGCCCTTTTTCCTGGCATGTTTTATAATTAACATCCGCTTTAATTAAACCATCGATTCAAATAAAGAGGAAAAAGACTCTTGCTGTATTTATTTATTTATTAAAGCTGTTTTACTTTCATCTTTATCTCAAGGATACTGGTGATTAAAGGACATCGGTAGTAGGGAAGTATGTTGTAGGGACAGTGTGAGCTTTCAGCTTGGAATAAAGATTGTTCTCTCCCGAAGTCTGAAAG
The DNA here is from genome assembly GCA_009936485.2 of Gymnarchus niloticus. Taxonomy (NCBI): domain Eukaryota; kingdom Metazoa; phylum Chordata; class Actinopteri; order Osteoglossiformes; family Gymnarchidae; genus Gymnarchus; species Gymnarchus niloticus. The sequence continues at coordinate 23,805,300 of JAACJT020000034.1, forward strand.
TAATTCTGTTTTGTAGCTTTATTTACTCTGTCCTGGTCCTGGTCACCGCGGCCCTGTACCTGTCCGGGGTGGAGGCCTACGTCACCATAATGGTTTTTGCCCTGGCTCTGGGATGGATGAATACCCTCTACTTCACCAGGGGTCTCAAGCTTACCGGCACGTACAGCATCATGATACAGAAGGTAGGGGAGCTGCGGCTGATACACAGATTGAATATCTGATGGCAACAGCCCAAGATGTGTGAACGGGGGAATCTGGTTTCCGCTCATGCACTGGATAATGAAGTCAGCCCCCATTTCGAGAACGGGGTGAGAAATTGTTTGAGGAACATCGCACTGCTCGGTTTTGTTGAATCTTGATGGAGCAGCTGTGTGGTGACTTTGTCACTGTGTCTTTCAGATCCTGTTTAAGGATCTGTTCAGATTCCTGCTGGTCTATGTGCTCTTCATGATTGGCTATGCGTCAGGTATAGTCCGCCCAGCTGGTTGAATTTCTGTGTGACGCACCCATGCGTAAGACACCTTAATGTAACAGCCAACTGCTGTCTTCAGCTCTGGTGTCTCTGCTGGCGTCGTGCCCATCCTCCCCGTCCCAGTGCCCGGACAACAGCTGCTCCAGTCCCTTAAAGTGCCGCGACAACACCACTTTCAGCACCTTCCTGCTAGACCTGTTTAAGCTGACCATTGGCATGGGCGAGCTTGACATGGTTGAAAGTGCGCAGTACCCGGAAGTCTTCCTCATCCTGCTGGTCACCTACATCATCCTCACCTTCGTGCTGCTGCTCAACATGCTAATCGCTCTCATGGGGGAAACTGTGGGCCAGGTGTCCAAGGAGAGCAAAAAGATCTGGAAGCTGCAGGTGAGAGCCAGGCTTCAGAGCTGTGCTCAGGCGGGTGGAGCAACTGGATTCTTCTGGAGGGTGGAGGTTGCCCATTTTGGTGGGCAGATGCTACTGACCCCTAGCTAAGGGCCTTCATAAAATACCACCGTGGTGATTTGGAACATTAAATCCATCCACCTTGTGAGACTGTCTTGTCTGGGCCATCCATGGTGGGAAACACACACACACACCTTTCCTTCCCCCTGAAAGAAGCACGGAAGTAAAGTTTGGCACCCTAAAGATTTATCGTCTCCTTTCAATGTGCAGGATTTGAGGTCTCTGACCTCTGACCCATGGCCACAGATTTAATCACAGTCCTCTCCGTGTGTCCCTTCCACTGCTTCTCTTTCAGTGGGCCACCACCATCTTGGACATTGAGCGCGCCTTCCCAGTGTGTCTCCGTAAGACCTTCCGTGTCGGGGAGATGGTAACCGTGGGCAAGAACTATGACGGGACGCCCGACCGCAGGTGGTGCTTCAGGTATGATCAGTTGACCCTTCACAACTACTGGCAAGGTTGGACCCTCAGCTGTTATGCTGATAGTTAATCAGTGGTTTGATAAGTTTATTAAATAAGTCAGTTATGCTAGTGGTAATAAACAAACGAGATGTGTGGAATGACATGCAAAAAAAGATTAAACTGAATCCTTCTTTGTGCATTGAGAAAATGTCATGTGATGTGTCACTTGTGAATGAGAGATGTCTCTCTTACTGTCCCAGGGTGGATGAAGTTAACTGGTCACACTGGAACCAGAACCTAGGAATCATCAGTGAGGACCCAGGAAAGAATGAGACCTACCAGTACGACCGGATGCACCAGACAGTACGGGGGTTGAGGAGAGGTGAGGAACACATGCACACGCATGTGTACCCATTTGCACATAAACCATTCGAACTGTTCCTATCTGCCACCTCAACTTCAGCTTCCAGGTAAATCGAGAACCCCATTTCCAATCTGGTTAGTCTGAGAACTCACTTTGCCAGTGTAAGGGACTTGGCAGAATGTGTATTCCGTGCCTGGTTTCAGTTAGCCACCCCACGTGGTCTTGGCATGTATGACGACTTAACATGATAGTCTTAATGTAGTCCAGGTACCACACAAGCTCACACTGAACGCTGTCGTGAGAACCGGCTTTGTTCACGTCACCCTCTTGCGGTGCAGATCGCTGGTCCACGGTGGTGCCGAGAGTGGTAGAGCTGAACAAGAGCCCACCTCAGCGGGACCTGGTGCTTGAGATGGAACCCCTTAACCCAACGACCCGGAACTGACACACTTCTGAGAGCCACAGCTGAACCTGGGGGGGGGGGAATGATGCAAAGAGGTGCTGCTGAGGGGTCAACAAACAAAATAGCACATCCATCCATCAACACCATCCATCCATCTACCCACCCACTTTCAGTAACTGCTTGCAGTGGTCCAGCAGCTATCCTGGACGGCTTGTCCATGACCAGGTGTACACCTGTATTCATTTCTGAAAGTCATGTATAAATCCACCCCCAAAAAGGGAAGGTGCTGGAGGGTTAGGGTGCCTGCCATTCTCGTCCTCCACTTAAAGGCACAGTAACACAGTTCTAACGTTGAGGGCTTCGAGACCTTATCTATACCAATCTTGTCCATCAAAAAACATATACTGTAGACATCTCTTTTGTAAACTCAGGGATTTTCAAAAACTGACATCTTTAACCAAAATGCAGCCCATGACATTTGACCCATTTTTAAAGTACAATATTTTTTAAGGTTTTATACAATGAGACCAAAACAGATGACCATCTGTGACTTAGAATCCAAGATGAATCCTTTGGGTACTGAGCACAGCAGCAATGACAGACTTTACAGACAACCTCTGTTGTGAATAAATGCTGCTGAGTAACATAATCAGAAGGTTGTGTGTAGCTGTAAGATCTGTCAAGGAACACTCAGAAGTGTGTGTACACTTTACAGACATTCAGCAGTCCGTACGCCAGTTAAACCAGCCTCAGTGTCGATGTTGTATCGTCATTCAGTGCTTTGTCTTTATTTTCCCAGTCATTTGTATAAATCTGTTTTCTACTGTAAATTCATAACAATATTGGGCTAAGTTATGAGAGGTATGGTTGGCACCCTCTATCCTTCAATGGAGTCAAAACAATGGCTTTTAGGCAAAAAAATTCTTAGCCCTCAGAGCTACGTAAAACTGGTCTCAGACCTGCCTTGTTTGGGTCGATTGAGATACACTTTCAATATGAAAAGTCAGACAGCCTGACTTGTTACCTAGTTATTATCTAAAAAATGTGCAAGTCTAGTAGCCTATGAAATGTAATACAAAATACTGACAATATTCCTCTGCAAAGAAGTGTATTCAATTTACCCAGGGCTGTTAAATGGTAGTTTTTAAATCCACTTGGCAGTTTTATTTGATAGTGAAATTATGGTTGAATACATTTTACTGCAAGGTTAACTACAAAACTAGCGCTAATATTTGCTTGACCAAGAACTGCCGAGGTTGAACTGTTCTATGCTCTTGTGGAAGCATCCATTTCATCTTGTAGACCTTGTATGAAAGTGTTTCAAAAACCATTTTGGTAATTTATTTTACCTGTTGTTTTATGCCTGGTTTTCCGATGTTGGAGTCCTCCGTTTGTTAGAAAATGTTATTTATATTGCAGTTTGTATTGTGCTTTTTGGTGAGGAAAAATATTTTAGTTGGCTGTTTTTGAAGTAATTTTTTTATGAAATGTCCTGTACATTAAAAAAAATAGCATCTTACTGTTTTGCTTTGTTTCCTACTGGTCCTTTGCTGTGCTCTGCTTGCCTTAGCCCGTCGATTAGTGATGGTACAAGTGAGGATTCAGAGCCCATGGTAGGTGACAACCAATTGATTTACACTGATTGGTTAATGTGGGATACTCCAACCCATCACAGGTTTTGAAGCCTCATTTAGCACCAGCATTGATTGGTTGGTTCTGGATACTCCCACCCACCATGGGTTTTGAAGTGTCATTTAACACCAGGATTGATTGGTTAGTTCAGGGTACTCCCACCTACTTCTGGTTTTGAAGCCTCGTTTGTCTCATCACTACTGTCAATCACCATATTGCAATACCTGTTTTGTCCACCAGATGAATTCAGAGACTTGCATATTGCAGTACTGCACGTACCAGCTCGAAGAACAGAAACGTACAGTTTCTCTTTCGAAGAAACGTGACGTCTGAAGTATTACAACAGCTTAGTTATTAAGTAATGATATTAAGCCCCCAGAGTGATAAGTTGTCAATAATATGTAATTCACTGCTTTCCCAGTTAGTGTTAACTTCATCCATCCATTGATCCTCTACCTATGTATCCTGGTCAGGATCACCGGAGGGCCTGGAACCTATCACAGGCCGCATAGGACACAAGGCTGGGGACCACCCTGGACAGGCTGCCCGTAAATTGCAGGGCTGACACCCACTTGCACTCGCTATAGGAAATTTAGAGACTCCAATTATAATAATGCACATGCGTCACAGGGAGAACATGAACACACTGGAGGTTGGACTTGAACCCCCTAGCCCTGGATGAGTGAGACAAAAGTGTTTCCCACTGAACTACCATGACCTACAGCTGTCTTTTGCTGTGTGAGTACTTAATGATGGTTTGCATTCGTTTGCAAATTTTTGTGGGCGATTGGGATGAATGACTGGGGGAAGATAAAAATATAAATAAATACACTTAGAAAATCATTCCATGCAAATCACAAATAATGCAGTTTATCCACCTGATTTAAACATGTTTAGAGATCTTGGAAGTTGAATGGTGATGTACTATGAATGCACTTTATACGCAACAGATCTTTAGGAAGCTGCGCCCTCTTGTGGCCATGTATCGTCTTAGCAGCTGAATATTGACACGGAGGATTGATATGCACAGAAGACCAAGCCAATCACAAACACCACCAACAGCTACTTCACCTTGGCTTCTTTTCTATGTCCCCAATGGCCATCTACCCCTCTCTTCCACTTTTTAAAGGGTAGAGCACAACAGCTATAAACCTTCCCTGCTGCGGCTTGGTGTGTTCATCACCTGCGGCTTCACCTCTCACTTTACCCTCTCTCTCCCCGTGGACTCCAGCAGCTGAAGGACACTGGGAATCTCTCGCCACCTTGCAGGGGAGGCTAATCCTCTTTGCCCAATTTAAACTAGGCCACTAATCCTAGAGGTTTATCTGGCAAGCAAGTGCCCAGTCCTGCTGACACGGTCGCCTGCCCCCCCCTCCCCCGTCACTAAGTAGGACAGCACCCATCCGTGGCTATGTTGCCGTCAGCAAGTCTTTGACTGCGGGGGCTTCCGCAGGAAATGGCAGGCGTCTCATGATGGGTGCCTACAACCGGGAGCAGCACGTGTGGGCAGGACGTGAGCGGGACGCAGGCGGGGTGTGTGGGAGGGTTGCTTGGGCCCTCGGCTGCGACCGCAGCCCAAGAGTCAGCCTTGTAAGCCATTCTGCTTGTTTTGTAAACACGCTTGCAGCTTCACGTAATGGAACGGAGGGAGGAAAGCCAAGTAAATGAAAGATGAGTTGATAGACATTCTCATACCTCCTTCTACGATGTCTTGAAAACAGAACAAAACAAATGTCTGCAGGAGGATAATGATTACAGCCTCCTAAACTGTACCAGTTCAGAGTTCTGCCAGATTTTCACCAACTTAGAGTTTAAACTCATAATGTTTACCTTTGTTTTGGCCCTGAAAAGCAAAAGAGGCTTTAAATGTTTACCTGGTGGGAAACTGCAAAATAATGCAGACTTATTTTGTTTGATTACTGTATGCTGAATTATTGAACCTTCTTACTGGGCATTTTCCTACAAAAACAAGTAAAATAGAAGGATGTAAACAGAATAATCCTATCACATAGGTAAAATGACAGTTAGTCCAGTGTTCAGGTTATGAAAAGTCAGTAAGATTCTATAGAAGAAGGGTTGTGTGATTTCCTCTGAGAATGTGTCTCCCAGGATCTGGGACCCAGGTCAAATGCACAGTCTAGGCCAGAGCTATCTATCACTGGTCCAAGAGAGAAAGATCCTACAGATTTCCCATCTTTCTTAGCATATAACAGGCTAATTAAAATTAGCAAAGTGGGCTACATAATGGAAAAGAACTGAAAATGCACACAAATGCTGGATCCTCATAACTGGAGTCAGACAAATCTCTGGTTGAATCCATTTGCACGCCTCTCTGAAGTTCAGCCTACGTACATCTTCCAACACCATTAAGCACCGATTTCCTGGGGAACTCGCAGCTCTAGGAGAGCCCAGTGGCTCACAAGCAGAAATTTTTCAAGAGCTCTATTATTTGCCTGGCTTGTACATTGCTTTGGACAAAAGTGTCTCCTAATTAAATAAGTGTAATGTAGACATAAGTGCTGAATTGCATTGTACAGTTAACTGTCAAGATTCACATCTTATGAAACCATTTGCTTCATGTGAGCATCCTGGCGACCTTTCTAAGACTGACCATTACTGTCTAGAGTCTGTGATTCCAGGAAATTTCTACTTGTTTTCTTTTTAATAAAAGAGAAGTGGACTTTTTTCATTTAGAGAATATCCTGACTGCTCAACCGAGGTCAACAACTGTAATCTCGCTCTCTGCCTTACTCTATTTTAGCATGTACCACTCAGACAGCAACACAAACAAGCTTTCAAGTCGGGGCTAGATCTAGGGAGGTGCAATTTGCTTTCTAATTTCCTGTTCTTGACTTTCTAGCCCCCCCACCCCCCAGCACACACACTCAAGCTGCCAAATCAAACGTCTACCGCCGTTTGAAGGCCGATGCGCCGTACTTTCATACCAACGACTGAAATATCACAGATGGGTAGAAGATTTTCACGTTTGCATTTCTGTCTTCATGGAGATTTCCAGCTGAAATTTGCTTTAACGCAGCTGGAGAACAAAGACCTTTGTTGACTTTCCAGTGTTTAAGAGAAGATCATCTTGACCTTAGGTCTTCTGTACAGCTAGCACCCGCTTCCTCCTTTAGGCTGGACTGCTCAGACGCAATCCTCAGGAATAACCGGTTGGAATTCCATTTGTACCAAGCGAGTGTCTGTTGTGATACTTATAGTTAGTCCAACTGCCCAACTTATTTTGGACCAGGTAGCTTTAACAAATGATCTTTGCAGTTTCTCATGAGAGTTAAAGCCATTGATATCTTGGGCGTCAGAACATCAAAGACAGCACAGGACGGCTAACGGTGGGCAAGTGCTGGTGATGGTTTGGATCTTCTCAGGCATGCCAAGAGTAGATGCCAAGATGCTCTGCTCAGTATATCAGCTATTTGAGAGCTTTGGTATGTGTGGATATCATGTCTGTGTTATTCCTTGGCTTTGAGTCCACTGCTGTCTTGCATAGACTCCTGCTTCTGCATAACCCTAACCAGGCTAAGTGGTTCGAAGATGATGGATGGACGGACAGACAGACGGACGGATGTGAGGACATCATTTGTCCAGGATTTTTCCCTTCAAGGAGCCATTTTTCTCATTTTGAAAAGTGTCTCTATTCCATTTGAATTCCTCTGGAAGTTTTGCTACATGTTCTTTGCGACCGCTTTCTTGTAAAAATGTGATTTAGTATAAATTCTTAACTATTGTCAAATCCCCTCTCATGTCACTGAAACGAAAGTCTGGTGTTTGGTTGTTGAGCAGCTTCACCCCACCCACCATTCCCATTCTGGCTAAAGGCATGAATTGGCCTCGACAGTAGCAAATGAGAACAGCTCACTTAACGGGCTGCACTCTGATTTATTGTGAAGTCGGCAGAGACCCAACACAGCATGTGGGTAGGGGAGCTTTCTTAATAAGTGTCGAATTTCCACTCCACAAGTGAAACTACAGCGTGGGATCATTCCATTTATAGCTGGGGGGGGAAGGGGGGGATCTGTGGCACAAACCAAGGAAGATGGGGGTCCAAAGACAGGTAATATTGGCCCAGTGTACAGTCCCCACAGTGGGGGGAATTAAATTAGATGCCTAATACGACAATTAGATAATGGCCAGTTGCTAAAAGCCTGAGAATATCCATTGACAAGCCTTTGAATTATTTCACACAAAAGTCAAGGGCAGGAGTCAACACAAAGGACAGAGAACATAAAAAGGTATCAATATTGAAAAGTCTAATGGCATGGGTCTGACCTCACACTGAGCAGGGTTACCACGGCATGACCCTCCAAATTACTTTGGGTACTTCGGCTATAGATTCCCCCCACCAATGCTTTGCTGTGTACTTTCTGTACTTAAGGGGTGACGGTTCTTTGCAGGCCTTGCCAAGTTTACCATGTGCAACGCTAATGCTAAAGCTTCTCATCTCTGCTTTATCCGTCGTACCTCTAAGCGTTCCCTCGGATTTGCACTGCCAAGCGTTTTTGCCCAAATCCCAATCCGCTGCGAATTTCATCCTATTACGTAATTGTCTTTTTTTTTTCCCCAAGCAACAAACAATACAGTGGGTCATACCGCTAGTTATTTGACTCAAGGCTAATGGTAAATACCTTGTTAAGAGTCCAACTGTAGGGCCCCTCCTGGATTTTGGACGTAGAAACCCACCCAAGATGACAGGAAGTACGCTTAGCAAAGATAGAGAGAGATTTGTAAAGAAATGACTTCTTCCAATGTGGCGTTCCAAAACACCAGTTGGCATCCTCCATCTCAGGAGTTGGGAAAAAGAAATGTCACAAAAATCGGATAATGGTGTAATCGCGGTCAACCGGACTACGCGGAGATCGTGACTGCCAGCAGTTCAATGTAAAGTTTAAAAAAGTGTAAAGAATGAGAGCAAAAGTTGATGGCCTAGAGGGGACGAGAGAATAAGAAAAAATAGGCGAGAGAGCAGCAGAGACGTTATCGGTTTTATTTACTTCAAGTCAAACGATAATAACATAACAGAGGAGAGAATAAATAAAACATCTACATCAAAATAAAGAAATTTCAGTCCTGAGATCGACAAAAAAGCAAGGGTTGATTTCTGAAAGTACAGTAAGATTATTCACTATGGTACCTGGGGCTGGGGGGGGGGTCTGAAATAAGCAATTACAGGAAAGAAGGCTGTAGGCACATTCAAAAGTTGAGAATCCCAAGGCTAAAGATTTTACAGCTTTGTTTGAATCAGGCTCCTTCTTTCGAAAAAAAATCATAGAATTTTCTTTTTTTATATATTATTAAAAAAAGTAATATATTCTTTACACATTTATCCTGAGGAGACAAACCATTTTCAAACATAAATACAACACTGCGGGGAGAACAATATAAGATGCTTTATAGATTTCCATTTCCATATATATTATTTTTCTCTCACGGCTGCGGCCTTCTCTGACGCTTGTGGGCGGATTGGCAGCAGCTTGGGGATCGACGCCACTGCCTACCGGGGTCTTCAGCAGGTGAGGCGACAGTCCCTACCCAAGACTCCTGTGTTTGTAATGGCTGCTGGTAACAATGTACAGACAGGAGGCGGAAGCGAGCGAGAGGCACAGGTACACCGTTACTTTAAAGGAGAGCTGGGGGGCAATGCTCGGATAAGCCCAAGCCTAAAACAGTCTCGTTGTGAACCGTCTGTCAGCAACGCAGATGAGCAACCCTCTATATCTGAGACAATCTCAGGACCTGCCTTTGGGCATTAGCTATGGGAGCGAGTTCCGGTCCTCCCCTGAAATGGCCAGTGACCTTGAAGGCACCTCAATAGTCTCAGGATGACTAAAGCAGGACCTTAAAAGTCTCTGAAAGGACGTAAAAAATGAAGCCTAGGATTCCGATACGGTTTTGGAGAAGGTGGACATGCAGCCCTGGAGGAAGCATTAGGTTGGGGGTGGCCCTCTTCCAGCCCCGCCCTCCAGGCCTGGAGATTAGAGTTGTGGTATGACTGTGGCAGAGGGACAGCACAACCTCCCCTCCCCACCCCAATCACAGCACACAGGCCCAGGAGGAAGCACCGATCTCCACAGAGAGAGCAGCTGCCCCTGTTTTCCATTTTTTTCTCTGTCCCGTTTCTCGCCTGTCAACACCTCCCCTGTACCAGCCCACCCTCCCTAGGCCCCCTGGAGTCTTTGCTCCTCTGCAAAAGAGCCAATTCTATCACAGGGCGTTTAATTGTGGCCTGACCAGTTCTCGGACTTGCAGGTGTCAGCTCAAGAAGGCCTTCGATTAACGCGACGTTCGATGGCGTCCGACAGCGTCAGACACCGGTGTGTCAAAGACGGACTGTGAAACGTTGTCTGTGGGAGAGGGATTCGCCCTCCCTGAAAGGTTGCAGTGGTGAGGTTCCGAGTTCCCTCTGCTGTAAGCCGACGATGGAGCAACAGATAAGAAAGAAATAGGCCTGTGAGGGAAGGATTGACAGAGGGGCCTTAAAGGTGCCCTCCGTCTATTCATTAACCACATTAAGTACAGCAATCAATTGCCATGATGGAGTGTTGAGTAGAAACCACACCTGCCGCATCTCGGCCCCCAGCGAGCCTCCGCTGCCCCCCCTTCAGCTTTTCTTGGCTCCCCTTCGGAAAGCGAGTCGTGAGGAATGGCAGAAGGCTTTTTCTTTCTGGATTCCCTCCACTCCTTAGCCCAGCAACCTCCACCCCCGTAAACCCCATTGCCCTTGAACAGCAGCCTCTCTGCTGGGTCTCCATGGACCGCCACCCCCGGCGATTGCACGCGCCCTTGAAAAGCCCTCCGCGTCGATAAGGAGTGGGCTGAGGAGGAATGTGAAGGAGAGCATCTTGTGCAAAGCTGCTTAGCGTTCCTCCCCAGAGCCACATGGGTGGTGAGGTCATGATGGGGGGGGGGGGGGGGGTAACAACAGCTCTTAAGCTATGGGCAACAAACACAGGGACAGACAGTTTTGGTGTTATGGCCCTGTAAAAGTAAACACCGGGACAAAGTGGGGAGCAAACATTTTGCTGACCTCGCTCTCCCATGCAGCCCTGGGGGGAGATGGTTTACACAACTCCGTTTTAATTGAAGCTAAAGGAATTAAAGCTGGATCAAGAGATAAAAAAAAGAGGCAGGACACTGAATTGTGATTATATGGGACACTGAGGAGCACAAACGTGTAACATTCCTGAAGGCTTTTCTTGAGGAACATCCCTCAAATGAGCCAATCTTCCCACTAAAAGTTCCTCTGCCAACATGGCACAAATTAAGCTGGTTGTGTAAATTCAAATGACTTGAGACAATCTAGGCCATTTATAAGGACACCTACACTCAGGACACCCAAGCTCTGATGTGCCTCACTGAGGCCCTCACTGAAATACACCCCAGGAGGAGACCCAGTGTCTCTGCTTCTCAAGTGTTCCTTCTGGCCTCCTCTCTCTGGTTTTAAGGGGACAGGTAGGGCACAACAGAGTTTACAAAAGGCAGTGCGACAAAACTAACAAAATCCATACGAAAACCCCAAAACAGGAAAGCCTTTACTACTGTGAATCATTCAATGAAAGTGTTGTTTTCTCATTTCACTAATTTAACAGTCTAACTTCACTCATATATCCTGTTGTAGTGAAAGAGTGTTAACCTCAACAGGCCACACTACTAAGGCGAATGGAGCCCAGGAGAAAGGGGCATGCTGTGGGACGATTGGTCTCCTCATTGACCCAAACTGGCCACTGTGGTTTGTTTAAGTGCTGTGCTAAGTGCGTGGAAAGCTTATGGATCTAACAGTGGCAGGGGGGAGGGGGGGGGGGGGGGGGAGAGGGGGCGGGGGGGGGGGGGGGGGGGGGGGGGGGGGGGGGGGGGGGCTTTAAACAATAATGTGCCATATGCTCCCACTATTCAGGAACCAAAGGGAACCCACCGTAAACTGGAACCCACGGCACAAATGTATTTGGATCCTAACAGCATTGTCCTATTGTTCTGGCCAGGAATCCACCAGCTTGGCAAGAATGTCCCAAGCCTGCTTTGTACGCCCCCCCAACAATAACCCCCCCCCACAACTCCACTCAAACATAGCAAACGAATGAAGGCCAGACTAAGAGTTGAAGCACAATACTAAGGAACAGTCTGATTGTTTGTCTCCTGGTGGTTTGGACCTTCACCTAACCTAAGTGGTCTTTTTTCCATTGCCTCTCCATCCCCCCTGTCCAATCACAGCATGCTAACAGCAGAGATCCAACCAATAGGCTCATAGGTGAGACAAAACATCTCTAGTCTGTCCAGAGAGCGCAGGAGCAGAGGTATGGGAATCTTAGCTCTCTGTTCGTGTTCGGAGGCTGCAGGCCGGGGGTGCACAGGAAGGAGGCGAGAAAAAAAGCCCTTGGCTTCAGTAGATCCGTTTACAACAACAAGACGAAAAGCGACAGAGATAAAAGATGGCAGGAGACACAGGGAACCGGATGGGGGCCCAGGGGAGACGATGAGAGATGTGTCTTTCAAGTAGACAATGATCCATAAGAAAGCTCAAAGAACCCTGTTTTCTCCGATCCCTGAGAGACGGCCGGCTTTGAGCCTTTGAGGATGTCGGTGAGCGAAAGCAATATAACGTATGGGGTATCACAGTGCTCATATACGCAGAGAGTTGAATCCATGTTCGGCCAATCAGAATGAGACACCAAAGCCCGGATATCGAAATCATATTCTCGTCAGACCTTCTTAGTTCGCTGTGCCAAAAGCATCTGACAAGACGTGTAGTCTCCTGGTTGTTAATGTAAGCAATTAACTATTTAAAGTGCAAGATAAAGACCTCCTGATCCACGAAACATATGTCTAGGATCTTCTGATGATGCCCGTTTTGGGTGGCATATATGGCACACTGAAGAGAGAGGTGACATGGAGAACAGATACTTTTGGAAACATACATATCTCTCCTGTTTGCTGTGTTTGCTCATAATCAATATGGCAATCGGTCGAGATGGCAGGTCACTTCAATCCGACGGGCAGCCGCGTCATCCGCCCTTGGCAAGCTCCGAAGAACGACGGAGAACGCAGAGCTACTCAGCCATGAATTCAAGCCGGAAGCCCCGTGTTAAAGGGACAACTTTCTTTGGGCCTCGGTTCCCCCTGCAAGACAGAATGAGACTGTGCCAGGAGAGCCAGACCGCGACATACCGCTAAGACGGTTCACTCGGGGGGGCGAGGCCTGAAAGCTAGATATTCAACGGCTCACTTGTCTCGCGACTTTTCCATCGATGGTGATGTCTTAGCACTGGAACAGCAGCCTACTACTCAAAATCCTTCTTTCTTGCCAAAGGGATATTTTAAAATGACAGAGAAAGAACTAAATAACCCTTGTTACATTGTTTGGGGTAGAAAAAAAAGGCCAGAGTAATTCCTTTTACAATCTGCTATTATTTTGCTCCATAAATGAATGTGCCCCATTTACAATTCCCCTTGCCAGGTCATAAAAAAAGGCTGAAAAATGCCCCCTCACTAGACAAGCCACATCCACGGGCCCAGAGAACTGAAATGCCGCTAGTTCGCTCACCTCAGGATACCCAAAGCGTAAAAAATAACTGCAAAACTGTCAGGATCTGAGAATAGAGTGTCATTTATTGTCATATGTCGCCTTACCGCCAGAGCAGCTAATCAATACGGAAAGGCAGCCATTGACGCAGAACACGGTACACTCTCATTTCAACGTGATTCGTCTTCTCGCAGAAAGAGAGGAGAAGGTTTTATACAACCACATCCATCCACAGTTCACATTTTTGGAGAAAAATAAGTCAGAGATATAGTGGTGTTAATTGCACTTATTAATTGTTAATAATAGGTATCTGTGCTGTGAACTAATCTTCTCCAAGCAGGACATTCGGATAGCTGGCTCTCAAATATTTAGCGTCCTTCAAAACTTTCTGCCTCGGTCTCCTGGTACCTCTTGGCCCGAAAACCTATAACCTAGCGAAGACAGGTTCAAAATGGTGTCAGTTCACCACATGTTTTAATGTATTCAATCTACAGGCAAAATCGGGCGACTTTGGGGAATCTGGGAAAGTAACAAGTGTGACGGTGATTCAATTTCCATCACATTTCCATGCCTTTGAACTCTCGCTGAAGTCCGTCAAGGTGCGTGATGCAACACTGATCCAAGTGATGCTTGTCCATGGGCAGGGAAAAAAATAAAGCGGAACGCGGAACCTCGGCCCCCCTGCATCAAAGCCCACGTGGGACGGCTCCTGGTGGGAAGCTCCGGCAGAAGTGGAACGCCGCTCCCGCTCCAATCACTCCTACATCCATCTGGGTCCCAAAAATACACCACCCTTTTGCCTTCTGGGAGCAGCCCCTTCTCTGGGTTCAATTTGCACTAATAAGTGTGATAATTGGGTGAACTTATTCCAGTTATGAGGCCTGTCTATTCCATGTTGTTTTTTTTCCCCAACCCTCCCAAAAGATAGGAATGGGGGACTGTGGGGGTGTTCTGCTAATTCCCACTTCAATATCTTTTAAGTTCTACCCCCACCTACATATGCCCTGAAGTGGGAGGGGGGCACTTGATTATGGTGGCTTTATTAATTCCACGTGAGCCCCCCCCAACAGGACCCAGGCTGCATACTCCCTTATCCCATTGACTGCCTCATCTGTAGAATTTTATCCTGCCCCCCAGCACAGAATTTATGACACCATGAAGAACCCACGAAATAAAGCGTGTGATAAAATGCAGCTCTCGGCGGCAAATCCCCCAAAAAGAAGAGATTCTCGTAGGATTCCAGCAGCACATTACAAACACCAGAGCCCATCCTGCACCCCAAGCCAGGTATTCAACACTAGAGTTTGTGAGAATATGGCAGATACCACCTTTTACAGCAAGCAGTGTTGGTAGGGGGAGGGGGTGATGGACACACACATGCATAGCTATTCACTCGCGCAAAAAAAAAAAAACAAAAAAAAAAACAAAAACATACACTCTTGCAGGAGGGAGGCCACGCCCCCCTCTGATAACATTCTTCATTAGTGACAGTCCCCCAAACCAGAAACGGTGCTTTGCGAGCTCCTTGCAGATTTCTCTCATCTCCAGTGTGTGTCGGCCGCATGGCCTAAGCTCTACGGAGAAGCAAAGCAGCCAACTTAAGCCTTGTGATCCTGACACCAGAAGCTTCACGTCAGGCAGAGGAAAACACACAGGTTACCTTTTTTTTTAATCACATAAAAACTATGCATTATGAGAAATCTTTCCCTGTAGCAGCCAATACAATGCTGTATGCCTACAAATATATATCAACAAAAAATATGTTCAAGTTTTCAAGTGTTTTTTTTTGTTTTTTTTTTTTTAATTAATATTTCGTTTGAAGATAATCCAGTTCTAACCTCTCAGTACTTCCACTGGTGTATTTAACTTGAAGCAGTGCAATTAGATTACAGCTATTATTAGCATAGTTCAGAACCTTACCACCTGCACACCGTTCCAAAACTGATTCAGCTAAATTTCAGTTGTGTTTACTCTGTTTGTGACAGTTCAGCTTGTTTTTATGTGTGTTGTTTGTTTGTTTTGTAGTTACCCAGCCCAGCCTGTATGGTTTTGTCCCTTAGGAAGAAGACCTTGAACTGAGTCTGGTCTGACCCATGTGCTCGGATAGTCAGAGGAAACCTGGAGCTCGTGTGCATGTCAGTCAAGCCTCGAATATCGTCCCGGAAGTAAGAAAAAAAAATGAAAGTAAGAATAAAGCAAGAAAAAAATTAAACCCATACACACACACACACACACACACACACACACTCACAATCCCTGTTGACAATCTACACTACAGAAATTCCAGGGGGCACTCTGTTTAATAGAAACACATCCCATCTCCACCCCTTATCTCCACCCTTGCCACAGATGCCTGGACCCTTCCAGTACACGAGCTCAATCCGACCAATCCCGTGTCACTTTCGCAGTGACACCACCCACGTACGTACGCTACGCCTTCCTAATCGAGAGCTCCCCCTCTTCGGTGTGCCCCCCGTGCTCCCGCTTGCTCCTTATCTGTAGACAGGGAGGCGGATGTGGGCATGCTGGTGATCGAGGAGCCTCGGCACGGACACAGTCTCGTAGCCCTTGCCCAGCATTTGCTCTTTGATGCAGGGTGGGTGGATGTCATTGATCAAGTACTCCAGTGACTGCAGGCTGCTGCTCAGGATGGAGGTGTTGCACAGACTCCTGCTGGGCAGGCCACAGCACAGGTTGCCGCCTCCCCCGCTGTCCGTGGCCGGATGGTGGTGGTGGTGGTGGTGGTGATGGTGTTGGTGCTGTTGGTGGTGAAGTTGCGTGTGAGGGTGGAGGTGGCCGTGGGTCACGTGGGGATGGGGCTGGGGTGGGGGCAGCTCTTGGGGGTTATAGCAGTCGCTGTCTGGTGTCGCCAGCACGCTGTTCCAGGGAGGCACGAAGTACTGGCCCACAGAGAAGTTGCCATGCATGGCAGCGCAGGTCAACGGCGAGGAGCCCAGTCGATCCAAGCCACCGCCCCCACTGATGCTGGCCGGGAGCGGGTAGGCTCTGGTGGTGGAAGCCCCACCCCCGGCCCCACCCCCAGGAAGGCACGCCTCGGGCGACTTGCTGAGGGCGCCGCCACCGCCGCTTCCACCACTGTACATGCGCAGGGCGGCCTGCTGTTGCTTCTGCTGTTGCCACGGGAGGTAGTCCACGCCATCCACATGGGCGCCCGCCTTCGCCAGCTCCGCGTACGCCAGCCCGCCTTGGGTCGTCAGGCCGGCCGTGAATCCGCCGCCTGAGGAGCTGGAGGAGACGGCCAGCTTGGAGGGGCTGGAGTTGGTGGGGGCGGAGGCCACGAGCACACCCTGGCAGACCTGCTGCAGCGCCTGGGCCTGGCAGTGCTGGTTGATCTGGTAGATGATGCTCTGGATGGAGGGAAGGTTGGACTGGGGAGGCAGGGCAAGGCCCCGCCCGCCGCTAATGGGAATCACGGAGGCCGCTACTGTGACGTTTGGGGGGGGCACTGCCATAGCAGGTGCCTCAGAGGGGGGGGGTTTGGCCAAGCCTGCGCGGTAGGCAGGCACCCCATGGCCGTGACCCAGGGTGCCGGAGGTCGGAGGTGGATACGGGGCTGCCGCCACCTGTGCCGGCGACAGCTTAGTCCGTCTGCCCTCAGAGCTCTTGAGCACACCTTTGGTGGCGGGCCCCGGGGACGCTTTGACAATGGCCAGCAGGCCCTGGTAACCTGCGGTGTGGAAGTGCGGGTACGGGCTGTACCGCTGGCCGCTGGTGTCAAAGCCGTTGACCGTGCGGTTAAGGTGCTTGTGCTGCGGGACGCGGATGTTGCTTGGGAAGATCTTGATGGAGAGCGGGTTGCCAGCTGTCTTCTGGGCGTAGGCGTCCAGCTCGGCCGTTGTGGGGTACCTCGCCGGGTGTGTGGGGAGGGGCGGGTCACCTGTGGGGAGATAGCAGGGGCCAGAGTCACATTAAAACCAAGGAGCCCACCTCCCATAAGCCCCGAAACATGTGCCATTCATGTCACATGACGCTCCTTCCTCCCATACTGGTAACACATAGATCCCCAAAGTGGACCTCCAGACAATGGTCACCAGCATCAGCTTGTGAATTCCTCAAAACCCCAATTTTCAGAACATTCCTCACGCCACAAATGAAAACTCACTAAACCATAATGTATAGCTGCAGCCTGCAGTAAAAAACACAGACCGAGGTCGTACAATTACAAGGGTGGGGGAATTCTATAGAGTGTTTCATTTTTTTCCCTCTTACCTCTCATTTTATTAAAGTTCATCCTCTTATTAAAGTTCACCCACAGATGGATGCATCCTCTTTAAAAGGAATGTATCAAGGGAAACACTGCGGGCACTCTTAAATCAGTGCTTTGTGAAATTAATTCTGATTTTTTTTTTCTTTTTTTTTTCCAGGATGAAACTGGGTTACCTAGGAAAATTGCGAAGGGGTCGGACTAAGAACTCATTTCGCCACGGTGAGTCAATAGAGATTTACGAGTAGCTCGCATGCTGTGGTGGCCAACCAGGCCAAGCCTTCAAAGACGAGCTCGTATAATTCCACGGTATGGGAGCAAGTGTCATAGTTATTGAAAACACGAGAGCCTCATGCTGTGTATACAGAGAAATCACGTTGTTTGGTGTGAGGCACTGAGGGTTGGGCGACGATCCAGAGCAAAGGACCACCGCACATAGGCCAAGTTTCCCCAGAAACGTGGGCTGGGCCTCGAACGTTCGGAATTCTGGACTCTGAAACATGAGCGGTCAGGCTCATCAAGCTGATAATGTTGTGTGTATAAAGGAGTGGCTCTGGCCAAAATAAGTCTCTAACTATCAGTACTCATGCCTGCTCAGCGACTTAATGTAACACCAGGTCCTCTTCTCAAAACTTCTCAGAGCAACTCAGAACCCATGCAGCCATCTCTGCTGACACCTGCTACTAGCTACTAGCCGGTAGTTTGCTGGGACACAGCCCCAGGTCCAGGCTCCCGCCAGACATGTCCCTGTCCATGTCTGGCTTGAGCTGTGTCCCTCTTGGGGGCTGTGGCACCCTACTGACTTCCTTGTGTGGATAATGGTTTCTGAGGCCACCCCAGTACCTCCCCCCTACCATTGGCTCTGAAATTCAATTCTGCGATAAAACCCGAGTCAGGGACCCATATTGGACTTTATTTAAGAGAGGCTAGAGCTTAACTGAAAAGCCCTGAAAAAGGAGAGAAAGAGGACGAGAGAAAGAATGACTTGCAATCGGCGTGAGCCCAACGTGTGGCGGTGTTGGGTAGAGGGTGGGTGTGGGGGGGGGGGTAAAGGGGCCGCGCCGAGATTGGATTTAAACTACATTATTCAAGCAACTTCATGGCTCCTTAGCTCATCGCAACAAAAAAAGGATGGAAAAAGAGCCCAATTTACAACCAAATAAATCAGCTGTCGCAAGCGACTAGCGCCCCCTAAGTATGACTTTTACACAAATTTACAGAAGAGCAGAAAAAACATTAACTACCATAAAGACACAGTCAGCACATAAAAGATGGAGGAGAGCCTTGATCTGTTTGTTTACAGAGTAATGTAAGAGCAGATCTGCCAGGATCCACATATTACTGCTGCCTGGGCCAGAACGCAAAGTTTATTTCCAGGACTCAGCGAAGCATGCAGCTGTGAAATTTATTAAATCTACAAGCCATCTCACAAAGACAATAAACTAGGTGTTTAACATAAAGGTGAATTTAACTTCTGTTTTCCGCACGGAGGGAGGAAAAAAAACAGTTTGACAGCAGGTGGCGCTACATCACGCTCACTCATTAAAGAGCAGACCATGCTAGCTAAAGATGGACCGAACCGAACAGAAGGAGCTTCCTCAAAGGCAACACGCTCCACAGCGCAGCCAGCCACTCACAAGGATCCTGAGAGTAGGTGTGTGACGGACGAAAAACCAGCAGGTGCAACCCAGGGCAGCGTCACTGAAATTCCGAATTTTGTCCTACCGCAGTGTGGCAAACCTACGTCACAACTGGACTTCCACGGGTTCCGAGTGACAGCCACATTTTCCCATTTTGAAGGAGAGGCCCGCACAAATCATTAATACAGAGGAAATCTCGTATGCGGTTTGCACAGACACGCAAGGAGTAACCTGTCCTCTTACTTTAATACCATCAAAGTATATTTGGAGGGCCCTTATAATAGATACCTTGGATTTAATCACGGATGAAGGTGGCTAAAATGGGTTAGCTTAGAGAGCTGGAACAGGCCATGCTGCCAAATGTCCCAAACGGCCGAAAAGATACTTTTATAAAACATTATAGTTCGATGTTTGAGTAGAGAGATGAGTCCATGTACCTAAACAGAGGAAACATTTCATCTGCCAAAGAGAAACTTGAAAAATAAAGACACAGTGGTTCGTAGGCGGCCGGCGAACAGAATGGCGATTTTCCCACAAAACTTTGTTGTAAAGCGAGAGTATCGCCTTTGATCACAGCGGAGCTCAACCAAGGGGCGATGACTGACCCCACCTCGCTAGGCATGCCCCGTTTCCTCCGTGTGTCTGTTGTTCTTCCTAATTACAAGTGGCGAGAAAAAAAACAAGATGAAATTAATTAAAAGGCGTGCAACCCGCACTCTTTGCATGCAGTTTTTGTGAAGGGCACCGGCGTTTCTGCACGGCCCCTCGTGAGAGCCACGTTCTGCAGTGGACCGCGGACCATTTGCCCTCACTCGGTGTTTATAAACATTTTGAGCTTCAGATGGCAGCCAGGCTTCAAAGGGTTTCACACTTCATAAGGCACGGGGATTAGGGACCCTTCACGGCAGGAAACACATCTCAGCCACACAGAGGTTTCCTGTTATTGGTCGGAGTGGGTGGTGAACACGAGGGGATGAGCAGGAGCGGGGAGACGAAGGCCAGGTCAGACTGAAGTGCCCACACTAAGCAATTGCTTCTTCTCACCATCTTGCCTTCTTCATCTTCTCCGTCTGGCCCCTGGCATCCATCCCATCCAAAAAGACGTCCACACACACACACACACACAGTTATTTGCAAGCACACACACATAAAAACACTGAGCATCTGCACACAAACACAGAGATACGCCCTCACACCCCACCCGCCATCTATAGATGATGGGTAGCCACTTGGGCACGCGGGGCTGCATAAAGGTGAGTGGGCCAACACCGCGGCAGCGTGACCAGTCGGCCCGGCAGGTCGTGGTCTCAGCGCAGATGGCAAAACGTGACGGATGCGCTCCGGGGGTGCCGCACGCTGACCATGTGCCGGTTTTTCAGATGGAAGGACACCTGATAACAGACACCCCCTCTGTCACAATTTGGCAAAGAGCGGGCCGGTCGTGCTGCCAGGTAGGGGAGCCGGGAAGGGCTGCCAGTTCCTGCCTGAGATTCCCGCAGCTCCTCTGTTCAGACCGATACACACCTGACTGTCCGGGATGCTTAATAAAATCAGTGGCAAAGCCATACCCGGCTCGCTGCGTGAGATGTGGTGTATGACCGAGCCAAAGGGCCGCCAGAGCGCTGCCCGCGAGGGGGCGACCGGAAGAAACTATTAGCAGCCTGAGGGTGGTACTGAAGCACTCAGAGTGAGGCATGCGGCGGCCGTGCATCAAGCCGCACCATCTCCAAATGCCACCCCTCATTAGGAGAACTGCAATGAAGAGAGAGGCAATTTGTGACTGCGGTCACACTCACCAAACCCCCCAACAGCCGGTGGGCTGCTATGTCGAGGGCATTGGGTGGGGGCCCCCCCAACCCGAGCCCAGCCCTCCACCACCTCCCTCGCTGGATGGTCTCAACACCGCCCAAAAAACAAAGAACGAACCGTGAATAATGCCAAGCACCCGGCCTCGCTCTCCTTCACGCCACCTCTGCTGTCCTTGGGGTTGGCGCCATTGCGAACGATCAATTAACACTCCGCTAATTAGCAACAAGCACACTCTGCATTATGATGGCCTCATTTCCCAAGCGCGCGTGCGTGCGTGTGTGTGCGTGCCCCCCTGTGCTGAGGGGGAAGAGTAATAAAGTGGGGAATCAGTGAAAGAAAAGAACCCATTACACGGAGGCGTCTTTCCCAAAAGGGCAGCCGGCATTGGGAGTGGGGGGGGGGAGCAAGGAATTGTGGGAGGGGGGCTTTGGGAGGTTTGGCGGTCACAAACATCTGAGAGGGAAGCGCAGTGCATGCACACACAAACATACACCCCTTCACGCATTAACATTTAGACAAAAACCTGAAATTCACAAATTAACATTTTGACATGCAAACACACACGTTGACACAGAATTAAGCAGTCATATCCAGACCAGGTTGCCATGGCTCTCATTAATATCGAAGTAAAAACCCCAAGGATGAGTTTTGTCATGATTAAACAAGAAATGAGTCACACAAAAATCAGATGCTACCCTCGCAATAAATTTAAGGTTCAAGACAGTGGCTTTTAGAACAAAACCATGTTCATATACTGGCTGCCAAGTCATATTTTTAATATAAAAATATTCAAAATTAAAAAAACATAAGACCGTGTACCCATTCAAGGTGTGTGAAATTGCCAGGTGACCAGAAGAGAACATGGATGAAAAGGTCCAACAGAATCTTTCATCCCAGGCTGGGTACTCAGTAGTAACCTGTTAACTGTTCTGTGTCCAAGGAAGGTACAGCTTGACTGTTCCACACCTCAGCCATGCCTAATGCAGAGCCTTACTCGAGCTCGGAACATTTTTAGGGTGCCGATAGTTCACAAAAGGAATTGAGCTTTGCCTGCGTATCTGGTTATTTGAGTCTGGAAACAGACCTTTACAGTGTGTGATTTTTATGCGTGTTAATGTGGTTCCCCTGAACCAGCCCTCGACCAGCTTGTGGTTGTCCAGGCAGTCGCCATTTTCATCTCAGCTGAAAACGTGGCCTGTTTTCTCCTCCTGGGGGCCAACAAAGGGGTCTGTTTCGCACAATGTGCTCTGCGTCCCAAACAATACTTGCCTTGTGCTGACGGAGGTGTCGTTCGCTGCTCACCATGATTAGCCGGCGATTAGGGGCAGGCCCCTCAATTGCCGTGACAACTGCCCGTGCCAGCACAATGGGCTCCCCGACAGAACCAGCTGTTAGTCCTCTGCCCCATTCCCAAAATTAAACCCAAACTCAGAGACTGCATCATGTACCCCTTACTCCCCAGCCCAGCTGTCAGTCAATCCTAGCCCATCTAGGATGGGGGGGGGGGGCATGGCAGGAGCCCCCTGCGTGGCATGGCTTCGCCAAGTCCCGAATGCACAGAGGCGGGGGGCAAATTAATTCAGACAGGGTCTGAATGGACTGCACAACGTGGGTGTTGGCCCCCGGTCAGACACCTCTTGCACACGCTCATTGGTGAGCACTCTTTCGGGAGTGGAAAAAAGACCGACACAGGAAAAGCCTGAGTTTTTTTATTATTCTGACAGCTCGTGCAGCTACAACAACCTGCTGAGCAAAAAAAAAAGTGGGGGGGGGGTTTGACAATGAAGATAAACAACTTGGGGCACAGCAAAGCTGTACCCAGGTGATTTTCATCGTATACAGCCTGTACTGCCCAATGGACGGTTAACGTGAATCATACCAAAGCTGCAAATGAGGAGCGGGCAAACAGGCAGTTTGTTTAGCTTTTATCGTTTCCTGAAATGGCACTGATGCAGAAACTCAGTATACACCTCCTCTGGACAGTCAGGCTGCTGTTAGGCCACAGTGATGGACAGCTTGCTGCTGTCCAATGACTCGCGTAGATACTGGAGGAGGTGGGGCATGGTGAAGTTCCTTGATTCCAGGGTCATGTACAGATACTAGCCATAGCACTTAGCCTTAGATCTTCAACACGAAGGTGTTAATATATCACGTCAGCTGATTTTGAAGAGGTGAGGCAGATGCTCGTATTGACAGAAAAATCACAGGAAGTGACATCTTTTGTCCTACTAATATATATAACAATACCTAGTTTTAGGTAGAGTACCTACGGTGCACCCTATCTTCTGTTATGTGTTAGACAAGCACATTCACTTGATGTTTTTAAATCTAGACTAAAAACCCACCATCGCCCCCTTCACTACAACCTGCCCTTGAACTCCATCATCTTCATGACATTTTCATAAATGCTCTTAACGTGGTTGTTCTGTCTTAGTTTTTGTTTATATGTCTGACTTGACTATTTGTTTGTTTTTCTTAGTATTTTTATATATTTTGTCCCATGTATCCTTGTTAGCTGTACAGTATATTGGGACCATGCAGCATGGCGATTTTGCACTTTAAATGAAGCTGATTGACTGATTGATGGGTGATTCCAATTCAATTTTGTGAAAAATAAAAAGCTACCAGCTTAAAAAGTTTAGAGTTATGCCGTGATCGTCTAACTTAAACGACTGATTCCACAGTCCATCCATCCATCCAGTACACAATTGTGGGTGGGGGCAGCACACTGTACGAGGTACTGGTACAGATCGACTAGATGCCAACGTGTTAGCATCCCCTGAAAAACGCAGCTCCAATATGTCTACATTCATGCCCAGACAGAAGCACACGGACAATTACAGCAGGGATGGAGTCTTCCAAGGGGCCTGTTCTTTTCTGATCGACTGCCTACTCCTTTGAAGCAATCAGAGCTGGGAGTGTCATCTTCTCGGATTCCACAACGTTCCCGCAGGCTGGGTGCTGCACGTGGATCCGGGCTTCCGTGCCTAATGGCTGCTGAAGGCCTGCAGTCTGCCTTTCGCAGAAGGGACCCGTGCTAAGTGGGTCGGAGAGGAATAAATGACCCCCTGATTGCAGAGAACTGTAAGTGTCCGTAATGTCAGCCGTGATCCATCACATGTGGGGAGGGGGGGGGGGGGGCAACACACTGTCAGAAATAGATTTTGCCATTAAAATGCAAAAAAAAAAAAATAAAAAATCACAGACAAGCCCTAGTAGACCCAATCTTTTATTTCATTATAGCTAATCGGGCCCCTGATTCAATCAATCCGTTTCCTGCCTGTGCGTGCAGGGAAAAAGAATGGCTAAAAAAATGGAGGTGAAAGTGTAATCCTTCAGTTCCATTTGACCGCTGTGTTCCATTAGACTACTCTGATAGTGCGTTCCGTTCAACTGTTTTTCTTCATTTGACCACGCTGTCGTTTCAGTTCTATGTGACCGCTCACGTTCATGTTCCGTTCTACTGCTGTATCCCATTTGACTGCTCACGCTATGGTTTCTTGCCATAATTGCATCACCAGGACCACATCTCGGCTACGAAGTGGACCCCAGCAGGGATCCGTCTAGCTGGCCATGGTGATGCTCATGTCCGTCTCTGAGAGTGATTCCACACTTCTGCTTGTCCTACAGGACAACCTCCTTTCTGCACAGCTTCAGCCCAGTTCTGGAGTTTTCTTTCTTGCTATTTATTAAGAATTTATTTCACCAAGTTTCAGCTGAACCTAGCTCACCAAGGCGGGGAATTTGGGCTTTGACTCAGCAGTGCACAAGGCATCATGTCCTACAGTCCACAGTCATATTCTCTGACTCTGACAGTCATTAATTAGCATCTCAGGCCCTGCATCATGGCCCCACTGAGGCTGGCAACCACGCCCTGAATACAGCCCCAGAGGACAGGAAGTCCAGACCTCCACTCAGCAGGCTCTGACTCAGCCCTCAGTGCCACGGCCGAGCAGAACCAACTCCAGGATCCATAATTCTGTGTGTCATTTCGGATGAGTCTGGGTTTTTTTCCCTGCCCACATCCTCGTTTATCTTTCTGCCCCCCCCCGTCTCAGCCTGTTTCTGTCTCCCCCTCTGACTAAGTGCGTTTCATCGGCTCTGCTTGCTGTGCGAAATCTCCTCAGGGCGAACACTTTATTATCTGTAGCCAGAGCGTCACCGCAAATACCGTTTTACACACACAAGTGTCACTTTCCATTTGTCTCTCCCTGCAGCGGCAGGCGGGCGAACAAGTGAGCCTGGGAAAAAGCAGCCGGGCAAGCGAATGAGCCAGGAAGAGAGCGGGGGAGCAGGTGAGCCTGGGAGAGAGTGGGTGAGCCAGGGAGAGAGCGGATGGGGTGAGCGGGTGAGCCTGGGAGAGAGCGGGCGAGCCTGGGAGAGAGCGGGCGAGCGGGTGAGCCTTGGAGAGAGCAGGTGAGCGGGTGAGCCTGGGAGAGAGCGAGTGAGCCAGGAAGAGAGCAGGCGAGCCAGGAAGACAGCAGGTGGGTGAGCGGGTGAGCCTGAGAGAGAGCGGGTGAGCCTGGGAGAGAGCGGGTGAGCCTGGGAGAGAGCAGGCCAGCGGAAGGGCAAGCAGGTGAGCCAGGGAGACAGAGGGTGGGCGAGTGGGTGAGCCTGGGAGAGAGCGAGTGAGCCAGGAAGAGAGCGGGCGAGCCAGGAAGACAGCAGGTGGGTGAGCGGGTGAGCCTGGGAGAGAGCGGGCGAGCCTGGGAGAGAGCGGGCGAGCGGGTGAGCCTGGGTGAGAGCGGGCGAGCGGGTGAGCCTGGGAGAGAGCGGGCGAGCCTGGGTGAGAGCGGGTGAGTGGGTGAGCCTGGGAGAGAGCGGGTGGGTGGGTGAGTGAGCCAGGGTGGGAACAGGCGAGTGGTTGGGTAAGGCAAGGAGGAAGCTGGCAAGCAGGCAGGCAAGTGTGCGCGCGCCCCACATTCTGGAGCAGCTGGCAGAAGCAAAAACAAACAGCGTGGGAAAACAAAGTGCACATTGTTGTCCCGTTGGCTGCCCGAAAAGACACCTCCCCCACCTCAACGGCTCTCTGCGGCAGTCTTTCTGCCATTAGCACAGGGGGGTGATGAGTCCCCCCTCCCCCACTCTGCCCTTGCCACCCAGCTTGCTGACACTGACTGCCCATGCAAGGCTGCAGGGTGCTGTGCTGGCAATCAAACTGACGGGAGAACCACATGACTTCTGCTTGGTGCCAAATGCAGTGAGACACCCTGCTTGTTCCCGGTAGGCAAGTTGAGATCGTAGGCCTTTGGTTGAGTTTCTCCTACAATTCCTCATTTGCTAATCTGTTAACACGTCTACAATACTAAGGAGGACAGGGCAATAGGAGAGGACAGCACACTGAGTGTAGGACAGGAAAAAATCAGGACACACTCCGGTTAATGTGAGCCTAACATGAACTCATTGTTAAGGCAGCAGGAGAAGTAGTTAATGATGTCATCATCACCAGAAGGTTACTGGGACAAGTCCCTTGAAGGGCTGTACTGTTGTACCTTTGAATCACGTTTTTTTTAACATGGCAAAAATGCCTTCAGGCTGTCCTGTCTGTCTCATTGTGTCCAGTGCACACTTGGTCACGTAGGCAAACAACATGGTGGCCGGTGTTTCGTCATGTGCGATCAGTGACATGCTCACAGACCTGTAAGGTATGTCCTCGGGCATCAGAGTCACCCCCCCCAGCTCTTCCTCCCTCTCTCTCCCTTTCTCATTTTCAAAAAAAAGCTGACCATTTCTCCTCAGAAGCCAACCTTCTCCTCACACACAAGGTTATGCGATACGTGATCTCTAAAACGAAGGATGGAAGAGTCAACAGAACCAAGCAGCCATGTCATCCAGAAAGGCCTGGATACCTCCACCCCCCTGAAATCACACTCCAGCCATCGCCACATTCCATCGACATTGCGTGAGTGCTGCCGTCTGTGCCAAGACCTACCGACTGGCTTCTCGGCGTGACACACGTGCAAAAATCACTGGAACAAGAACTCAGCATTTATGTGCTTTTGGTTTGGGTTGAAAAGCATCGGGCATTTTGTGGCGACGTCAGCACGAAGCCGCGTTTCGGCGGAGTGGCAGTCTTTATGGGGACGTTTCCAGGTAAAACACGCGTGCGCTTAATGGATAAACAGACGCCCACAGAACGTAAGGCTGTGGGAATAAAGAATAAAGAGAAGCATACAGGAACAAGATAAGAGAGCTGGGGAGACAGTGTATGGGTAGGTGCTGTTAGCACTTCTAGGGGGGAGCTGTCAGAGATGAGGAAATGCTGGTGTGGCAGGTAAACTGGAGAAGAAAAGGTGCCTGCGGACAGCCGGAGGCGAGGGGGGCCTGCTGCTCCATCATTTAACAGACAAGTCCTCTGCTGGTTCCCACTTAATATTTAATATGGCAAACAAAACAATGTCTTCTACACATATTGGGGGGGAGGGAGGGGTGCACATACAAACACACACTAAATGTAATTAAGCGATAGGACAAATGAGGCTTCAAAATCCACCGTGGGTGGGGGTATCCTGAACTATTGATCAATTCATGCAATAGCACCCGACACGGATGGGTACTCACACCCACCATGCGTTGTGAAGCCTCCTTTGTCCCATCACTAATTTTTTCATCTCTGTCGTGAGATTGAGAAAATTTTACACCAACACACATATACAGAGATGGCAGCAAGTTTGGGGTCAGACTGCAGGATCAGCCACCTTGCAGTACACCTGGAGGAGCTGGGCTTCAGGGCCTTGCTCAATGGTCATAGAACTATTCAAAAACCCACAACCTTCCAGACATGAGCACGGATCCCTACGCCCTGCCCCTGTAACTGGTGAGCACTTGTTTGATTGGGAAAACAAGGTCACAAGGAAGAAAGATTTTCCAAGAATATGAGATTTTTTTTTTACTTTAATGTGTTAGTAATTCTCCATTCATAGCTGTAAATTAATAATTGTGTAAAGGTAGTAAAAGTAAACTCTAGACAAAAGCACAGTCAGATTAGGATCCGTCCTTCACAAATGCTTTCCTATTTTTGGAGTCCCGGGCATGGCTGGAGGTTCTGGCTCTGGCCCAGTGGATGACAGACAGCTATGTTTTGGTGAGACCCAGGGACTGGGGTCATATGCGTGCTGATCAGCCTGTGCTTTGCCAGTTTCTACTGACACGGAAGGCAGAGGATTCGGAAGCCGACCACGCCCTCCGAATTCCCCCCACCCAAACACCGGTGGTTCCTGCCCTCCAGGCATGCTTCTCACCCCAGGGCCGTACTGCAGACAAGAATGATGTTTGAACTGATGATAAATATCCCATGGGGGGAATAATAATGGGCCAGCAGTGGTAGTGTATCTCTACGTCGTAACTCACGCACCAACTCATAACGGTGTTTGAGGACCACAAGCTCAGTCGCCACTCCTTCCCTGCTCTCCTCTTTGGGAGAAACAAAGAGCAAAGGCTGGAACTAACTTCCAGAACAACACCCACACAACTGAAGGACATGCCCAAGTAAGAGCAGCTGCAATGCAACTCCACAGATATCGCAACAAGTAATTATATTTTCACAACTAATATTTCAGTGTCACTTTAGAGTGGTGTCATACTTGGCCTTTAAAGTAATCTAAGTTTGTGTTTGTGTTCAGAAATGCTCAAAGCAAGGTCCCATATGAGGAATGAACTATTTTTCTGGGACACAATTTTTTGATGCAAAGACCTTTTGTGCAAGCGGACCCAACTTTTCTGAAATTCAATAATCCCGCTCACCACCCATCATAACGATAATAAAATGGATGGATGACAATCATGGCATGGAAGAGAAGTAAAGCATTTTGAACAGGCTTCACCCAAAACTGGTACTGGTTTCCCATAAACAAACATGGGACAGCCTCATTTCCTACCACAACTGTGTCAGCTGCCCCAGTTTGAACGGCATTCTGGGATTTCATCCAAGCAACTGACCGGCTTTTAGATCTCTAGACAAATGTCAACAATGACTGTGGCCAGACCAACTCCCAGGCCACACAGGAAGTCCAAAACCCCAGCGACTAACTCCCCCACCCCCCTCCAAGCGACTATGGAAGGCATCACTTCCTGTGGTACTGCAGGCCACTCCAGACCCCTCATCTACCAAACATATTGGGACTCACGGCATGACTAACGTGCACCAGGGTGGCCCACATGGTTTTGGCCTGGGAGCTCCCCCCCACAAAACTGCCACACCCAACCCCACAATCCCAACTCAGCCTCCGGTCCATAACAAACGCAATGGGATGCTGGCCACGACGCCAGGTCACAGCCAACAAAAACCTGGCAGTGGCAGCAGCTGAGACACAGGGCCGACGCAGAGCCCGCGACCCAATCTGGGGGGGTGACGATACAACCCTGGTTTAACAAGAGAGTTTCATGCAATTTAAGCCAGAAATCTGAGAGTTGAAATTAAGGCATCTGCTAAAAATAACACACCTGCACATGTAGACTTTAGAGATAAAAATTACCCAAGAGGAACCAAAAAATACACAAGAGGAACTAAAAAAAAACAGAACACATATAAGCCAAAATAAGTGCAACACATACATAAAGAAGAAACTTAACAGAAAACTAGAGGAAGCATCTCATTCAAAAGATTCGTAGTTGACAGGTTTGTGAAGCCGAGACACCTAGAGGGGTGGACTATCATGAAACTTTTGGCGTGAAAAAGAGACAGAGACGAAGAGACGTCCGATGGTACAGAGTCAGTCAGCGGCTCGAGATGAAGTCCACAAAGAGATGTCTATTCACTTGTGCTCTGCCTGCAGCTTGAGGTGAAGAACGCAATGGGACGTCCAATGACACACTCAGTCCGCGGGGATCAATGCGCCACCATCTGATGAACCCCCATGACCTGCTCTGGAATTTGAGCATTTCATGTTTTCGGAGGTGGGCGGGGGAAAGAGCAGTCCAATCAACCGAAAAGGTCAACGGCATACAGATTCTGCCACATCAAAACACAGCCCCGCGTGCCCCCTCCCATTTCTACCCCGGGCTCCAAGGCAATCAAGGGAGAGCCTGATATTTCAGTTTCCACTTCTGACTGCATTTACATATTTCATTGAAAGTGCTGCCATGAACCCCACCAACCGTTCCACCATGGAGAGGAAGGACCTGGGGTCACATCTCCTACTGGTGGTAATACATAGTATAGGCATGCATGCCGGAAAAGACAGCCACACAAAGGTATACTGTTAGCATCTGGGAATAAATTGCTATACATGCAGCGATCGTAAGCAGACAAAGAAAACAATGCAACCTAGATTATGTCGCAACGCAAAGTTCAACAAACATTAATCTAGACTAATGTAGCCTAGACCAGTGGTATTTAACCTTGGATCTTGGGGATCCACTAGAATTCCAGAGAGCCTTGGGTGGATCTCAATTTGCAAAAATAATTTGAAATTTGTGTATGTATGGATAAGTAAACCTTAACTTTTAATTTTACTTTTTATTTTGTAATTTAGCTACAAGCTAAAAAACTAAAAGCTACAAATAACATTTAGCTATTGATACTGAAAGAGATTGTCCCCTTGTACTCTGGCACCTTCTCGCTGACTTCTTCCTGGTTTTAGAGTAATATTCTGACACATAGCCACAATTGTGACACAAAGTCTATTATTTTCTTAAAATAACAATACATTATAGCTCAAGACTTCGTCAATGTACAGGCCAATGGATCCTGAAGGTACCTGGACATAGCAATTTGGATCCCAGGATCAAAAACAGTTAAATCCCAGTGAGATAGACCAAGGTGTCCTCGAAGCAACATTTCAGTTCCTCATTTCCTCAGAGGGATGACAGGATCCCCACTTGCTTATGGTTTTCACAAAATTACTCCCCACCCCCCATATATTTAAATGCATGATGTCACCGTCCCATATGGACAGGTTTTCCAGTGCCAGGAGCCGCTGAGTCCCAGGGACACAGGTGATGCTTTGATTTGTACCCATCCCTCGGTCACCCTGGGCTGTGGCAGGGGCAGATCTGCTAAGGGTGAACTGGTGGCTACATGAAGGAACTCGACTTAACAATTCCCTTGGGGAGTCTGGCTGGGAGCTTCGTGCAGATCTCTGTCTACTAACATAGACTTTCCACAGACAACACCTGCAACAAAGTGGAAGACACAAGAAAAACCACAAAACAGCCTGACTGAACCTTCTCCCAGCATGCCCCTTGTGGAAGCTTCAAGCCTTAGAGTATGGGACGGCTTGACGTGATGCCTCAGTCAGCCATGATGGGGGAAGGGGGAGTCTCCAGATATGTGAGAACATTGGGATCATCCGTCAAAGAACGCATCTAACTTTTGTTTATTTACTTTATTACTGAAATTTATTTGAACCGCAGAGAATGAGAGAAGCAATGGCTGAACGTTACCCTAAAAAAATATGAAGACTTTGCATCTAAAATAGACAAACAAAAACACTTTAACCCTGTGATTTTCCTTGCAGTTAAAGCCCCGATAAGCAAAGAAAAAACAAGCTGAACAAAGCAATAATTCTACTCTTTTCCTTGACAGTAGTTGTTCTTGTCAGACTGAGCCACCATAATGTAAAAGCTTCTAAAAAGTGTTTTCCATTTCATATCACTTTTTGTGTTGTGACTGAGGAAATAACACTTAAAGTTTCTTTGCTTTATAAAACAAAAAAAGCTGTTTCCTTCTCTTTTCAGTACAGCAATCTTAACTTCTGGAAGTGTCTCCTTCAAACACTTGCCTGCTTTTTCATTCCAGACCTTTGTTGTCCATTAAGTCCGCTCCGTCAAACTCGGGGTTCAGAAACGTCACCGAGAGAGATTTCAACACTGTTCCTCTCATGCTGATGCTATGGTACAAGCTGAGCCCCTTGTCTAAGTGGGCCCACCACAGTGGCCTTCCAACAGACCCATTTTGTACTGACAAAACTACCAAAAGTAAACTTAGATGACTGCCTCAAATTTACAACTAGATTAATTCAATTCTATTCAATTTCACTTATACAGCGCCTTTAAAAAGAGCTTTACCATAAAAGCGCTTTACATAGTCCCAGGTCCAGGGTCCCAAGAGAGTAAGCGAAGGGTGACAGTGGCAAGGAAAAACTCCCTCAGGAGGAAGAAACCTTGAGAGGAACCCGACTCAAGAGGGTGGCCCATCCTCCTCTGGCTGGTATTGTCGTTTTAAAATTCACTTGCCTGCTATTGTTCCTTAAGTCCAACTAAACAAAAAATGACTCTTTGTTTTCAAACTCTAAATAATTTAGAAAATGTTTTGTTTGTTGATGAGGCTGAACACCCTCCTGGGTTGGGTTTATGAAGATGTGAGTGTCTTGTGTAACTGCAGGCTCCAAAATGGCCACAACAGTTCTGGAGCTGCAGTTGACCTCCCACTTCAGCCCGCCCTGAGGAACACAGAGTAGCCCGCCCTAACCGATTCTGCTTCAAATGATTTTTAGTTGGGTAAAGGGCCTTTCACGGAAATCATGATGCGGAAATCTACCGCCGTGATCCTCCAGGTTTAGAAAGTACGCCACCAAACAAGACAATCCAACAATTTAGGGGTGGGATAAACCAACCCCACTATAAGCCAAATTGTTATCTTAAACTAAAACTCCTCCCCTTTATAGCCCGAACAGAGGACCAGGCTCCCAATCTGGAAAATAGGGTAATATTTTTAAAAGGGTTATAATATTGTTATGTATTATTGAAGGGGGTATGGATTCATGTTTAGCAGATGCAGTCAGACTATGCTCAGGGTAATAAAAGTGGTATTAGTGTCTTTATCAGAGAAGAGGAATGCGGCAGAGCCTCAATAAGACACCGACTGACCGACCTGCCTGCCTGTTAAACTGCTCTCCACATGGGAATAGCACACCTCTGCAGTTTAACCTCCTACACTCTCCACTACCCGGCCAGCATCTACCTTTTTTCTGTATTGGAAAGCAAATGGTTCCAAGTGGATGAACCACAATTTGGAGGGAGGGAGGCAGTCCGCACCTTGAAGGTATACTCAACCTAGGAGGGATGGAGGGATGCGATCTCCACCTTGAAGGCCTAATCGCCGTATTGGTCAGGATACCCTCCATACATGAAGGTCTGCTCGCCCTATTGGTCAGGATACCCTCCATACATGAAGGTCTGCTCACCCTATCGGTCTGGGTACCCTCCATACATGAAGGTCTGCTCGCCCTATTGGTCAAGATACACTCCATACAACTTTTGGGTCTCTCTGACTGGGGCGGCAGCAGACAGACATGTGTGTGCGGGGGGAAGCTACAAATGTCACCCGTACGGGAAGATTTAATTAAAAATGACAGGGTCTGGGAGCCTCTGAGCCGCTTTGTACACGCAGGGAATCTGGCCATGTTGAACGCAGCTCTGCGGTGGATAATTTAACTAATGCTCTTCCCTCTTTTCATTCGGATCCAGGGAAAAAAAAAAAATTTAAATATAAAAAAAAATGTTAAGTCTGCCCCTGTGATGTTAATTGAATATGATATATTTCAGAAATGCCGACTCCCCCGTCTTCCACCCCCACCTCAGGTTACTTGCCACAACATGTGAGGAGGGTCTACAGTAATGGAAGCGCACACACACACACACACACACACACACACACACACACACACACACACACACACACACAAAATGCACACACTGATCATCATGTGAGGGATTTTAAATGGGAGGAGGGTCATATCACCCAACACCCACATTCCCCAGGCTGCCCTGCACAGACACCACCCACATTTGTTCTAAGGACTGAAACTGACAGTGGTCATTTTTATAGCCCCCCCTTCCATGCCAGGAGTGGGGGCAGGAACCCCGTCAGTCGCCATGCTGCCTGCCAGCCCACGTCCCGTCAGCCTCACATTCTGAGCTCGCCCAAGGGCCAGAAGAGAGAGTGAAATGTCAAGCCATTATTCTCCAACACAATCGTTATTAACCTTCGCGTTGCCACTGTACCGGTCCTTTAAATCCAAGGTTTAACAGGTGTGTGTGGCTGAGGAGAGGGGCTGGCCTGCATTTGTGGGGAACAGCTTTTCTCTATTGATTCCAGCCCTGTGCCCTGGGAGAGGAAGTGGTCTAATCCTGTGGAAATCAGCAGGAGAGAATCGATTAAGAGAGCGGTGGGCAGCCTGCCTGCCTGGCCTATCCCGCGGGGCAGAGCCGAGACCTCATTAGCGAACCCACTTGCACCCCTTCTTCACTTCCCTGAGATTTTCCACTTTGTCTCAACCTTCCTAACCTTCCCCTCACCCCCACCCTCCCCTTGCTTTCTAGCTCTCTCACTCCAACATTTTAAAAGCACCTACGCCAGTCTGGGCACCCCCCACCTACACTTCACTGACCTTCTCTATACGAAGGGAAGCAAGTCTAGTGTCACGTTTCAGGTGAGGATGAGGAGGCCGATGACTTTCTGTACATTTCTCTGTTTTTGTCAACGCCGCCTCCCCCCAACAGCTAACAGTAGTATGGTGACTCATCGTGTTAACAAACAGCCATCAGATTCCGGATGTTTCTATGGTCGGAACAAACAGACAGGTGCCTGTGGTGTGTCAGTGGTGACATAAATGTAACATATCCAGGAAACAACAGAGAAAGAGCTGATTCTGATCGATCTTCGTCTGCCACTATGGCCGCCCCCAAACTGCTGGATGTCTGAAGTTCAATGTGACCCCGAGACCTGTGACAGTGATTTGAGCCCATTAACAAAAAAAACAACTCTGGACATTAAACGAAAGCCGCAAGCTTTGTTTTAACAGCAGGCGAGGGACGCCTCTATTTAAACGTGATAAAATGTTCTGACAGTAACTGGGACACCTTGCCTCTAAGTTCCCAATGCTCCCTCCAGCTCATAAAAACGATGGCTTTCAACTGGTTAAGCAGCACGCACTGTTCAGGAGCTGAGGTTAAGAATATTTGTCTGCAAGACAATTTTTAATCGGCCGTTAAAAAATAAACATGCAAGCACAACAAAACAGACCCATCCCAGTCACTGCTGCCCATCTACAGTACTAGAGGCATCCTTTCCAGCTCCTATAACAACAGTCCACCCCAAGCTTTTGTTTAGTCTGTTTATTTAAGACCCATCGAGCCACTTCCACAGTTCCCATGTTGTGAATTTAGTCCAAAAGCACCCAAGCTTAATATTGACAGTACTGTCCAACTTGAGGTGTACCACACAGAAAAGTCACGGCCAGGACTCTGGGCTGCACCGGCACAAATGTGCCTCTATGTGGTGCAATGGCCAGGGAACCCCGGCTTACTTACATTTTCGGCTGGTGGGGTGTGGTGCCTCGAGGGCCTTGGCGGCACACACCAAATGCTGCGCTGGGGGATTCTGCCTCCTCTGCAGACACGCCAACATGACGAGGCAGAGAGGGGCCGTTGGCCTGGAGGCTTCTACAGCTGGTGGCAGCTACGTCCAACCTGACGGTGGAAACAAGCACATGATTGTCTGTCCAGATTTACACACTGATAAAATCCACATATGTGGCTTTAAAAGGCACACCTATGACTTTGACCCCCCTCCCCCAACAAAACACAGGCAAGAATGTTAAATGTTGGGACTACGACGTAAATATGTCTCTTTATGTGGGGTGACCCACAGCCAGGCCTGATTCAGCATGATTTCTACAAACAGCCACTGATGAAGATGTACCGTTTCTGTAGCAACCCTCAGGAATGACAAGATACGGCCAGCCCCACATCTACCTGAAGGGGGGGGGATCACTTCCTCAAAAATTATGTGGCATCTGATGAGATTTCATGGGGCCTCTGAAACTGACACCGATAGACAGACGAAAGCTGAACTTTCCATCAATGGTATCAGAAATGCCATCTGCTACACTCACTGCTGTAAATTACTTACACCATCCCACCGAAAGATGAATAAATAAAATATGAATAAAGCAGTTTCTACATCTATTGTCATCAAGCATCCCTTCCTGCACGTACAAGCCTAACAAGGCCACCTCTGAATACCAATTTAAAAAAAAAAAAAAACAAAAAACAAAAATCAGTTAATGAACGAAACCCTCGGTAAGCACAAGGGCCGTCCCGATTGCATCTGCCCCCCCCCAACCCCCACAGCATGTCTCCGTCGGTGCTCATCAAATATCAAACAATATAATTTCCACCCATGCCAGTCTGTACCCATTCAGACAAAGGCCGCCGTTAAATATCTCCTCTCTCCTGACAGCCCCGCTGTCTCCAGTCATCATGTACAGAGGATTATTGAGAAATGATTCCCCCCCACACACCCCTCCGAGGCTTGTCCCATGTTATTTATTTTCTGCATGAGCCACTATATGCAAATAAAAGCGGCTCACCGCCACCTGCCATCAATCTATTATTTTGCTTTAAAGATTAGCATTTTAATATGAAAGAAAGCTATTAGAATAATTATGAGTTAACGGACCGCCGCCCCAAAAGCCAAGCGTAATTCTGTCTATTCGGGCGCTCTTTTCACTGAAAATCAAGCATTTATTAAACGCATCGTATAACCCCCCCACCACACACACACACACACACACACACACACACACACACACACACACACACACACCTCTCAGAAATAAAGAGGGGAATAACAAATATCTGAATGGACGCATGTAATTGCAGTGTA
The DNA here is from genome assembly GCA_009936485.2 of Gymnarchus niloticus. NCBI lineage: Eukaryota > Metazoa > Chordata > Actinopteri > Osteoglossiformes > Gymnarchidae > Gymnarchus > Gymnarchus niloticus. Next base: position 23,841,851 of record JAACJT020000034.1, read on the forward strand.
GTGTGGGAGGGTATAGTGGTGCGTTTGTCAAGTTCTAAATACTGTAGGTGTACACTGCTGTGTTACTGTAATTACAACTACGTCCCTATACATAACTGTAGCAAATACACAAAAAAATGCAAAAGTAAGCTTTGCAAGTAGCTGATTGGAGTCTGTCAGTGGGTTTATTTTTCAAAACTTTTTAACATGAAATTCTAACAAGCACATATATAGACGTACAAACTTCCATATTACTTTTTGTCCCAGACATCTGTTCTCGAGTCATTTGATGCCGGTTGTCCAGTTGTGAAAGACAGTTTTAAAACTGCCGGACGAAAAGAGGTTAGGGAGAGGGAATATTTTCAGATTAATTGCAGGTAGGTTTATCCACCAAGAGGCATTAAGATGCGATTTCTGGTGAAACTGCGGGAAAGTAAACGCAAAATCACCGCCAACCGTACAAGAAAGCAAAGGTGAGCTTTTAAATCAATGTTCATGCACGCGTACTGCTTTTTTAAAGGAAATAAAAGCCATTATTGTGATCAATAAAAATATACTTTGCCACAGTACAGTTATTACAATGGGGGGCCCACAGTGGCCCCCGCTACTCAATAAAACAAATGAATATGCGAGCATAAATTTGTGTCAAGCCTCTTCATTTCTGCGCAATTTCTTACAAGGCTTTAGATCACAATGGTCCATATAAGCGATCATCACGGCATAACGGAGACAGAGGCAACATATGTCGGTGTTTCGTTTTGGCAATCTGGGAAATCGCTTATTTTCCTAACTCGTTTTATTCATTACATAAATTATAAGTCTGAGCCAGAATCCCATGTAATTATTCCGGAAATATCATTCGTCCAAGACGAGTTAATAAGCAGACTTCTTGTTCCTGGACAATTCATCAGAGGCATGGTTGAAATTAATAAATAAATTGAACCATTAATATTACAGAGATGAAATCAACCTTTTAAAATGTATGCGCGCTTATATTTAGTATTTTGTATTTTTAAAAAAAAAAAAAAAAAAAAAAAAAATCTATTTATGTGTGTCAAAGTAAGGCCGTTCCAGGCAACGTGGCGTTTTTTGATAAGTGTGGGAAAAATAGCAGCTTTAAGGTCCTTCGCGGGCGTTCATCACAAAACATTACATGTACTTTATATGGAAGAAATCTGAAATTTAGCAATAATAATAGCAAAAGTTGCCGCTCCCAACCGTGAATCTCATTTTAATTACTTGAAGGGGTTTAAAACCCTTTACTGAATCGGTTCACATAGGAAAAAGTGAGGGAGAGACAATGGATTCTCACACACGAAGATGAATTGCGGCGAAAAAAGAGAAAATATACCGCATTAGGCAGAAGATTGAAAGACAGCGGTCCCAGATTCAACAGAGAAGTGCACGAAATTACCAAACCGCTCGGCTAAATGAGCACAAAAATGCCACAACAAAAGCATATTCAGCTGGCATTCATAAGGAAACGTACATTAAATATGAACGGAAATGAATGGAACAAACAACAATAATTGGGGGAGCTGATTAAAAACCGAATGCGGGCTCTGCCGAAATAATCAATTCAAGGCAATCAGTTTTTCACAAATAACCCGCAGCAGCCCACCTAAATGTATTTCACAAAGCAGCCTGATTAAAGTGTAGAAATGAGAGTTTTTGGTGGCATCGCCGTGATTTTGGCTGCTCCTCGTAGGGAGGATCAGAATACATTTGATTCCAGCCAGGTGCCCCCGGAGCCGCAATGGGCACCACCGCGTTTTCCCGACGCGCGGAGACAAGCCTCTTGAAATCACACAGGCACTTTCATCTAATTATTGACTATTCACAAGGTAAAAGCCTCTCCGTCTCCATTTTGCGAGGATACTAATTTCACAACCAGCCTTCCGTTACAGAGCGTTTATGGGGTTAGGGGCGGGAGGTGGTGGAGCTGGTACTGGTGTGTGTGTGTGTGTGTGTGTGTGTGTGTAGAAGGGGCGGCTAGGGAAAGAAGAGAGGGGGTGGGATTTGGCTGCCGAACTAAAAGAATAGAGACCAAAAATCTGTCCTCATGGGGAATGCCTCCACACTATCCTGACTGAAAAATGAAAGACAATTGTGTAACTACCTTCCATTATTCTCCATTCTGTGCTCAGCAAATGGATCCTGAAAGGCATTTTCCTTCTCTGAAAGAAACCACTTTTTTTTTTTAAACTCCATTCCAAAAACCAATTTTCTCCTATTACCGGCTTTAAAGGGAGTAGAGGGAAGAGGAAACATGACTTGTTTGTCACATTTCCCAGTCCAGCTCCCACAGGCGTGAGCTCTCCACACCAGATGTCTCGCAGCAGAAGTATTCAATCCCAGTTCTTTAAGCACAAAGACAACTCCTGACAGTAACTGGCTGGACAGCCAACAAAAATGGCTTATGTACACTATTAAGTATATGGAGATATAAGTAAAAGCTGGCAGTTGTAAAGTGAGGAAGTAGACTTGAGTGAGAAACTCAACCTATGTTGCCTCAGGAAAGATACTCAGCTGTGCCAAGGGGGGGTACGTCCATAGCTGTAAGGAGTCTGAGTCAAGGGTACTGTGGAGTTTGGTTCCCCCATAGAGAACCCAATGTTCTGTGGATGGAAATCCAAGACTCCAAGAAGTGATGGCCAACCATGCCAGTGTGGAACACAAGTTTCGGGGTCTTCATATGCTCCCTGAAAGGGCGGAGTGGAGTTGTTGGATTTTGAACAACTTTAATGACCATGTGACTTGCCTTTTGAGTTGCTTGTGACAAGCCTTTATTTGCAAGGAGGGGAAACTGTTGAAGTCTGTCAGATAGCCAGAATGCACAACGTGAAGCTAACAAGTTGATAAATAATTAGCGACAGTAAAAGGGGTTTGTGTGCGGCAGTGGACGCACACCATTCTGCAGGTACGCAGCCAGTACGCCCAGCAATAGCACCCACTGGGGAACAGAGACAGGCCATAAGTGTGAGTGAGGAATGGTCGAACCCCCCTCCCATGAATGGAATTATGGCTTGCTGTGAGCCCCCCAATCCTGTGCTTTTAACAAACCATGGGGGCACTGCCTAATAAGACTAAACAAGTTAATCCAATCTCCACACTCCACTCCTCCTCTCACACACACCCAACAAAAAACAAAGAGCCAGCGCAGGGGGGGAGGGTCCAACCCCAAACGAATAGGGGGGGGAGGGGAGGGGGGGGGGCAGAAGAACTGTCCCCTCCACTATCAGCACTAACAG
>JAACJT020000034.1:23845180-23857693 GCA_009936485.2 Gymnarchus niloticus
CACCCCCCCCACCAGTGCTATTTAACCGACACTAATGAATTATGTAAAACTACTTCCAAGAGTGGTTATATAGCTGTCAGCAATACATCATGGTAATAGAGTAAACCACTGATTCACAGCATAACTACTCCCACTATAAGAGATCAACTGAGCAAGAGTCATTTGATCAGGCACTTAAGAGCAACGCTGAAACTTTAGCGTCACACAGCTTTGCAGTTCTCATCCTTATGTTGAGGTTCCAAATCTGTTCTGTACTTTGGCTGAACGTAGTTGCTGTGAAGAATACAGCTCACATTGATGCAGTGATTTTGTCGTCCTACAAGTATTCACTGAATACCCGATTAACATGAGTGTCCCAGAAGATTCCAGAAGCTCACATCAGTGTTTCTGAAGAGGTCTTCTAAACAGCAGAATGTGTGGTTCTGGAAAAGACAAGTTCATCTCATAAGCCAACTGTCAACATGCACATACTGCAGACACAAGACTGTCTTTATAAAACTTATCAGGTAGCTGAAAATGTATATGGATGCAGTCAGCCCATTTTACATTGCATGCAAAAACAGCGGGACTACAAAGATATAAACGAAGGCAGAAAACCTAACGCTCTGATTTTCACCAGCAAACGAGCTTATATGGCAAATAGAGATTCAAAACAGTTTAAGACATACACCAGCAACTCCAAGACTGCTGTGAGGCTTAAAGGGGCCCCGACGGTGTACATTTAAAACGTATCACAGCCACCAGACACGCATCCAGGCATTTAACCAGCGTCATGTCCTCTCAGTACTGACATACTGTGCAGTGAGTAGCGTGATCTTAATACAAACCAGGATCGTGTATCATATAATGGACCCATCCAAGACTCTGCTGCACGCCAAGTCTTCGCCACTCTTCCTCCGACATCAGGTGTGATTTCGGCACTTGTTTCGCCAGTTCTCGGGGTAGCACGACGTGTCTGGTGGTACCCGTTAAAATGCATGGCACGTTAGCGCTTATTGTCCAAGAGCTGAAGGTTCACCACTAGTTAGCCAGTCAAGGGGCCAACACTTTAAGCATCTATCACAAAAGCAGCAATACGGTCCAGCGCACACGCTGCATGTTTGTTTGTCGTACCGTCCTCTTTTTTTTAGACGTTTTAACAGCCACCCCCCCATCTGAAACTAGCATTGCATTCCTCTGGCCGTGACTAGCTACGACAAGCCGGCGAGAAGCCGGAATCATTATGGACCCCGTCGTGATGTTACTATGGCTGGATAACCAGGCCTCCATGCCCAGAGCGCATTGTCGAGAAAGAACACGACGGGGAAACAGAATAAAACAAGCGCACGCTTCATGGTGGTTACCCGAATAATCAAAGTCGACTCATTATTTAGTTTAGTCATTAACTCAGAGACAAACTAGCACAGAATCAGCCATACAGACGGGCTGCTTCCTGCTAGCTTCGACAGAGCACTCGGCTCACTCCATGTTAAATCAACTAGCTCACTTAAGTAACTACGACAACACGTTCAAGCTTTACCTGTATTCGTAATGTTCGTCGTTGTATTTGTCAGAGTAATAGATCTGCTTATGTGCCATATTCTCGAACGGCTAGGTGTAAACTAAAGCTATACTGAATTAGCACGCTAACACTCTGCTACTTCTCCGCTACGTCTCACGCCTTCACGATTCTTAACCGACAATTTTTTTAAATATCGAAAATACGAACTTCTCATTGGGCAGAGCAAGTCATGTGACCACAGAGACGTCGTGTGTAGTCACGTGATTATGAAAACGTGTCGCTATATTCTGCTGTAGTCTATATTGCTTTTATTGGGGACCTAAAAAATACGTCCGGCCAAGATTTATAAATCGCCAAAAATCTGATTTGGCTTTTGCTTTCTGCAGTCAGTGTTCATTGTGTGCAGGTGTCCATCCTGTCCCGGTGTCCTCTTTTTGAAAACCAAACTATGGTCTTCCTAGTTTTAACAGCCTCCTAAACTTATATCCTTAGGGTTCCATCCCCATAGTGACAGCCAGGGCCCAGCACTGACGGGGCCCAATAGTATATTCTTTCATTGGGGCCACATTTTCTAACAGCGCCCCTGAGTGGCATAGAGTGTGCCCACTTTGACAACAAAAGGGCTCCAAGTAACATGAGATCTTTACAGTGCTCCCTCCAGAGTCTGAAACAAAGGGGCCATAGCCTCTTCCTCTTCAGCCACTGGTCTGTGGGTCTGGGGGAAGAGGAGCTTGGAGCAGGGGAAGGCGGCGGGTCTCTGTCCATCTGGGAAGGGGGGGTTGGCTGCATGGGAGGGTTGTAGGTGCCCCTATTCCAGGGGGCAGGGAGGTTTGTATGCCCTCGGAGAAAAGAGGAGAGGGATGCAGTGTCCTCTCTAAGGGACGATCCTCTCCCTGTGGAATGCTACTTTCGTGCCGTTAGCTGCCAATCGCTTTGATCATGCTTGTTGCTGGGATTTTTGTATTGATGGATTCCAGCTGTTCATTGCATTTGCTTTAACTGATGTTCAGTAAATAAAAAAAACTTGTGTTGAAAGCTAAGTCTAAGATGAATTATTACATCATAGCATGTAACACCACTATAGTATATTTTAGCGGTCTGCTTTGTCTGCCTAGTGTTATTACATGTTTTACTCATTATTAATGCTGCAGAAACCTTTGCTGGTGCGAGTTTAGTTACAAAAACGAGTAATTATATTTGTAGCTATATTGCAGTTAGTGTACATTAAACAATTACACAATATGTTTAAAAAACAGATGTACAATAATAATAATACACTGCTAGTCCCACTGGTGCTTTTTTGAAATTAAGTAAAACATTGTAAACACCATCCATCCATCCATCCATCCGTCCATCCATCCATTTTCCAAAGCACTTAATCCTATTCAGGGTCACGGGGGCGTGGAGTCTATTGTTATCAAATGCTTTTATCCTTTGTCAAAAGCATTACATTCTACATTTTTTTAAAATCTACACTGTCTGATTCAGATGTTCAGTTCTTTTATCACTTCTAGCTATTAATATTGTATCTTTTGGATTCTCAAATGATATTAAATGTTATAGTTAATAGAACAAACCTGGGTTTGCATTCTCTTGTGTTTGTCAAAAAGATGGACATGCTGTCTAGCAAACCAGTAGATGGCAGTAAGACACGTTCGAAAAGGAATCATCAGACCCCAGTCTTGATTACTTAGGGTGACCATACGTCCTTTTTTTCCCGGACATGTCCTTTTTAAGGGACCTAAAAAATGCATCTGGTGGGGATTTCTCAATTGCCAAAAATATCCGGGATTCTGCTTGTTTTCTACGGTCACCATTCATTGTGTGCAGGTGTCCGTCTGGCCCATGGCACCATCCTGCCCCGTGTCCTCTTTTTTGAAAACCAAAATATGGTCATCTTAGCTTACTGCTTGTTCCTCCAATCATCTATCACTAAATGCATTTCCATGACAAAAGGACGCTTACCGGAAGGTAACATTGTCAAATCTATTCAATTTGGTTTATTGCTAATCTCGTATGTACAACCATGCTAGGTTTGTTATGCTTGCTTTGGTGGCTTTGGTTTTCGATTGTTATATTGCAACTCTTAAGAATGATCATTTCTCCAGGATTGTCAGTAGCAGTGAACATTGACCCCAGGCAATGAACACTGGCAAAAAACAAAAATTTTATAAAAACAAACCCATCTTTATTTTGCAAACCCACAGTACAGCTCACATTTCAATGTAATCATGATGCTGTTTTAAACAACATAGCAGCATATGCAAATGATTTCAGACATAAATATTAACTCAAATTTAGAATAAAACAAAAGGTTAGCGTGCATCTCTTAAAAAGCGGTAGTTACTTTGTTTGGGTCCATACCAACTGCGACTTCTGAAAACTGATAAGGAAAAAAGTAGTGGGCCCACGATTTTTCTATTCTGCAGAAATCATAGTCAAAAGTCAAACCAACAAAAAGATTAACGCTCACTTCAATTTCTTAAATGGGTCCCAGACCCGGAGTATAACAATCATAAAAAATCTATAATTTTTAAAATACCTTAACAAAATGTGCATTCATTTTTTAACAAACTTTCTTAACAAAATATAGCCAAGACCATTTAAATATGCATAAATAGCTAGAAAATCTTCAAAAAAGCATTAATGGGACGAACACAATTATATTAGAGATGTTTTGCATATGCAAAAAAACATATGCAACAGGATTTGTTATTAAGGCTAACATTACTAATGTAAACTATACAGACAGAAGGATTGCCAGCTTAACAAACACACCAGATTTAAAAGAAAAACCAAAAACTTCAAATTATTTTTAACTTTAAATTTATAAAAAATTTAAACATGGTCGTGCATTGGTTACCTGGTCCTTTTGAAATGTGTTTTTGTAAACATCTGTATTAAGGACTGTAGTTTGTGTATGTTTATTTGTTTTTATGGTTTCTCAAAAAAATCATGTACAAAAAATCTTGTTTGGAAATGAATGATAAGAATTTCAAAGCATCATTACCATAAATATGTAATATTTGCCACAATGTTACTACATTTTACAGCAAGCTTATGGCCCAACTGTATTTACAATAGTATTTACTCCACTCCTGTAATTTAAAAATGTTGCTTCCAGGGATGCCATATGATAGCAAAGTGATTTTTATAAAGCCAGACAGGAGCTGCCGTGGAAACTGTGACTTATTGGTAACGTCTCTCTAAGTGTGTAGCAGAACATAGTGAATTCCTGTGGCGTCATGTTTTTAAGCAAACCAAAAAATCAAACAGCAACATACTCATTTTGGCAGATACAAATTGCACCTGGTATACATATATGTTTGATTTTTTTTGTCTTGTTTAACATTACGCTCTGGAGGGTTGTTTAGGTGACTCTTGTGTACTTTGCAGCACAGAAACTTTAATACCGTATGTTGATAAATGACCAATAGGGGGCGTAAATAGGACACGTTCACCAAATGAGAAACTTCAGATCTAAGAAAATGTAGATTTCTGTGTTGCACAGCACTAATTGCATGCTGTTAGAAATGTGATTTAAAAATAAGATTTACTTCACAATGTTATTACTGCTGTAGAGGAAGTCATACTTCTTTCAAAGTTGCTCTGCAAAAAAGCTGTAGTGTGTTACTTAAATTACTGCATAAATAAGAGTAATACCATCTGCCTATTGACTGTAACTGCATTATCTGGTGTTGTAGTAAACTGGAGTACTATTAAGTTTAAATTAAATATGGTATAAAATTCATTCAATGACTTTTACATTGACTTATGTTCAAAGATAACCTGTGATATGTTAAATAAACAGAAACATTTTTGGATTAAAGAAAAAATAGTTTTTTTAATAGTGTATCATAAATTTTAGCCAGGCTAGGAAGTTTCATGTAAACAAAATCATATTACCTTTTGATGTGGCTGTCATTTTGATATTGCCCACAGAAATATTCAACTGTAATATGTTACACGGAATTCCAATTTATGTAAAAGAAAAAAAACCCTGAAAAAGATTAAGACAGAGTCCAGTTAATCTCAACAAAGACCATGAGGTGATCTTCATTAATGCTTTAATGCATTTTAAAAGTGTTCACTGGTATTGTGTCCTTCTGTGTGGACTAACTGGTTCCCTGTGGCTCCACCCTCATAGCCCAGTGGCCCATAGTTGGAGAGTAAATGGGCTGGCTGGAGAGGACGTTGTCACGTGCCAGGGCAAAAGTAAATACCCCCCTCCTCCTCTCAGCCACCCCGTTTTGGCCCAGCAGCTTCCCTTCTAGGTTCTGCCTGTCGTCACTAACAATGTCCTGCAAGGCAATGGGCAGCTTCTGGTCAACTAAACCGGGCTTGGCAACATCTTGGTTGGCTGGCAGAAAGCCGTTGAGGCAGATCCTGTCCTCATGCGGAGTCCCGGGAAGATAAAGGGGATGCGAGGGCCGCCGGGACAGTGGCCTGCGTCCCCGCCGGGGACGTGTCACTCGACAGCTCTGCCGCTTGATGTGACGGTGGAGGTGGTCAGACCGCGTGAAGCTCTTAGTGCAGTGCTCACACTGGTAGGGCCTGACCCCAGTGTGGATGCGTAGGTGGTTCTTCAGGTCGTAGTTGTGCACGAATTTGGAGTTGCAGTGCATGCAGATGTATGGCCGCTCGCCTGTGTGTTTCCGCATGTGGATCTTCAGTTTGTCCTGCCTGGTATAAAAGAAAGCAGAGTAAACGGTAAGACTAACTTGGCTTGGAACCAAGCTGAGGAAATCCATCTATCTTGGATAGGGGGCACAAGAGAGGGGAACACCACAGATGGGAAGCCAGTCCATCACAGGGTGTACACACACACACATGCACACACATAGTATAGGCAGTGTAAAGACATCAATTTGCATACAGTTATGTAAAAAAAACCATGCATACAGTTATACAAAAGAAGTGTTTTAGGTAACAAAAAATCCAGAATTGACACCAACGCATCATTACATGTGACTCATGGTAAATTGTACAGTTGATCTTTAAAATATTTCAGTAAATCGGTTCTTTAATCTAGCTTTTTAGCTTGGTTTGTCACAGCATATTAAATTTAAGAAGTGCCTTTCAGGCCTTTTCACGCACCTGGTGAAGCGGACTTCGCAAATGGTGCAGATGTAGGGCTTCTCTCCGGTGTGGGTCCTCATGTGCCGAGGCAGCTTGCCTGCCCCCTGGATCACCTTATTGCAGATGGGGCACTGCTGGGATGCCTTGGGCTTTATCTTTTTGTCCTCCACCAATGGCCATGTGGGGAAGAAAGCCCCCAGCTGGGAGGCACTGAGAAAACTCAAGTACGAGCTGAGGTCTCCTTCGTCCTTAATGGTTCCTAGGCCGGTGTCACCATCCACTGAGAGGCCAGTTCTTAAAAAGTCTTTCAGAAAGTCACTGTGGAACAGGTTGGGGTGGACCTCACCCTGCATCTCTTCTTTAATGGCCTCCTTCTTTACCGCTAAGTCCAGCGGCATGCTGTTGCGATCGGGGCAGTAAGCATGAGGGGCAGTAGGGATGGTATTTGGCTCCAGGATGGGTGGGAATCCAGGAAACTCTGCACTCCACACAGGGGGAAAGAACCCAGAAAACAGGGGTGTTTTCTCAGTGGCAGACAACTTGGGGTAAAGCCCCTCTTGCAACAAGGATTCGATGGAGAAGTCTCTCAATACCCGACTCTCTGGACCCTTGGCATCCTCCTGTTTTTCACCCATGACCTCTTTGGGATCAGGGTCTTGCACCCCTTCAGAGTCACCCTTCCCTGGAGAGGTCCTTTTAGGGCTCTTTTGTTCCCTACCTGATGCTTCTTGGTCCTGCTCTCCAGGCACAGGTGTTGACTTTTCAGTAGGATCTTCAACCTCTTCCTTGGAGGCCTCCACATTCTCCTCACTCTCCATGTCCTCACTGTTATCCTCTTTTCCAGCAGTGTCCAGGATCTCCTGGCATACGCTAACGATGCAGGGGATCTCCAGCATCTGAGCTGCCTTCAGGACCTCCTTCACACTGGCAGTGGTGACCGTGAGCGTCGAAGTGTAGGCAAACTCCAGGATGGCTGCCAGGGGCTTGTGGTCCACAAAGTCGAGCTCGTAGACCCCATGCCAGCCATCGTCTGCCCCCACTGTGAAGAGTGTCTTGAAGTACTGACTGCAGGCAGCCAAGACAGCACGGTGTGCACGATATTCGTGCTCTCCAACAACCAGCATCACATCACAAAGAGTTCCAGCTTGGCGCTGCTCGTTCAAACTGCACAGAACTTCACTGCTGTGGTTGGGGAAGGGAATCCCAATGCGGTCCTGCTCCCTTCTGTCCATCATGTCCATGAAATATCTGTCCAGAGGAAGGAAGCAAACCATCAGGTTTTGTTTTCTCAGTCAAGGTCAAATGTCAAAATGTTGGGTAATCTATCATAACAATGACTGTGCTGGAATCCTGGGACAAGACAGTGCAAAATTAATCTGACATTTTCTTATGAAAGAGATAAATATGCTCAGAAAGGTCAACTCAGGTTACCTGTTCACAAAACTCAACTTTTTAGCCTCACATTTGCCGACTCCCAGAATATTTCAAGCGTAATTGTACTACAACTTCAGCCCAGCTAAAAATGGACTGTGCCTCCTGCATATGGAGGCTGTTTTTCAGGATAAACAATGAAGACCTGAAAGGTGCACTTATTAGTACAACGTCTTAGCTGGAAACTCCTTTGACACCCAAAGAGCATAACATTTTTGATTTTATATACTATGACAGTGGTCTCTCCTCCTGGTGAGATACTCTCCTAAAAAGTTCCGATACAACCCAAATACAACACGCAGTTATACATGTTTACTCATATATATATATTCATAAATATATATGTATTCAAACTGTCATTATATAAAACAGCTTTAACAAATTTTGCTAATTTAAATTTAACAAGGGCTTATTGTGTATAAACTGTGAACTAATTGTGAATATCACTTGTCAAATGATGTCTATCAAGTGCCCATATCTTGTGCTTGTGTGTATGAGCATGTTTGTGCCCAGTCATGGACTGGCATCCTGTCCATGGCATCCCCCAGACTTGTATGCACTGCTGCATGGTATTTACTCTAGGTCCCCCAACTACACTACTGTGTAAGCCTTGGTCAGGTCGACAGATGGATGATTAATATGAGCATAGTTTGAAAACAAGTACTTCAGACATTTTTTTGAGTATTCAGTAACAGATTGACTGCCTTCTCAGGATTTTGTGCACGCCAAGGTGATGATAACACTTATTCTGCCACACCTGACAGCAATCTATCCATCGACATAACAATGCATACGTTAAAGCTGTCGATTAATGTTCAAGTGAGATGCCTCCATCCCTGTGGTCATGGTAGTAATATTCTAATGGTGCTCTTATTCAGACATTGACTCCAATGGTGCCTTTAAAGTTGACAACAGAAAATCACCAGAAAGGGAACTGACTACAGTGAATAATTGATTCTCTCTTCCTGACTTAAAAAAAAAAAAAAAAAAAAAAAAAAAAAAAAAATTGCAGTTCTCTTAGACCTCTTTTTAAGCCTCCCTTCTGCATGTGTGGGTGTGTAGGTGGGTGGTTGTAAACCTCTTATAGATATAAGAGTAAACAGCACTTTGTTTCCATAAACGAGGTAGCACATTTGCCTGTAATGTATTTTAATTGTATTTTTAGTATTTTTCTTTGCACTGGTGTTCTATAATTTTTTTCCTTTATCATTTTTCCCTGATTCTAGTCTTTGTATGAATTCAAGCACTTACACAAAGCGAGGACTTCACTAAGACTGTATCCTGAATTTAGGCTTGAGTAGATCAAACAGGAACTTTTTTATATGAATGAATAACATTTCTAGTTTTTTACTTAGCTAAACACTAACGTGATTTGTCTTATTCGTGGAATTAACTATTGTATGACTTAATGAATACTGCTGTTATAGTTAGTTTGCAGGTCCAGCAGGGGACTGTGGACACCAATCCCGGGTAGGATCATCAGCGCATGCCATGTTACCTCCAAGCAAGTAGGCGCAGGGCACAAGGCTCCTGGAATTATGGAATGATAAGGCCTTGGGAAAAAAATTACACCCCCACCTAAAATTCCCTTTCTCTCAAACAGGTTGGGTAAACACAAGGCCACTGAGCCTCTCCCTGCCCCTTTGCAGCCTTGGGAAAACCATGCCAAGTCAAACAGCTGCAAGATGAGAACCAAGCCACACAAATGGGGTGGGGGCTATCCACACAGTGGCTCCCCACCCACTCTGGGAAAGGGAGCTGCACCGCTGCTTCTAAGGGAGCACTGGTTTGAGTGATCTGCTTTCAATCATACAGTGGAGAGGAACTATAAAGGATGTAACACTAGACTAATAAAAAGAAAGTATTAGGGGTTTGTGATCCACCACCGGGTCCTGGTTCACAGCTTTCCCGCCTCATCTTAAACCTTTCACATATTGAACATGAACATGGAAAAGGTCCTCACTACAGGGATACAGTTCTCATAATTACTCATTATTATTACCATTGGGCCCCATGGGAACATTCACATATTGTTGACATGATGACTGAATTCTGGGAGGCTAAGTTAACTAAGGACAAGTGTCAGGTAGGCCCAATGCAGACAGCCCAAAGCAATGTTTTTGCAGGTTGTAGATTTGTTTGCCAGCGGTACAATAATGGTGTATTTACATCCCAGGGGAATTTCTTTCGGCTGTGCTCTTGTGGTTTACATCAGAGGCTAATCATTAGGGCCAATCAATTGGGGCTTGTCCCTCAAATCTTTTCAGTCCTGCCCTCAATGACTTTTTTTTTTTTTTGGTTTCAAAAAGTCAACATATAGTGTCACCCAGTAATGTCAGATTGTTTCAGAATCATAGATCGAACTCTAGTTCATCTGGGGAAATAAAATATTGCGTACACATTATTTGTTCCGCATCACCCTTCCCCTCTTGACTCCGAGACGGCCCAGTCGCTTTCCAAGTTTTTATACACCGCAGTTTTTCCGCCTTGAACTCGTGACAAAAAGTCAAACAATGAACACCTAATCTTAATTTCCACATCTGATTAGCAACATTACCTGTTTAGCCACCGTTTTACCTCCGGATGAAGACAGGCAGACTAACTCGCCCACTGACCCCATATCCATGCATATGCCAAGGCATTTGTTAGCTAGCATTAGCCGTTCGGTAAAACCAGTGTTGTCAATATCATTCGCTTGTCTATTCACGCTTGGACTGATTATATTATTATTATTTTTTGTCTTTTAACGTTAGTGAAAACTGGCATATGGAACTTTAGCGACTGTCGAGCTCTTCCCCCGATTCCTACGTTGCGCTTTTTCTTACCTTGGATGGCCGTTGAAGACGATATGCATGTTTCTCAATTTATTATTGTAGAAATCTATACCATCATCTTAGCTCCTGAGTATATATTCAGTATTTCATCACCATGGTGACATTCGAACGATTTGTGACGTGTTTGTGTATGGAATTACGGTGCTGAGGTGTATGTAACGTTTAAAAATATACAAATAATTCACAACCAGTTAACTAACCAGTTAACCAGTTTTACACGTCGCCTTGGTGTTTCGTCATTGTGGAGAAAATGACTACTAAAACATACTTCATTCCTCGGTTTGTCCAGCTAATATAACGTTATTTTATTCATTGGCTTCCTGACGTTTGCCTCACTATTCCTAGCTATTTAAATCATTTATAAGCATGGGATTCCGTAATCTTCGAAGAATTCATAGAATTGGCCCCCAACTAGGGTAGAATGAAGAAAACGTCATGAATGTTTTAATTGCTCTTATTAGCGTACCTTTCTTGAAGGTGATACTGAATGAAAGTTCCCCTTGAGCCTATAAGACACTGTCGAAATTCATGCTGACACATACCTGGATAAGGACATTATAACGTTAACGCAGGTCATTAAAGAATCGAAATTTTCCAAGTTGTCATGTTCAGGAGTGATTAATTCACTGTGCCAGACCTACTAATATTACCATCAGCTGGCAGTTTATGCATATTGATTTGCGTATATATATATATATATATACAGTCAAAGTTCAAGTGTAAATTAAAACTAAAGCCATGCATACAAGAACGCCAAAAAAATGCGAGTAGCTGCCCTGAATCAGTTGGGGAGTATTGCAGAAAGCGGGTTTGACGTATTTTAGAGATAAACCTGAATTCTGGTTAGACAAAACTGAAACACTTAAGGATTTGAATACTGACAAAACCAGAAGTCGGGCTGTCAGTTTTCTCCATTCAGACTTCAGGTTTGTCTCTATGATATGTTGTACGGCCTTTCTGTTGTACCCCCTGGTTTACCCATCAAGGTACGTTTGGAGTTTATCAAAATGGTATGAACAGAGTGAGAAAAAAAAGGCTGCATGGTTACAGAATATAGAACAGTTATTCTAAAAATCAAGACGACAAGGTAGGGCTTTAAACTGGAGTATTCGTATTCTGCTTATTATAAGCTAATTGTCATCTAATTCGCCAGCTCCATTGGGTTGCAAAGAGTGGAGGAAGCCATTATCTAACATCTGCTAATACAGTATTTTACTAGTTAACGTTAGTAACTACTCTTGTGACTTCGTCAGTTGCTGAAACTTGGTTGTGTGTTCCTGGCGATTCAGAAAGAACATTGGAATATTATGGTCAGGTGTATCAAATTTGGCTGGCAATCTCGATTGGCAGTAACCTATGGAACGCCATTTCTGCTAAAGTAAATAAAGGTACTTATGGAATAAATAATCAAAAAAAAAGTGTAGTGATCTAAGTAAATGTCCAAAAGCTTCATAAGATTGACCTCTTCCTGCTACATCCTGTGAGTGTGAGAGTAATCACTCTTTGACGACTGAATACTTCGTGCCACACAAGAATGGGAGAGGACAGGCTGTCATCACTTGCTCTTATTCACATGCACTACAATTTGAAAGTACAGTACTGTGCAAAAGTCTTAGGCAGACAACAAAGACTATTTGTAAATCATGTTCATGTTGGTGTAAAACTGAC